>CM076575.1:210534092-210856000 GCA_034641835.2 Pinus albicaulis | reverse complement strand
CATGTGTCCATCCAATTGTTTTCATAGGTGGGAAAAGGCACCACATATCCTAGAAGCAATTTTTCTGAGCTTATGATGCCCAACCAAAATTTTCCACATGACCTCAATGCTCAGGGCTCTCTTGTTGCATTTTATGAAGGTTTTTATTTTATTTTAATTTTATTTTAATTTTTTTTTTTTGCCGCACTATACAAATTTTATTGCATGGAAAATATCTTCCTATGAAATGCTAAAAATGGTTTGAACTTAACAAAATTGATCCCAGTAATTTTAACTTTTCAAAGGAAAAAAAGGCAAGGCCCAATACTCTATAAGAGGTCTCCATTAACTCAATTAAAGCCTAACAAATTATACTTATAAAGTATTAAATACTATAATACGTTCAAGTTAAGAAGGCCATATTCCTTCCTTTGAGGCTATGTATGGATGGCTATGCATCCAAGGTTCAGGGTTTCCACGAATTGGGAATGTATTTTTAACATTAGACTAGGTTTCCAAGGATACCAAGGTCCCAAGGGGATTGCCTTCAAATTTTAGATGAGATATAAATCATCACAGTGAAGTTTGGCCTTTAAATTCCAAATGGTACAAGTACCTTTACTAGTAATAATAAATATAATTCTTTTACCTTTACTAGTAAGAGCCTAACAACCTTACTATTATTTTCGATATGTAATGCCCAAATAAACTAATGCATCCTATCAACGTGTCCTCCTATATGCATGTTTAAGTATATAAGAAAAAAAAAATCATTCTACAATTTTATTTATTTATCATAGCATCCCATCTTAGGATAGACACTTCAAGTGGAAGAATTACTTCTCCAAAACTATTTAGAAATCATGCTTACACTAGCATTGTGCTTAGGATCAACCTCTCAATCATGTAAACATACACTGTGGAATGGAGGCTCATAACATAACCACAACAAAACATTAAAGGAAAGTTTCATTCTATATAATAAAAAATCACATAAAATTCTATTTATCAATAGCTCCCCACACATATTAAGAAAAAAATATTTGATACCAAATGTTATGAAACCAACTCCGAAAATAGAAGAAAAGAGAGATCAACGCCTTAGAGATAATCCACTTCGAGGGGGAAACCTCCTTTACATTACATAAATGAAAAATTCTTGGATGATACAAATGACAAAACCTCCTATATATAGGAGCCCATGGGGTCACAATATAATCCTAGCCGACCTAACAATAATAATGTAAGGGCACAATAATAACAATATTGGAGTTACATGGGTACAACAATAACAATAAGGGGGTTACACTAACAACAATAAGGGAATATATTAGTAATATAGGGACCTAACATGTCCCTCTCCTTAAAAAAAGTGTTGTCCTCAATGCTTGAGTAGCTCTGGATGCTTCTGTATAAAATTCTCATCCTCGCATGTAGAATCTTTAGTGGGTAAGTTCTTCCAATTGATGAGATACTTTGGAATTGATCGATTTTGTAGCTGTCAAGTTCTGTTTCTGTGACTGCTTCAGGTTCCAATATGATTTTTCCTTCCTCATCAACTTCTGGAAATATTGTTTGAAGTGGAAGTTTGTCCCCTATAACCTTCTTTAAGCATGAAACATGGAAAACTGGATGCATTCGCGAAGAAGCATGAAGCTCCAATTTGTATGCCATAGTACCAATCTTTTGGAACACCTTGTAAGGACCATAGTACTTTGGAGATAATTATTATCCTTCTTTGCTTGCTTGAGGGACATTTTTTTGAATGGTTGTAGCCGTAAAAATACCCAATCTCCTACATCAAAACTTCTCTCACTGCAATGTTGATCTGCTTGTTGTTTCATTCGATTTTGTGCCAAATTTATGTTATCCTTTAAGAGTTGGAGAACTTTGTGTTCATGATCGATGTGATCTTCCACTGTTTTAACCTTAGAATTTTCTCTTAAAGAAGATGTGATGGACGGAGGATGATATCCATAAAGTTCCATAAATGGGGTCATTTTTGCTACAATATGGAAGAAGTGTTATACCACCATTCAGCGAGAGGTAACCACTTGACCCATTGTGTTTGCTTATCAGATACAGAACAACGAAGATATCCTTCCAAACATTTATTCACTATCTTATTTTGACCATTGGATTGAGGATGATAAGATGAGCTATGAGCTAGTTGAGTATCCAAACAAGAAAATAATTTCATCTAAAAATTTCCTGTAAAAATGGGATCTCTGTCACTTATAATAATCTTTGGGTTCCCATGTAGCTTTTGAATTGTTTCCATAAATGCAGTAGCAACTATACTTGCTTTAAATGGATGAGATAATGCACAAAAGTGTGCATATTTGGTAAGTCTATCAACTACCACCATGATGACACTCTTTCCTTCGGACTTAGGTAAACCTGTAATAAAATCCATTGAAATCTCCTCCCAATGTTGACTTGGAATGGATAAAGGTTGTAGAAGACCCAAGGTCTTAATTGTCTCAACTTTATTTTGCTGGCAAACCAAAAATTCCGCCACAAGCTTTTGAATATCATATTTAAGGCCATCCCAAAAAAATTATTCCTTCACCCTGTGGTAAGTTTTTAAAAATCCTAAGTGTCCTCCTAAAGGAGAAGTGTGCAATTCCAAAAGAATATTTTGTTTTAGTTGGGAATTCTTGCAAATATAAACGCGATCTTTGTACCATAAGGAGTCATTTTTCCAATTAAATGTATCAGATGTACTAGAACAGTGCTGCAACTTTTGAATGAGCATCCACACTTCTTCGTCCTTCTTCCATTCATCCCTTGCTTCGATTATCCAATCTGGTTGGATAATAGAAATGACACAAAGCAATGCTTCCACCTCTTCATCCTTTCTTGAGAGTGCATCTACAACAACATTTAGCTTCCCTTTTTTGTAGATGATTTCAAAGTCATAACCCAACATATTTTTTACCCATTTTTGCTGCTCTTCTAAAGATAGTATTTGTTCCAAAAAGTGCTTAAGACTATCATGGTCAATTTTTACCTTGAAGTGTCTTCCCATTAGGTAAGGTTGCCATTTCTTTAGTACATTTAGTATTGCCAACATTTCCTTCTCATAAATAGCTTTCTGTAAATACTTTCCTTTGATTGGACGACTTTCAAAAGCAATGGGTATTCCTTCTTGCATTAAAACAACACCAATTCCATTTCTCGAGGCATCACATTCCACAATAAAGGTTTTTGTGAAGTCTGGCATAGCTAAGACTAGTGCTAGGCACATTGCCTCTTTAAGATGTTCAAAGGCCTTAGTTTCTTAGGAGTCCATGAAAATGCATCTTTCTTCAATAATGTTGTTAGAGGTGCTGTTATTCTCCCATAATTCTTAACAAACTTGCGATAATACCCTGTTAACCCGAGAAATCATCACAAATACTTTATGGTTGTGGGGACTTTCCATTCCTTAATGGATTTTTTTTTTTAGGGTCTACCTTAACACCCTTGTGAGATATAATATGGCCCAGATATTCCACCTCTTGTACTCCAAAGAAACATTTATATTTTTTTGCATACAATTGTTTCTCCTGCAATAGTTTGAGCACCTTGTCAACATGTTGAACACGATCCTTCCAAGACCTGTTTTATATTAGTATGTCATCAAAAAATACTAGCAAAAATTTTCTAAGGAAGGGTTTGAAAATGGAATTCATCAACCCTTGAAATGTATAAGGTGCATTGATAAGGCCAACAGCGTGACCAAAAATTCATAATGACCCTCATGAGTTCGAAATTCTGTTTTTAGAATATCTTCAGTCTTCATTCTAATTTGATGATATCCTGAACGAAGATCCAACTTGGTAAAATAAATTGCTCCATGTAATTCATCCAATAATTCATCAATCATAGGAATGAGAAATTTATCTTTAATAGTGATCTTATTGATCTCCCTATAATCCGGACACATGCGCCATGATCCATCCTTCTTTTGCACCAATACTACTGGAGCAGAGAAAGAACTTTGAGTAGGTTGAATTATACCAACCTCTATCATTTCTGCAATCATACGTTCAATTTCGCTCTTTTGGACATAAGGATATCTGTAAGGCCTGATGTTTGGAGGAAAACTTCCTGGAATCAAATGAATAGCATGATCATGATCACGAATAGGTGGGAGTCCTTTGGGAGTTTCAAACACCTTGGAATGATTTTCCAATACTTTTTGGAGATATGGAGAAATAGATGATTTTCATGTTGGAACTTCTAATGAGCATAATTGTGAAATTATGCCTCATTGTGCTTTCTTCATATGTTTGTCATGACATTAGAGCTTATCATATTTCCTGACTTCCCTACGATACCCCATAATTTGATTTCCTTTCCTTCCAATTTTTTTTAAAAGAAAAGCTCTTGAAAATTAAAAGACACCGTCCTCAAATATTGTAACCATTGTACTCCTAGTACAACATCCGCACCTCCCATTGGAATGGAAAGCATTGGACTATTCAATACATATTCCCACATGGTTAGCTTGATATTATGGAATTTTCTAGAGCAATTTATAGTTCCTCCATTTGCAACCATCACTTGACATTCGGGTGCTAGGTATAGGAAACAATTCAATTCCTTGGCTACCTTACAATGAATAAAATTATGGGTACTACCTGAATCAATCAATGCTATTAACTTTTTCTTCTTGATATGTCCTTCTATCTTGAGAGTTTGAGGAGTGGTAATTCATGCCAATGCATTACACGATATGGTCAGACTCATTTCTTCTTCTTCTAGGGTTGGTTCCTGGTGTATATCCTCTTCTTTTAAAGTTTTTTGTTCATTTTCTTCCTCCTCTTCACAATCTATGTAAAATAATTTCTTCTTAGCACACTTATGACCTTTAGTGTATTTGCTATCACAACTGTAGCAAAGCCCTTTTGCTCTTTTTTCTTCTAATTGTTGTGGTGTCAACATTGTAGGTTGTGGAAGTCTAGGAGTAGCAACACTTCTATATTTATAGATGTGAGTGGTAGGCTTCCTTGTATCCATAATTTTACATTCAATTTTTCTTGCCAACCTGAATTCCTTCTCCAATGAATTAGGTTCCCAAACACAAACTTCATGTTGGATGTTATCCTTTAAAGTCCATATGAAGACATCAATCCTGTGTTCCTCTGGAATATCAGTTACCCTTATATTCAATTTTTGGAAGTCCTCAATGTGCTCCACCACTAAACCCTTTTGTTTGAGATTTATCAATTGGATAAAGAAGATGTTTCTCTTTGTATACTCATAATGTGCTATCATTTCCTCCGTAGAAACTGACCAAGTCACAATTTTTTTATGGGAGCAAAGCCATCTATACCATACAAATGTATTTTCTTCTAAATGTAAAGTTGCAATGCATACCTTTTGTGTGTGTTTCACATTATTGAGATCAAACTATTGCTCCATCTGTAGTATCCATGTTACAGGATCCTTGCCATCAAACTTCCTCATATCCATCTTTGGAATATGGTGGTTCTTCCATCCAACATTAGAGTTTATGAAATCAAAATTAAAATTTATTTTGTTCTCATCATGAGTTTCCTCTACTATCTTTCCGCCATTAGGAATCATTTATTGTATTAACCTTGTCATCAAACCTTCCATGTATGGTTTTAGATCATTATTCAAGTCTTCCATGTTGTCTTTCATTTTTTCATCGAGCTTAGCTTCCATGTCATCCATCTTAGCTTCCATGCCATCCATCTTAGATTCCATGCCATTATTCAAACCATCCATCTTAGCTTCCACGCCTTTCTTCAAACCATCCATCTTAGCTTCCACACCTTTCTTAAAAACTTCCATTTCATTTTTGTTGCTCTTTGCGAGAGTTAAATTTGGTGCACTTGCTCTTGTAATTTTGATATGTCATGTTGCACTTCTTCCTCTTCATGAGTCATAGTAGAGCCTTCTGAAGGCTTGATGGGTGTTGAATCCTTTTTAGGTGGAATTTTTGAACCCAATACTCATATCTATGCCTCAATATGCCCTTGGAATCACTTCAAACTAATTTTTCACACAAGACTTATGCAATTCGAAGAAAAAAAAATACACACCTTTTTCTTGCTTTTAAGGAGCTCGATATTGAAACTGAATTATTTTTGTGATTTCAGATCTTCAATATCTAAAATTTGGCCCTTTAGTAGCCCTCTAAATCTTCTTTCAAATTCCACAGGTCTGACTTGATTTGGATTCTTCAAGTGAAATTTATGCCCAATCTCCCACAATGACCTAATTATGGAATCGTTTAGTAGAGCAAACTTGTACGATGTGCCATGTGTCACTGTTTCCTACTTTGGCTCTGAAATTGATACAAAGGAAACTATAGTCCATGTAATTGCAGCCATTTTTTACATAATTCCAATATGATGCTCAGAGAGAGAGTTATGAGGATTTTCCCACGATCACCTCTTTGAGATAAAATTCAGGAGCCTAAAAAAACCCTAAATTCCACAGATCATATATCCAAAAATATTGCGAACCAAGATCTGAAATTTTTACATGAAGTGCATCTAGATTTCAGCTTCGCTCTATAAAAATTTCAGCTTTTGCGTCTCATTGGAAAAAAAATTATAGCGAAAATTCCATGATGGCCTGTTTAGGTGAAATTCGGGACCCTGAAAAATCCCTAACTTCCACAAATTATATCTCCGAAAATATTGCGAACCAAGATCTGAAATTTTTACACGAAATTCCTCAGGATTTTGGCTTCGCTCTGTAAAATTTTTAGCTTCTGAACCTTCGTAGAAAAAAATTTATAGAAAAAATTCCACAATGACCTATTTGGAGCAGTGAAACCCTGGACTCCAAAGCTCTGATAACAAATGTTGTGAAACCATCTCCAAAAATAGAATAAAAGAGAGATCAACGCCTTAGAAATAAGCCAATTTGAGGGGGAAACCTCCTTTACATTACATAAATGAACAATTCTTGGATGATACAAATGAAAAACCTCCTTCTATATATAAGAGCCCATGGGGTCACAATATAATCCTAGCCGACCTAACAATAATAATGTAAGGGCACAATAATAACAATATTGGGGTTACAAGGGTATAACAATAATAATAAGGGGGTTACACTAACAACAATAAGGGACTATAATAGTAATATAGGGACCTAACAGTGTGCCTATATTTTATATGTGTGTATGTGGAGGAAGCCTTAAAACCAACCATTGGTTAATCTCAAACTATTATCACGAAAAGAGAAATAACTTTCCATATTTATCATATAGCTCTCACAATAATCATCAAATTTTATTTCAAACTATTATCATGGAAAGATTAAACAACATGGCATATTTATGACATAGCCTCACAATGTTCATTAAATTTCCCATTGAAACCAACCATGGAAGGATTTCCCAATTCAAGCTTAATCCAAAACAAAATTTTTTAAATCCTTAAGTCAATTAAAGGGAGGAAGACATTATTATAATATGAAAAGAAGCAATTTACTATAGGTTTTGGACTCTTACTCAACCTTGTTTCTCAAGCTAGTATATAGGGGTCATTCCAAATCAAGAATAACATTTTGGTTTGGGAGTATGTTACACTCCCTCCCACCCCCTTATGCTTTCTCTATTTGTGGGAGGTGATACTTGTTTGCTTTAACCCAACCCCAAAGGTTTTTTATGGAGACAAGGTTACAAATTTTTTTTTCTCAAATGATTCAAATTTCAAAACAAACACCACCATTGTGTTCAACTCATCAAGAGATTTCTAGTGATATAAATTTTACCTTAATCCAACACCCAGATTGAAAGTTATGCCGATTAGAATTTTGGCCAATTATATCAGGCCACATCATCATTGGATTTCCATGTGGAATCTATGTGGTCTTAGTCAAGTCCCTATGGAATTTCCCTATCAACATAGCGCTGGCCCACTAAGTCTTCCCACCATGGTATATTTTGTTGTTTTGACATTATATCTAGCTCGCATTGTTTGACCTTTCAAATTTGTGTTGGACCTTACCACCCTTAGATAGTAGGATCTCGAGATCCAAGAGAGTTATGAAGTTAATTTTGCATAGGGCCCTCCTTGTACCATGTGGCATCCATGTGGTCCTTGTCTAGCTACCATGGAACTACCACTTCAATTCAATGTACGGTCCATTGACCCTCCTCTACTTCACAGATTATGTAATTCCATCATTATATCTGGTTCAGACCCCTCTAGTAATTTCGATTATGTGACAACCCTTGCCGCCTTTGGAGCCTAGATCCTCAGATTCTAATGAGTTCTAAAATTAATTCGATGCAAGGCCCACCACATAGCACATGGGGTCCATATGGGCCTTGTCTGGTCACAATGGCGGTACCATGTCACATAGATCGAGGCCCACTGATTCTTGCTCCATGCGGTTTTTTGTTACTCCATAGTTATATCCCACCAACATGCATATTCAATTTATCAATGTTGTGTTACCCCTCTTCGCTCTCGGTCTCTAGGATATCTAGATCTATTTCTTGCTTGAATGGTAATCTTACCCTAGTTTCATCTAAGCCTTGGCATATGGTCTTAACCTTGCCCAACCCAAAATCCTTGGATCCCATATATGATCCGATATGAAAAACGGAAATCTGGCCCACATACATCTGGGCCTTCATATGTGGTGTTGACCTTGCCCAACCTTGGATATCTGATCCCAAATGTGAAAAATATCTAAACAGGGGGAATCTGGCCCTAGTGTGACCTAGCGTCCACAAAATGGAACTAATCGTTATTATTCCTAGACCCTATATCACTGGATTCTATAGGTGCACTAAATAAAAAGGGAAACAAGGGGAAATTGGGAACTTTTTGAAGGCAAGGGGCAACTGCGCGAACACCAAATTTCCTGAGAAGTGCAGTTTGAGGCTAACCCTTGGCCTGGAGTTGATAATAAGAGTTTGCAACCAAATTATTAATAATTTTTTCATTTATTTCTTAACATGGTGAATTTTCTAAGTAATTAATTATATTTATAATCCAAACACCAAAAACAAAGAAAATTGCAGAGATTCAAAGTTTACAACATCTTTCACAAGATAAGAACCTTCCAACATAGTCAAGTAGAATCTCAATTCCTGACATATAAATAGCCTATAAATCATGAATATTGTAAACTACATGGTGCCACCAATAATTGAAACCATAATATATAAGATAGATAACAATGAATGTAACAACAACCTTCAAGCATTCACACTTGAATATACACGATTATATTAGCAATCACTAATAGAGCAAGGTTGTTACAACCTATAATCATATATGCATAAATTTATACTTATCTAAATAAATTGAAATTAATGGAAATTTACGGAGGGAATTCAACTCTCTACCCAACCATAGGCTAGATACGTTGCAAAATCTCTTGCAGTTGACCACCCTCGACTCAAATCTAGAGTCTGAGGGGATGCTTACTCAAGGAAAATTCACACCAAAATTTACTCAGGAGATGGAATCCATTTTCTAGGTTGTTTAACAACTACTCTCTAGTAGTATGCATCATAATCACTCACTTACTCATTGAGTTCAACCACAATGCTTGCCAGATTGGGTATTGCTCAGTTCCAGGAGATAAAATCCATTATTCGGGTGGTTTCATAGATGTTTTTTCATAACAAGCACTACATGGGTCTATAGTCCATGATGTAGGTGGTTTAAAAACTCTTTCAACAAGCACCACACTTGCTCAGTTCACCATGTCAAGTGGTTTATCAACCATACAAAAAGCACCTAGGGTGGAGAAATTCATCCAGTGTTTTATAGTGAGATTGGTCTTATGGTAGAAATGCCAACCAATAGATAGGTTCACATTAAACATATTTGGGACAGATTCCCTGTGGGTTTTTTGACGGGGCCACATGCAATGGGATCTGTGGAAGTGGAGCTTAATTTGTCTTACATCTAGGTTATTTCTATCGCTTTACCTAGAATAAAGGGGAGGGAAAAAATACATGTGCAAAGATAATTACACTATGGGGGGTCCTCTTTTGTGAAAAGTGGCTCCACATTGAGTCATTGATGGTATTTGGGGACTCAAAAGTGGTATGGGAATGGTTACAAAAACAGTCAACTTTCGGGCCTCATAAGCTCCTAAACTGAATGAAGAGAATCAAGGTGATCATGGGATGTTTCAGTGACATAAATTTTGGACATATGTACAGGGAGTAAAACACTTTTGTAGAAACATTATCAAAATAAGGCCACAAAAAACCACTTGGGGATATTTTTTTCACAACCTTTGGCAACGATTCAATACATATCTTATGCCATTTTCACTTGCATTAGACTCTCTCGACTCCCTTGAGATCTACTATTTTGTTATCTAGTGTATTATATGTTGTTGCATATGTGATGGTTGTTGCATATTATGTATGTTAGGTTAGGATACATATAGGGACAAATGTACTATCTATTATTACAATGTTATTTTGGACAATATCTAGACTTGTAAAATGCTCTAGTTAGATAGTTGGATGTCATGTCTATATTAGGATAAGTAACTAAAATGAAATGAGTTTGGGAATATATATGTGACTGGTGCTATATATAAGCACAATGTAAGCATCCTTTTTTAAATTAAATGATGTTGGCTTTTTCTTTCCTTAAAAAAAAACCACACTACAAGCGTCGAAGCAGTTTAATGACTATTCAACAAGCACCGATGGTTCAATTAAGCACTGAGCCTCCCATTGACCATTCAACCTTAGAATCACAGTCATGTGGAATCCAAACGAAAATACATGGGATGACACCCCAAATATTTGAACACAAGCTTATGGATAGTACAGTCCAATTTAGTCCTTCAACTGGCTTCTCAATAACTCCCTTTATACAGGGTTTTTTTTTCCAGATTACTCCTCTACCAATTGTTATTCTTTCCACATGAATCATAAAATTTTTCCCAGTGCATATTTGCTCTCTATTTTACATCTCTAAATTTAATGTGTGTTATGTTCTCTCTATCTACTCCTCCATTAACCTTCTCTTTTCATCCTGAGACAATCGCTCCCTGTCTCAATCCACAAGGAGGGGATATGGATGGGCATTTTCCTCCACCCCTATTGGCCACTCATAAACTTCAAATCCTATCTAGGTAGGCTGAACTATGTTCAGGGTGTTATTAAGAGGATTATATGAGTCTGGTATGGGCCGAGTCATAGCACACCACAAGCAACCTCGCGCTCCCCCCACTTCATAGCACTAAATATGTGTCCCTCCCTTCTGCCAACCATCAATTCAATTTCACCTAAATTTATGTATGTCCAAAAAAAAAAACAATTTACACAGTGATATTTACATGTACAAGGTGAAATAAAGGGTTGTTACAGAGTACATGGTCAAGTTTCAAGGCAAGCATATCAGCCTTTCCAAGTGGCTACTCCACATAAATAAGTACATTCGATCAAAGGTAAAAATGTCTTCTAGTTATGAGCTAAAGATTCAAGCTAATCAAGGTTTGATCACCTTAACCTAGACCCAAAATGTTACTGTGAAAGAGTGGATTCCCATATCTATAGGGATAATTATATCCATTTGATAATGAATTTCCAAGTTAATTTAGATGTTGTGTGAAGACTAGTTAGCTTATTCAATCTATCACAATATTATAGGTACTACCATTCAACATGGCTACCAAGTAAATGTATACAAAGTTATTATAACGTATTGGTAACATGGTGAATGCCCACATAACACTTTCTGGAGTTCCACCATGTTGCCCATTCTAAGGGTTATTGAATAATGTTGTCAATTATGTCAAAGTCAGGGGGGACCTAAAGGTGGGAGCATGAGGAAGATTAAATAAACTTCAAAATTCCGAAGAAACCTCAAAATTTTGTTATAACATGAAAGTCCCATGAAATCAAAGTTTTTGAACCTTCATCTTCAATTAACAAAACAAGAAAATCACCATCAATTGATGGCCCATATACCAAACCCTATATTAGTATTTTATAAAGGAAAACCTCTGCAAATTCATCGATATCCTAGTATGGAGTGGGCCCTAGTCACATCCCAGAGTCACACGATGCTTAAGGTTTAACAAGTAAGGATTGAGTACTTGGACATATCACCATATCAACATTATTTTAAAAAGTGAAAGGTAGAAGAATTTTTGATATCTTGGTATATAGAGGCTCCTTATCATAGCCCCTGATCACATGGCACTAAGGTGAGGCTCTTACGTGTTAACCACCTATTGACGATGTTGGATACCGCCAACATGCAAGGGGGTATCCCTGATGAAAAGTCCCAATTAGACTTCACACCGTTTGGTGTGGGAGCCCTTCCATAAATAATGCTTGACTACGATATATTCTTAAATATATGCCTTGGATTTAATGTTTAGCACAAGAGAGTAATGCACAGGTAATTTCAGCTAAACATGTGAGTATGCCTTGTGGAATGTGCAAAAATAGAATGTATCGAGGTTCTTCTACCGAAAGGGGAAATAAAAGTGAGCCTTTAAAAGACAAGTACTAGTACTAATCTAATAAAGACACATGAACATATACATATGAATGAATCATTGGAAAAATAGTGAAATAGGTCACGAAGAAGCAACAATTGTTAAAACACATAAAACAAACATTCAACAAGGTAAGTACCAAAGCCACCGAAATAGTTCAATTTCCTTAATACAGATGAAAAAACATACATCACAAACATTCCAAGAATAATCTTACAATATTTACGACATATGCATGAAATTGTGTTGGCCCAACGAGCTTATGAATTAAGCAAATGTTCCAAGTTACATTAAGATAATGAACACCACTAGCTCCAATAGTGGAGAGTTAGAGCAACCACTTGCTACTCTAAAAGAACTATCTTCCTCTCTAATGCCTAGTAGGAGGATAAAAGGTGAAAATTCATTTACATGAGCGATGAGGGTTTCTATATAACAAATGGGGTGATTATTTATCTCCCTTGTGACTCTTGGACTACCCTCATGACTATTTGACTTCTATAGAACCTTTCGACTCCTACATGAATTTTCACATTCTATAAATATCTCTTGGATTTCCATTTTACATTACATTTCTCCAATATTGAATTTAGATAATCCACAAATGATGTGGCGAATGATGACTGATGACATGACATGACATGACAATGGTGACATGGCAATGTCAAGCCACTCTTTTTTACTGATTTCCTTGTGTATTCTTGAGAGATGGAACATGCTCTTCTTCTTCCTCCTCCTTATGGCTTGAAGATAAGGAGTCTTCAATGTGATCTTGATCTTCAGCAACTGTCACAATCTGATACCCCTTTGTATCTCTTGATTGATCAACTTTTTTTCATGCTGCAAAGGTGTCTTATAGCAAGTTATCCTTCTCCATCCTTCATTATCATCCTGTCATAACATGATAGAATACTTGTGACTACAATCCACTCATGACAAGACTACATCAGTCCGATAAAACTCTAGTATATCATACTTCATGATAACCACTGATTTAGCTAGAACTGGGTGACAGGTTGGGAGATAGGCTCAAGGATTGCACAATTGTGCAACTCAAGATGTTAGTGGCTAGGACTGAGCCTTCAAAATGCGCAATGTGAATTTCAGGAAGGCCAGGGCTAGTCATCTGCACAGTTGAGGGGCTAAAGAGGTTTAGATGAGGGCTTGAGGCTTTAGGTTGCACACTGCACATTTACAGAAGGACAGAGGCCAAGGGATTTCACAGTTGTGTAGCTCAAGGGCTTAAGGCTGAGGCTTGATGCTTAAGACTGTGTGATGCGCAAAGGATAATGACTGAAGGCAGGGACTGCAAAATTATGGAGCGCAAGGGTTGGGAATGAGCACTGAGACCATGAATTGTGCAGTTCTATGAGGCAGGGGCTGAAGATTATGTAGTTCCAAGAGGCAATGATGAGGCTTGAGGACTAGGACTGCACAGTGTACAGTTCAAGAAGGCTGGGTGATGCCATGTTTCTTAGTAGGGAAGTTATCCAAATTTTACTAAATGTGGGGTTAGTGAGGCCAAATTGTATAGTGATAAAACTTGAGTATGATCACACACTTAGAATACTTGATGACACAACATAGATAACCTAGAACACATGAACAAAATAATTTCCTCAATGCAACGATGTTGCTACGAATGACCCCTAGTGCAACACTAAAGATACACTTTGAGACAACATTGAAGACACTTGTGTGAAAATGCTTGAAGCTTTGTAAATTAGTGCAATACATGTCTACATGATAAGAATGACTAATTAACAGAAAGATCATCCCTTGAAACAAACTAAAACCACATTTGCGCGATGTGTGTCACTTTCCATGCTAAAATATGAAACTTTGATTTTCTTTCGAACGGGACGAGAATACTTAAATAAAACACATGTAATGACTCTTAATAGTTGCGATGACAGTATGCAAAGTTAGAGTAGGCTCCTAAATTTGGATGTAGGAAAAAATTTTGGAGGGTTTTGTAGCAACGACAACACTTGGTGACACACTAGTAGAATTACAACTTCTCTGCCTTGGTTAATTATTTTGTGTAGTGACTAGTTCCTCAAGGAGTATTGATTCATTGTTTAAAACAATTTGGTGTGCCCACTTACCCCGTGCATAAACATAGTCTCCTTTATCCTTTTTTCAGTTGAAAAAAATTATAGTTCCAACCACATTGCAATATTTCGAATAAGGACAAGCGTAATATTATTCACGAGATTTATATTTTTAGAGTATATTTTTCATATTTGGTGTTTCTCCATTACTAGCAGACCTAGAAATTACCCTGGTGGAGTCACTTCAGGAACACAAGCATTGCTCTGTTGCCAAAAAGTCTGGACAGTACCTAGGTGGAGTTGCTTGCTTCACCTCACTGTGTAGGAAGCCTTTATATACTTTCACCCTTCATTTATTTATTTTATATAGGATTGTGCATTGACACTTATTCATTTCATGTGAGGAAGATGGATCCTAACTTATTGAGAGAAGAAGAGGTTTCTCCTTTAGAGAAGCATAAGTAAAACCTATGATATTGTGGTTTTCTCATTTAGATTTACCCCTTGTCCTTCTCTACTTGATTGGATTAGCATGGAAAAAACTGAAACATAAAGAATGGTTCAGAATGGACATGGATATCATGGTTCAACATAAATATTTCCTTATGCAAGGATCATATTTTCCATCAGAACATCATCAACCAAAAGGTATAACCAAGACTAAGAATACAGAATGAAGGTTAGCCAAATGTTGCAATGTCACAAGGCTCTTTTCAATTCCACCACATACATTGGAACAAAAAAGACACTTACAGTCAACATTTATTCACATGAACGGAAAACGACAGACTATGTACATAGGGTAGGGGAAAACCATAGACTCTCATTGAAAACACTGTTTCAAATATTGACCATTGACAGGAAGAGAGTCAGCCTTCCAATATAAATATTGAAGACGATAAGTATGATGGCCAAGATTCTCATGAACTACATATGGTCTGATCCACAAGGATTGGAACTTAGTGTGTTTCCCCTTATCTTCATGGGATTTATCCCACTTTAAGACCATGTCACCCACACTGAATTGACTTTAACTCGTAGACTTCTTGTCAAACCATCTCTTGATACGACTATGGTGAAGAGAAAATTTCTCTTTTTCTTTCTTCGTTTCTTCCTACAATCTAATGAGAGTGTCTATCCTACTCTGAACCAAGAGGCAAGGCTTACCCTAGGATTCTTGCAAAATATGAAGGGCAGGTAGGTAATTTTTCAAAGGTAGGATGGCTTCTTTTTCGTACACCAGGAATTAAGGAGAGGTATTCAAAGAAGTTTTAGGTGTGACATGGTTAGCCCATAGGGCGTTCACCAAAGCAGTGTCCCAGTTCCTTTGTTTAAAGAATACGATCTTTTTAATGATACAAATGAGGTTATTATTGGTCGACTCAACAAGAGCATTTCCCTGCATATAGTAATTAGCTAAATATTTCAATACGATGCCATTTTCCAATGAAAAATCATATAACTTTAGTGATAAAAAATACGTTTCATTGTAAAAACCAACTGAAGTAAGGATGCTAAACCTGGTAATAATATTCTGCTTGATGGAGTTGATGACTTCTTGATCATTCACTTGCTTGAGGGGAAACACTTTTGTCCATCATATGAAATAGTTTGTAGTAGTGAGGATATAACAATGCTTCTTCAATGAGTGGGGAAATATCTCACTGATAACATATAAAACCTATTTTTGGAATGGTTCTTCTATAACGATGGGCTGGAATGGGGTGGTTGACTTCTTTTCTCGACCGACACATTTCTAACAAACTAGACACTTGCGAGCATAATCATGTGCATCTTTGAAGAGTGTGGGCCAATAGAAACCAACCCACATAACTTAGTATGTAGTAGTGTCACCCGTGAAATATCCTTTGATTTTTCCGTCATGGAGGTCACACAACACCTTTTCCAAATCTGGTGCTTCCAAGCATCTGAGAAGGACTCTGTTGTGGTGCTTTCTAAAAATCACTCCATGTACCAAATGGCAAGATAAATCTTTCAATATAATTTCCCTCTTCTATCTTGCTGAAAAATGAGAGGGAAGAGTACTATGCTCAATATACTATCACACGTTTGCATACCAAGAGGTTGGTGTGTCAATGGGGGTAGCTTGTTCGATATTGTACATTTCAATCTCCTGCTCCAATCCACAAGAATCATACTCTAGTACGTTTACCTCTACTGTTGCTAGCTAGCATAGTTCGTGGCCTTTGATGGTGTGAACTAGTTTAAACTCAAGGTCGTATTCCTATAAACTGCTATTCCAATTCTCTCTTCTTTTACCCAACACTTGTTGAACATACATTGATTTGACCGCTGGGTGTGGGACAAAGATAATACAATCATTTTTCATAAGATAAGGAAGAAAGTGTTTTACCACCTTGCAGACTGAGTATGCTTGTTTATCGATGGATGGATAATTAAGTCCAGGGCCTTGCAAGTCGGAATTCATGAATGACATAGGCTGCTCAATATTTTGATAATATTTATGCATAAGCATGACAGAGAGAGAACTATTAGAAGTGAAGGTATAGTGCAAGAAATATTTGCTGAAGTCTAGACTATACAATGTTGGTGCTTATGCGAAGGCTTTCTTTATACAAGATAATGCATCCTTTTCCCTTTTATCCCATTTATACATCACATCCTTATTTACCATCTCCTACATTGGTTTCACTATTTTTGCATAGTTAGAGATGGTAAATAAAGTTGACATTCCCCAAGAAGGACTGCATGGCTTTCTTGTTCATTGGGAAGGGAATCTGTGTGATAGCTCTGACCCTTTCAGGGTCCACCTCAATCCCAATTTTTGCAAAAATATGGCCCAAGATATTTCCCTCGAACACTGCGAAAATACTCTTCTTGGGATCAAGAGATATCCCATATTTATGACATCGCTCAAAAAATGTTTTAAATGACACAAGTGGTCGAAAATTATTTTTGAAAATACTGTTACGTCACAAGATAGAGACCACTACGCTCTGACCAATCAAACCATGAAATGCAATGTCCATCTCACGTTGGGAAGTTTCACTGAAATTAATAAGTCCAAATGACATTCTCTTGAAGGCAAAAGTACCCCACTAGGACTTGGTTGTAGCCCGAAAACCCATCTAGCAAGGAAAACATTTTTGACCCTGATACTATCTATAGGATAGTTTTATTTTCCCGAGGTGCGATTAATATTGCAGAAATCTATGCACAAGCATATTTTCCTGGACTTCTTTCTCAACGAGATCAAATTTGAGACCCATGTTGAATGTCATACTAAGCGGGGGAGAGGTAGAGAATGGAAAGAAAGAGATATAGATGGAAGGTGAAGAGAGAGAAGAAGAGAGATATGGAGAGAGGGAGGGTGGGACATAGATATTGATAGATATTGTTGATCAACGATTGTCATTGATGTCAACCTAAGCAGCACCAGGGGCTACCCCAATATTGCATGGGAATTTTTACCTACCAAATTACTATATTCAGGGTCAATAATGCTTTTGATAGTTTCTACTTGTCGAGATGTTTCCATTAATATATGGCATGCCACGTAATTCTTCACGGTTTGAGAGATATTCATGTTTGAAGTTTGTAACCCTAGTTAGTGGGCTAAAACCCCATGGGGTTGTGGCATGGGTCATTGAAAAGTCAGTAATTAATAATTTTTAAACTCCTAAAATCCCTCCCATGTTCACTTGTTGAAGCCCCTCTCATCCTAAGCATTTATATAAATTGTGATCCTCATATCCTCCTCATGCAGGGATTTCGCTACTTGAAACATGTCATCTTGGAATTTGCGCTCTAAATTTTCTTTTCTATGAAGGTTCAGAAGTTGAAATTTTTATGACCCAAATCCAAAGTCCTGAGGAAGCTCCTATAAAAATTTTAGATCAGGGTGCCCAAAATTTTCGGAGATATGATCTGTGGAAGTCAGTGTTTTTGCAGGATCCTGAACTTCATCTCAAATAAGTGACCTTGGGAAAATAGTCATAAATCTCCCTCTGAGTATTGGATTGGAATTATGTAAAATGTGGTAGATAGGGTGCAAAATCTAGTGTTCTCTATATCAATTTTAGAGTCAAATGAAGAAATATTGACACGTGGTATGCCGTACAAGTTCGCTCTACTGAAACAATCCATAATTAGGTCATTGTGAGAGATTGGGCATAACTCTCTCTTGCAGAATCCAAATTAGATCAAACCTATGCCATTGAAAAGAAGACTCAGATTAATACTACATAACCAAAAATCACATATTGGGGAGCTGAAATAATAGAGATGCACCAGATTCAATATTGAGATCCTAGAAGGCAAGAAAAAGCTAGATCATGTGTTGTCAAGGGCTGCAAAGGACCAGAATTTCTAGGGCAACAAAGCAAAGCAAGGTGCAACAGACAGTAGCAGGACAAGAGCATCAATTAAGGTGCATAACAACAATAAGAAGTTCAACACATGAAGTCTTCGGAAGCACTGCATATAGTCATTGTAAAGGTATCATTGTACTAAGTCATTGTAAATGCATCATTGTAAAATTTGTACAAGTGTCTATTTGCCAAGAGTTAAAAAGGTGGTGTTGGGAGGTCAAGGATCATCATTAGGTGGTTGTGTTATAGTTGGGGTTATGGTCTAGTGTGTCTTCTTCTTCTACATAATTCTATATCATTGTAAAGTGGACCATTTTCCTTGGTACGAGAGTCCATTCTTGTTTTATTCTTCTATAGGGTGGTAGGGTGGTGCTAGGCTGGTGCATGAAGTCACCAACAAGTTCAAGCTTGAGATAAATTTAGGGTGGTAGGGTGGTGGTAGGGTGAGGTGTAGCTCATTGGGTGTTGGGTCATCCATTTAGTTGACTATTGAAGAATCTCGGGCATTGGAGCGTCCATCTAGTGGGAGCTGGAGAAGAATGCTTTTCTAGATTCTAGGAAGTTGGAGCTTTATTTTCAATTCGAGTTGAATATTAAAGAATTATTAGAAAATCATTCAGGTGGTTTTTTTCCCAGAGAGGGTTTCCACCTTAAAAACTGTGTGCATTTGTGTTCCTTTTGTTTAATGCTATTATTGTAAAAACACTGATAATAATTTAAGATTAACTAATGCTCTAATTGAAAGGAATACTGATTCACCCCCCCTCTCAGTATTTCCAACAATTAATATCAGAGCTTGGTTCCTTCAATAGCAGTTTAACAACTGGAAGAAGGTCATGGAGAATACCAAGAATGGTGTACCTCTATTCAATGAAAATAATTATGCACTCTAGAAAGGAAGAATGGAGGTCTATCTCTTGGCGCAAGGTTACGAAGTATGGGACACTGTTCAAAGTGGATTTACATCAACCACGGATGAACAAGGTAAGAAGAATTTTGTAAATGATGAAAAAGAAAAGAATATTATTATCAGTGGACTTATTGAATCTTCTTATCATAAGGTGTTGGGTTGTAAAACTGCCAAAAATGTATGGGACACATATGCAGGTGACTCAAATGTCAAAGAAGCAAAGCTTCAAATCTATAGAGAAAAATTTGAGAAACTCAGAATGAAAGAAGATGGTAACATTTATGCATACTTCCAATACGTTGATGAAATAACCAATACTTTGGAGGGATTGGGAGAGCCAGTTGACGAGAAGACTATTATATGAAAGATTCTTAGAACGTTACCAGGGAGATTCAACCCAAAGGTATCAGTCTTAGAATACAGTGCAAATCTGGATAAACTCAACAAAGAGGAATTACATGGAGTTCTCATAGCATATGAAATGAGACTTGATGAAGAATAGGGTACTTCAAATTTAGAAACTGCGTTCGTTGCATCTAATAAAACCAATAATGACAAACAACCTTCAATTGAAAATACATGCACGGGCAAGTGTGAAGAAAAGGGAGATGATGAAGGTGGTCTTTCAGATGAAGAATATGCTTACTTTACGAGAAAACTAAAAATTGGTAAGGGAAAATTCAAAGGTAAAATTCCATTGATATCTTTCGGCTGTAGTGAGGTTGGGCATTTCGCAGCAAAATTTCCAAATATAAGTGATGGAAACTCAAAAGAAAAGAAAGGCTTTAAGAAATTCAACAAGCAAAGAAAAAATAAAGGATTTAAAAGGAACTTTCTCTCTAAAGAAGATAGTTCATCATCCGATGAAGACTATGACAACGAAGAAGAAGCCAATGAGAGAGTATTGTTTATGGCCAAGCACATTAAACAGGAGGTATAAAAAAATGAAGAAGAAGGGATGACCATATAAGAATTTTCTAAGGAGGTAATCAAGCCTATAAAAGAGCTCAAGGTTGACAAGATCGGTTCCAATACTCTTGAAGAACAAGTTCAAGGTCTCAAAATTGAAGTTGAAGAACACAAATGTATTAAAGAGTCACTTCAAAAGAATTTGGAAGAAAGCAACCAAGAAAGGGAAGAATTAGAAGCCGAAGTAGTCTCACTGCGTAAGGAAGTGAAGAAGGGAAAAGTTGTCCAAAACTATGCCAACAACTCAAGGGCATTGGAAGAACTCATCAACAATAAATGATCTTACAATGACATAACTGGCCTCGGTTACACAGAAGAAGAAGTAGGACCTTCTACAAAAAAATACAATGAACCTATGAGATCTGACATGCATGTAGACTTCATTGGACAAGATTCGTAAGAACATCCTTGGAAGATGATTCCTCGACGAAGATTTCCATCTAGGTACCAACATATTTTTCATAGCTATTTTTATTCATGTGGAAAATTTGGTCATAAAGCTGTAGAATGTCGCACGTACCCTAGGAACCAATACAATTCCATGAGATCTGTCAAATATGAACCTCCCAGGGCTCAATGAAACATCAATAAATTTGAACATTTAAGAAATAATATGAAATCTTACAAATGTTAGAACTTTGAAAACATAGCCAGAGACTGTAGACTTGAAAATCCTCCAGAAGAATCTTCGAAGCCACAGAGCGAACAAACATGGAAGAAGAAGAAGACTGATAATTGTGCTCTCGCTCTCAAGGCTCAAAACAACAAAGATGTGTGGTATGTTGATAGCAGTTGCTCAATGCGAATGAATGGAGATAGAAAGAAATTTGTATCTTTGAAAGAAAAGAAGGATGGAACCGTGTCCTTTGGAAATGATGGATTTTCAAATGTTATAGTATTAGGTACCGTCACTCTTGGAAGCAAAGATTCTCTAGCCAAGAATGCTATATTGGTTGAAAACATGAATCACAATCTGCTCAGTGTTGGACAAATGTGTGATCAAGGACACATAATACTATTCAACTCCACAAAATGTGAAATCAGGAGAGATAGGTATGGTGAAATTGTGGCTACAACAAGTATAGCTCCAAATGACATATATGTTCTGGATGAAGCAACTAAAGCATGTCTAATAGCTAAAGAGGATGATATAATATTTGGTAGCAATGATGATTGACTAAGTAAGAACTTTTATACAAATATGCAAAGTGAGTTCAAGATGTATTTACTTGGTGAGCTGACATACTTCTTAGGGCTTCAAATATCTCAGCAAGAGAAAGGAATATTTATATGTCAAGCCAAGTACATCAAGGAAATGCTCAAGAAATTCAAAATGGAATATTGCAAACCCATCCTTACTCCAATGGTAATAGGTTGCAAATTGAGCATAGACGACTCATCTAAGGATGTGGATCAAAAAGCGTATAGATCTATGATTGGTAGTCTTCTATATGTAACAGCCTCCCGACCAGATGTTATGCAGCAGTTGGAAAAGTAGCAAGATTCCAAGCAACACCAAAATAATCACATATTATTGTCGTCAAAATAATTCTTAGATATCTAAAGGGAACAAAATAATATGGCTTTTGGTATCCCAAGGGTAACAATCTCATTATTCAAGCCTTTATATATGCAAAGTGGGCAGGAAGCATTGATGATCGTAAGAGTACTTGTGAAGCATTAGAATATCTTCACCAGAAGCTTGGGATTCTCCCAAGTTCTCATTAGATTTTTCTTATTCAGAATATAAAGGGGGAGTGGAAGTGTGTACAGGTCTACAAGATGGTTGTGTATCAGGGGGAGTTACCCTTTTCCATTAGTGTCAAAGGGGGAGAGAATGTTCTAGGAAGAGGTGTCATGATCGCAGGGGGAGTACTTGTGTTGCCATCAATGAAAAAGGGGGAGATTGTTGATCAATGGTTGTCAATGATGTCAACCCAAGTAGCACCAGGGGCTACCCAAATATTGCATGGGAATTTTTACCTACCAAATTATATATTCTGTGTAAAGAATCCTTTTGATGGTTTCTACTTGTTGAGATGTTTCAGTTGATATATGGCATGTCACGTAATTCTTCACAGTTTGAGAGATATTCCTGTTTGAAGTTTGTAACCCCAGTTAGTGGGATAAAACCCCATGGGGTTTTGGCATGGGTCATTGAAAAGTCAATAATTAATAATTTTTAAGCTCCTAAAATCCCTCCCACGTTCACTTGCTGAAGCCCCTCTCATCCTAAGCATTTATATAAATTGTGATCCTCATATCCTCCTTATGCAGGGATTTCGCTACCTGAAACAGGTCATCATGGAATTTGAGCTCCAACTTTTTTTCTACGAAGGTTCAAAGACTGAAATTTTTATGATGCGAAGCTGAAATCCTGAGGAAGCTCTTGTAAAAATTTCAGATTAGGTTGCACAATATTTTCAGAGATATGATCTGTGGAAGTCAGTGTTTTTGCAGGCTCCTGAACTTCATCTCAAAGAAGTGACCTTGGGAAAATCATCATAACTCTCTCCTTGAGTATCGGATTGGAATTCTATAAAAAATGGGAGATAGTGCACAGAATGGAGTTTTCTCTATATCAATTTTAGAATTGAATGAAGGAACAGGAACACGTGGCACGACATATAAGTTCAATCTACTGAAATAGTCCATAATTAGGTCATTGTGAGATATTGGGCATAACTCTCCCTTAAAGAATCCAAATTGGATCAGAACTATGGCATTGGAAAGAAAACTTAGAGTACCGCTACAAAACCAAAAATCACATATTGGGGAGCTAGAATAACAAAGATACACCAGATTCAATATCAAGATCCTCTGAGGCAAGAAAAATATAGGTCATGTGTTGTCAAGGGCTGTAAAGGACCATAATTTCTAGGGAAGAAAAGCAAAGAAATGTGCAGCAGAGGGTAGAAGGACAAGAGTAGCAATCAAGGTACAGAACAAAAACAAGAATTTCAGCGCATGAAGTCTTCAAGTGGGCAGCACTGGATGTAGTCATTGTAAAGGGGCATCCGTTTAGTTGACTACTGAAGAATCTCGGTCGTTGGAGCGTCCATCCAGTGGGAGATGGAGAAGAATGCTTTTCTAGATTCTAGGAAGTTGGATCTTTATTTTCAATTGGAGTTGAATATTAAAGAATTATTAGAAAATAATTCAGGTGGCTTTTGTCCTGGAGAGGGTTTCCACCTTAAAAACTGTGTGCATTTGTGTTCCTTTTGTTTACTGCTATCATTGTACAAACACTGATAATAATTTAATACTAACCAATGCCCTAATTGAAAGGAATACTAATTCACCCCCCCCTCTCAGTGTTTCCAACATATATGGTGTGTGATAGAGGTGGACATTGGTGGTCACCCTCCTATTCCACTTGGACCCCCACCATAGTTTCTTTCAGTTTTTCCGTTTCCTTAATTGTAGCACAATTTACTATTTTTGGTAGTTTTTTGGGTCTGGAACTTCCGGAGCCATTTTGAGGCCCTAAACGATGTATTTTTAGAAAATCACCTCCAAAAAATTGAAGTTTTTAACTTGAAATTCACTGCTATCAATTGTAGTCCTCGGATAGATCTTTCTAATGAGATATCATGTGCGTCAAGATCATATGCCAAAGTTACTGGTGAGCCCTGGTATTGCACCAAGAGTGCTGCAACTCCCAGGGGCTGCGCTACTTTACTTTATCAACCCGGGGTTCGTAAAAGCTTGGAGGTGATAGTGCTATATACACAGCAGATGCATTCTATTCATGTCATCCTCTTCCGCTTTACGAAAGGGTGCTATTTCTAAGGGTTCTTAGTGAAGTCTGTCACACTTCAATGAAACTAAAATAAATTGCAGAAAGGAAACGACAAAAGGAAACTAAATTAAATCGCTGAAAAGAAATGACAAGAATGAAACTAATTTAATTTTCAGAAAGGAAATGACAGAAAAAAACTAAATTAAATTGCATAAAGGATACTAATTTCAATTGCACTTAACTTTTACCAATCGGCTAAACACACCCTACTTATCTTATGCTCTATCTACCATGCTTCTATCCATGCAACTAAACTATCCATGACTTAATTCTGATTGAGAAAATGTTGATTTGCAGCTTGGAGGAAAGAAAAAGGCTAAAGAGGCTAATGGAGGGCTTAACACATGGAATGAGGCTAAGAAGTGGAAAGCGAGGGTTTAAACCTTATAAAACCTTATAATATGGCGCAGAAATGACTTTGGAGAGGAATAATGTGAAATATGTGATGGCGGAGATGCGATGGAGGCAAAGGTTGTGATATGTGATGTCGCAATCACAATATCGCAAAAGTAAAGGGATGGCGAAAAGGTCGTCACGGAGCGGGAACGAAGTGCAAGGAGGTAAGTCTTGCGAAGTGTGATTTGCGATGGGCGACGGGACCGGAGGTGGAGCATGATCGCAATGTCGCAATCGACTGATAAAAGTGGTAAGTGTTAAAGAAAAAAGGGAAAACAGGTCGATTTTCGATTTCACAATATGGCAATCGGCGAAAACAAGCCATAAGTATTGAAGAAAAAGGGAAAAGGTGTGAAATGCGATTTGCGATGCGGCGGAGTTACCACATTGGCGAAACAAGAGGTAAGTGTTAAAAGAAAAGAGAAAAGGCTGCGGTGAGCGATTTGTGATGCGGTGAATATCGCAATCAGCATCGGGAAGTAGTAAGTGTTAATGGGAACAACTTAAACCATGCGGGGTACGAAATGCGAAGTACGATAATGGGGATTTCGAGGAGTAAGGCGGAGGTCAGGTTTTTGATGGTTTATGAATGGATTTTACGTGTTATTCGTTAAAAAGGGTAAGGTAACCATGAACAAAAAAACAAAGGAATAAGGTGGGCCGAAGGGCTTAAGTGCGTTTAGGGAAAAAGGTGGGTGCAACAGTTGCAAATAAGAGGAAAAGGAGAAAATGGAAGCGTAGAAACAATGTTCAGGCCGTGAAGGTAGAGAGGGAAAATGAAGCGGGAGGCATATCGGAGCTACTCTGGGATTTTAAAATTTATTCCTGCAATCAATCCTGCTAACTTATGTGCAAAGAAATAGGCAAGTGCGTAAAAATACAGTGCAAAGGAAGATTGAAAAATGGTAATGCAACTCTACCTTTAAACTCAAAAACAGTAAACTGAAACCAGTTTTTGGGTTTGCGGGACGGTTCGCCCTCCTCTAGCTCTATTGACAGAGATGAGAAGGGGGTCTTGATCCTTGGTTTTTTCTATTCTATTACTCACAAGCGAAGGAAAAACTACAGTAGCCTATTGAAAGGAAAGACTAAGTAGCAATGAAACTATTAGAAGCAGATCTAACTAAATGGCAGAAGTAAGACTAGCTAAATGACAGAAAGGAAAGAATGAAAACAACAGAGAAGTTAAGGCACATGGGTTGGGCCCTAACCCATGAGCCCATCTCTATGGAATTAAATCATTAAAATGGAGTCTGTCTACTCATTGCATTAAAAAATGAAATCTTATTACATTCCAAAGGCCTTAAACAACAAAAGCCTAATAGAATGGAAAATGAATGGCATGGGATGGAATGGAATGGACTACATAAAATGGATCAGAATGGAATCAAAGAATGGAATGGAGTAATCAACCCTAATTAGCTCTTTATCAGCTTTATTTATCCTAAAGGGCAGCTGCCAACAACTACCTAAAACATAGTGATTGAGTCCATTTTGACTCCAAGTAAACCATAGATTGAGTGCACTTCGTCTTCAGTTGCTTGGCTGCCTCTGGAATTCGAATTTCTGGAGTGGATCTCATGAGGATCCTTTGGTTGCCTTGGAGTTAAGGATGGTGGACAACCCCCTTGAATATCTCCAATATTTCTCCCTAATTTCCTGATATTGTGCTCATTTATTCTCCAATCTTGATCTTCCAGTGGCAGGGCGTGAGTCCCTACATTATCTCCTTCTCCAAATCTGCATAATTTGCCCAATATTCTACAAAAATAACCAATATTAGGCACAAATATTCAATTACCTTTAAACCTTCTTAAGAACATATTAAAGCTTAAGAAAACATTATTAAGTGCAGAAGGTGATATTTAATATATCTTTTATGTGCATAAGGAAGGTAGATGGGCTTAAGAAAGGCTAGATGGGCCTTATTTTATGTCTAATTTAGAGGCCCATCATTACCCCCCTACTGAAACTGTTGCTCATCCTCTGAGCAACCTATTCATCCTCCCTGCCTTATGGTTTTTCCTGCATGCTGGCTTATTTCATTTTCTGTTTCTTGGGCCATGCATTGCTCCCCCTACTAATCTTCCTGCTATTCTTCTTGCTGCAATTCTTCTTGTAGGTGCTTCATGGAGGTCCTCAGATGCCTTAAGTAAATCTGTTTTGCATGCCCAGAGGTGGTGGATCCACCTTTTATTTGAATTTTTTTTTCTTCTTCTTCTTATTTTCTCTTTTCTTTTCATTTTTTTTTCTTCTTCAAAATTTTCTATCGTATAAATAAACTCTCGTAGTTATTAAATCTTCGCACTTGAGTTCACCCTTGGTTACCCCTTTGGCACTCCTTGTCTTCCATGACATAAAATGCTTACTACCCATTTTCTTAAGTCCTTTTTACTTTTGTCTTGTTCCTCTTCTTGGTGGAAAGTGAGGCTAGTTGCTAGATAAGGATGATATTTCTCTGCTACTGATGTTGAGCTATATAAAAAAGCTTCCCTTCTCACAATTTTTAATGTTTTATTAAGCTAAAATAGATTCAAATAAAGGGTTAGATGATTGCATACCTGAGCCTTACCATTGATTTATTTTTGCATGTGATGTTGAAGCTGCTGATATGGTTGTTGAAGTTGACTTTGGTGGTTCTGAAGCTGCATTTGATAATCTGCTTGAGGTCTTTTTGGAGATTCTGAGCACAGGAGGAGGAAGTCCAAGTTTGACTACCTTTGACCAAGGTGTTGACCAAAATTCATTTTTGTGCCAACTTGCTGTTTTATGCTTGCAAAGGTTGGAGAGCACCTACATTCATTAGAGAGAGATACATGGAGAAATGATTTTTTTTTTTTTTTTAAGGCCTCCTAGCTACCTCAATGAAGTTTTCAACTAGAAGGCCTGCCTAGGCGCCTCAAAGGAGGTTTTCACCTAAGATCTTTTATTTTTCTCTTCTTTTTTTTTCAACCCAATGATCGTCTCATGGAGGTTTTCAATCAGTGGGCCAATCTTGGACGCCTAAAAAGAGGTTTTCACCTGCGATTTTATTCTTTCCCTTTTTTTTCTCTCTTTATTTTTTATTTTTTTCACTTTCCTACTCTACTTGAAAAAACAAAACATTTTTCAAGTATAGGAATAATTCAAATGGAACCATGTATGTAATAGGATGATAGATAAACTCATCTGCAGGTTTGAAATATACTCTTTGATATTACCAGTATATGAGAGACCAATTGCCTTGATTGAGATTATGTTAGAAGATACTGGATAATTGAGCATTGGGATCCGATGACTCCCCTGAACTAAGATTCAATGTAATTATGTATTCCTTGGCTTCTTGCTATCATGTCATGCAAGTCTACAGAGATGTGATCTTTATTCATAGAATCTGGGGATAGGCAGTCATGAAACTTTTAAATCTCTAGTTATAACAACTTCTCTTTATCGAAAGGCATCCATGATTCTTGGACCTTATCTGAGTCTTATTCTTCTGGTTGTTGCTCTTCAATGATAACTGGTGAATCATTTTGAAATACCTCAAAATTTTAAGTTGATTGAGGTGTTTTATTGTTTTGGATATGAAATGGTTGTGCAAGTAGTGGAGTGGGAATGAATATTTTGGGTGCTTGTGTGGATGGTAATGGGAAAGGTTGAATTCATGTCAAATGAGGGTGATATTGATGTTGTGGTGTAGGTGAATGGTATGGATAACATTGATGTTGGTATTGAGGATAGAGAGGGAAAGATTGAGGATATGGTGGATTTCCTTTGTAGGGCCTTTGCCAACTTTGTTTCCAAGGTTGTATTTGAGGTTGGGATTGATATATCCAAGGTTGCCAAGGCAAGGTTGTTTTCAAATTACTTTGAGATTGTTGTGCATAACCCTGAAATTGAGAATTGAGATCTTGCATCATACAAGGTTGATGAGGTTACCCTGGTCTTCTTGGAGCTACATAACAATATTGTTCTAGTGTTTGATTTTCTTCCTGGTAAACTACATTTAACCCTGGTAATGATGGAAAATATTTAGTAGTATGTGATCGTGCACAGATGTCACAAATTTTAATGTTATCAAGTGGAAATTCATGAAAATCATGTTTCTTTCTACATTTAGGGAAAAATATAAATGAAGTATTATTCTCAACTTTTTGTTTGTTTTGCATTCTTAGCATGTCAATTTGGTCATTTAAATTACCAAGAATTTTTAGAAAATTGTTAAGTTTAGTTTGACTTACCAATCCTGATGTTGGCTTACTTACTCTTGCCATAAATGGATCTTGAGGGGATATTACATACTTTGTTTTTCCTCTTGATATGTTCTTGCATTACCACAAAGCCTGAATCGACAATTGACAGACCCTTTTCACTGCATGTAGAAATTATATACAATATGCATGTATATCCAGACTCTCCCGATCTAAAAATATTTATCTTCTTGCTAAATATTGTTAGATCAGGAGAGTCTGAATACATACATGCATATTGTATATAATTTATACATGGTATTGGAGTTGTGTTATATATTGTCTACATGGAATGAGAGCATGAATTTTTGGACGCGCGAGTTTGCAGAGAATATATGAAATTTTTGGTGAAATATTTTCAAAAAAAAAATAGGATATTCGGATTCCTTGCGAAAAATTACCCAAATTGAAAAAAAAAAATCACGATTCATTAAGAATCTACATGCATTGAGGTACAAGATGCATGCAAATATTTGAGGAGCAAAGCAGAGGTTAGTGACTTGGTGGTTGAGAGGGAGCCTCTCAACATGCAGCGTGAGAAGCAGTCTCAGAAGGTTGTGGAGCAACCACAACTGGAGATGCAGAAGAATCTTTATAGATTTGAAGTAGATGGGATTTTTACGTAGCTTCCCACTGTTGGGAAGTGTGAGAAACACATGAAATTTAAGCTTGAGAGGGAGCATGATTTGCATGCAAGTAAGAGTGAACCTTGGGATGTGGAGCAGCCACAAGATGAGGATCATGGAGTGGGAGCAACCACTCATGCAGAGAAATTTCGTGCCAGATGGGCAGAAGGAGTGCATGCAGCTATACCACCAGGTGAAAGGTGGGGCGACATGCATGAGTAATCCCAAGAGGATATTTCTGGGCAGGATTCATGGAGATGGTGTGGATCTCATGAATTGAATCTGGCTACGAGGTTCCCATAGAGCAGCAGTAGCGTGATCAGTTGGATTGATGCAGGCAGATCAAAGTGACAGTGTCGGATACTGGAGCGCGGTTCAGAGTTGACAGCAAGTGCAGAGTGCATGGGTGCAGAGTTCAACAGCGCAGTGGTTCCTAAAGACATGTGCAGTAGCTAAGCAAAAGTCAAATACTTTGATGATAGATGCATCAGACTGATTGAGTTTTTTGGAGCCTATTCAGTTTCAGAGGAGTTGCAGAGCAGATGCATGGAGTTGCATGGCGCTTGTGAAGGTTGCAGGGCGAATGCATGGAGTTGCATGTCGCATGCAAAGACAGTCCTTTCTTGTTGAGAGGAAGTGTTGAAGATTGCAACAAGAAACAGTGAAGGAGGCATCCTGAAACATCTTTCCTGATCCTAGTTGGAAAGTGATCACCAAAACTAGGTGGGGCCCACACAGCATTTTGGTCGCAAAGTCTATTTTTAGACATGTCGATCATATTTTATGAGTTCTTGTGGATGTGGGATGGTTATCAAGTTGGAAAAATAGATGGACTTTTATTTTTAGACATATTGGGCAGAATCTATTTTTAGATTGCCAATCTAAAAATAGATATGTCAAATATTATTAGCTCTTAATAATATTTGGACTCTAGACATTATCTTATTCTCTTGGAGCACTTCAGTTAAGTGCATAGATGTGGCATAGGAGATGAAAGAAGGAATTATGCTATTCCTGAGGGTTTAGTGGAGCTATTACATGGAGGACTTCAGTTAGAACTCATGTGACAGAGTTTGGTGGAGTTTTAGAAGTAGTTGGTGGAGTTGTGTTCAGTTTAACTCAGTTAGACACAATTGAGCTAGTTGTATCTAGTCTAACTGATTGATACACTAGTGAGAGTGGTGTGAATTAATTAATAATTAATTCACTAATTATTAACTCATTAATCAACTAAAGAATACATCGCTTAACTATACATGTGACAGCTTCTTTAAAGGAGACTCAAGAAGAGGTGTGGCAGGTGAAAGAGCAGTGTGACTATTAGTTGTGACTATAGTGTTGCATGATTCACAAAACACAGTGGTTGGAGATGCCTATGAAGATTGCATGAGCAAGGCTGGGGAAATTTGAACTCATTCGGAGCCATTCTTCAGCAGTGATCAGTGGAGGCAGGCTATCAGGTTGCAGAGATTGGAGCATGTGATTTGCTAGATCAGGCTTGATTAGTGTGTAGTAATTGGAGATTGTACTGAGAGCTTGTGAGGAGCTTTGTATAATGATTGTTACATGATTTCTATGACATATAATATACAGATAGTTGGGGGTTTTCAGCTTTAAGCTTTCCCATAAAATACTGTGTTCATATGTGTGATTGTTTATGGTTTTAATGTGCGCATGCGATTGTTTTTATTTCCACAATTAATGATCAATGGTAGAGGAGATTATGTATTGTGCATGAAGTTAAAAAAGTGTGTGATCAGGAGAATCTCGGTGAATAATATATAAATTATTCAAATTTCTACACTAGATTAAGAAGATCAATCCATTCATCCTTCATAGAATTTAGTAGGAGAGATTTTAACGCGTCAAAATATCAATATTTATTCATCCTCTTTTTGGTTCATCTTAAAGACTTCATTTCTAAGGTCATAGTGTATGCAATAATATTTATATTTTTCCAAAAATACTCTTTTCATATCATCCTATGTCCTTATTGAATTTGTTCCTAAAGTCATGAACCATCTAAGATATCTATCCGTTAATGTTGCCGGAAACAAATTCAGTTTTTGAATGTGAAATGAGTAGCCATAAGATCTACAAATTATTTCAAATTCAAAAATAAAGGTTTCTGGGTCTTCTGATCTCATACCTTTGAAGTTAGGAAGTATGGATGAAGGGATGTTCTTCATTTGAACGTTGATATCAGTTTCTTGAATGGGAAATCCAAAAGGATCTTCCTCATTGTCATCATATCCATCCATCTCTTCCTTCTTCAAAAGTGTATGGTGATGTAGTTCTTACTGCACCACGTGGTCAAGTGGGGGGGGGGGGTTGGTATTGGAGGTATATATATATATATATATTTTAAAATTATGAGTATCCCTAGTCCTATGAGGCATGGAAATCATATATTTTTTTTTTTTTTTGTATTTTTCAATATTTTAGAAACAACATGATAAAGGAAATAAAAAAATAATACTAAAACATAATCAAAGCATCTACTAGACACCTCCCCAGAAACGACGCCAAAAAGTGGTGAGCCCTGGTATTGCACCAAGAGTGTTGCAACTCCCAGGGGCTGCGCTACTTTACTTTATCAACTCGGAGTTCATACCAACTTGGAGGTGACAGTGCTATATACACAACAGATGCATTTTGTTCATGTCATCCTATTTCGCTTTACGAAAGGGTGCTATTTCTATTGGTTCTCAGTGAAGTCTGTCAAAATTCATTGAAACTAAACTAAATTGCAGAAATGAAATGACAGAAGGAAACTAAATTAAATTGCTGAAAATAAATGACAAGAATGAAACTAATTTAATTTGCAGAAAGGAAATGACAGAAAAAAACTAAACTAAATTGCTGAAAAGAAATTGTAGAAAGGAGACTAATTTCAATTGCACTTAACTTTGGACAATCGGCTAAACACACCCTACTTATCTTATGATCTATCTACCATGCTTCTATCCATGTAGCTAAACTATCCATGACTTAATTCTGATTGAGAAAATATTGATTTGCAACTTGGAGGAAAGAAAAAGGCTAATGGAGGGCTTAACGCATGGAATGAGGCTTAGAAGTGGAAAGTGGGGGTTTAAACCTTATAAAACCTTATAATATTGCGCAGAAATGACTTTGGAGAGGAATAATGTGAAATATGCGATGGTAGAGATGTAATGAAGGAAAAGGTTGCAATATGCGATGTCGCAATCAAAATATCGCAAAAGTAAAGGGATAGCAGAAAGGTCATCCGGGAGTGGGAGCAAAGTGTGAGGAGGTAATTCTTGCGAAGTGAAATTTGTGATAGGCGACGTGGCGGCGGGATTGGAGGCAGAGCACTATCGCAATGTTGCAATCGGCCGATAGGAGCAGTAAGTGTTAAAGAAAAAGGGAAAATGTTGCGATTTGGGATTTTCGATTTCACAATATCACAATTAGAAAAAAAAAGCGGCAAGTCTTGAAGAAAAATGGAAAAGGTGTGAAATGTGATTTGCGATGCAGCGGAGTTATTGCATCAGTGAAAAAAAGCGGTAAGTCTTGAAGAAAAATGGAAATGGTGCGAAATGCGATAAGGCGAAGTTATCGCATTGGTAGAACGAGTGGTAAGTGTTAAAAGAAAAGAGAAAAGGTTGCGGTGAGCGATTTGAAATGTGGTGAATATCACAATTGGCGTAGGGAAGCGGTAAGTGTTAACATAAACAACTTAAACCACGTGGAGTGCGAAATGTGAAGTACGATAACGGGGATTTCGAGGAGGAAGGAGGAGGTCGGGTTTTTGAATGGTTTTTACGTGTTCTGTGTTAAAAAGGGTAAGGTAGTTGTGAACAACAAAACAAAGGAATAAGGCGGGCCGAAGGGATTAAGTGAGTTTAGGGAAAAAGGTGGGTGCAACAGTTGCAAATAAGAGGGAAAGGAGAAAATGGAAGCGTAGAAACAATGTTTAGGCCGTGAAGGCAGAGAGGGAAAATGAATCAGGAGGCGTCTCGAAGCTACTATGGGATTTTAACAATGATTCCTGCAATCAATCCTGCTAACTTATGTGCAAATAAATAGGCAAGTGCGTAAAAATACAGTGCAAAGGAAGGCTGAAAAATGGTAATGCAACTTTACCTTTAACCTAAAAAATAGTAAACATAAACCAATTTTTGGGCCTGTGGGAAGGTTCACCCTCCTCGAGCTCTATTGATAGAGATGAGAAGGGGGTCTTGATCCAAAGCTTCTCTTGGTTTTCTATTACTCACAAGCGAATGAAAAACTATAGCAACCTACTAAAAGCAAAGACTAAACATCAATAAAACTATCAGAAGTAGATCTAAATAAATGGCAGAAGCCAAACTAGCTAAATGACAGAAAGGAAAAATGAAAACAACAGAGAAGCTGAGGCACATGGGTTGGACCCTAACCCACGAGCCCAACTCTCTGGAATTAAATCAGTAAAATGGAGTCTGTCTACTCATTGCATTAAAAAATGAAATCTTATTACATCCCAAAGGTATTAAACAACAAAAGCCTAATAAAATAGAAAATGAATGGCATGGGATGGAATGGAATGGACTGCATCGAATGGATCAGAATGGAATTTAAGAATGGAATGGAAGAATTGACCCTAATTAGATCTTTATCAACGTTAATTATCCTAAAGTGAAGCTGGAAAAAACTCCCTAAAACATAGTGATTGAGTCCACTTTGACTCCAAGTAAACCATAGATTGAGTGCACTATGTCTTCAGTTGCTTGGCTGCCTCTAGAAATCAAATTGCTGGAGGGGATATCATGAGGAGCCTTTGGCTACCTTTGGAGTTAAGGAGGGTGGAAAACCCCCTTGAATTTATCCAAGGTTTCTCCCTAATTTCTTGATATTTTGCTCATTTATTCTCCAATATTGATCTTCTAGTGGCAGGGAGCGAGTCCCTACATTATCTCCTTCTCCAAATGTGCATAATCTGCATAATATTCTCCCAATATTCTACAAAAATAACCAATATTAGGCACAAATATGCAATTACATTTAAACCTTCCTAAGAACATATTAAAGCATAAGAAATAATTTTTAAGTGCAGAAGGAGAGATTTAATATATCTTTTATGTGCATAAGGAAGGTAGATGGGCTTAAGAAAGGCTAGATGGGCCTTATTTTATGTCTAATTTATAGGTCCATCAGTTGGGACCCCAAGAAATTGATGTACCAATTTACACCAACAAGGCCCATAGTTTTGAGTTTCATCTCCTAGGGTTAGGTATTTGGATTTTTAGGGTTTCCCATTGTTTCTCAATAGTAAATAGGCCTTTGAGCCTTATTGTAACACATTTTAGAGGCATGTAGCCACCATATATCTTCTTAGAGATAAGCTACCAGCGCCCTATCTAGTTTATTTCCATTCTGTCCGTAAACTTATTTAAGTTATGTGATATTAATGAAATGAAATCTTATTTATACTGCATCTCTGCGTTTATGTGCATTTATCTATTTTATTGCGTTCCTGCATAAGTTCAGATTAGTGGTATCAAAGTGGTCTTCTCTTTCTTGATACTTCTTTGCATGTCCCCAACGAGGTCGGGGTATAAGGAGTTAGGGTTCGATCTGGTTAAACCTTTGCAAGGTCAACCTTGCAAACCCTGACGACCGCCCATGGGGGATGAAACGAAAGACAAGGGAGCAGGAGATCCTATCAAAATATTGCTTGGAGGCCCTGGAGGAACAAAGGAACGTGATGATGAATAAATTTTCCCAGATCCTTCAATGAATGCCCACCGGCAGCGCATCTGCATCCAACGACCACTATGGAGGCATAACTCCTTTTAAGGTACAAGTAAACTTTGAAATTCCCACATTTGAGGGCCAAATAGATGCAGACGTCATAGATAGATGGTTGAATATATTAGAAGGGCATGTCTTGGTTCATGTGTTTTCCAACCGGGAAATGATTACTTTTGAACTCCTCAAAGACGTCCCCCATGTCAAGGACTGGTGGGAAACCTACTATGAGAAAAAGGAGGGAAGCGAACCCTATATGTTTTCGACCTCACCCACTTGGGATTATTTATGAGACGTCATCAAGGAACAATACTATCCCGTGGGGAGCTATGAGGACAAGTACATACAATGGACTACATTGCGACAACAAAGGGATCAAGATGTGCTTGAGCTGACGAATATATTTCATACCCTGCGCACAAAATTAGGTACCAAATATTCAGATAAATATTAGGTGCTAAGTTACCACACTAGTCTGCATAGTTACATTCAAGAGGAAATGGAGTTCCTAGACATCTCCTTTTTGGTGCAGCATACTGGTATGCTCCTAAGATTGAGCAGAAGTTCAAACAGAAGAAGTGAGACTTTGGATATGCGAATCAGAAGCAAGGGAAAGGTGCCCCCAAACTGCAGAACAAAGGAAAAATCAAAGGTAGGGCGGCCTAGGATCACCCGCCAAAGCCGTAAGCAAAAAAATAAAATTGCGAAGCCAAAGAAGGACATGGGAAAGTGGTGTGAGTTCCATAAGAGCTCCACACACAACACAAGTGAGTGTTGGGCCAAGTAGTCACTGGTGGCCAAGCTAAAGGCTTCTGGATCAGATGCATGCTCTGACTCCGAATCAAAACCCAAGAAGGGGAATGAAAGGGAAGTAGATTATCGATGTAGAGCCTAATGCCATCGTTTCCACCACGAAGATACAAAAGGAGGAACCAGAAGATACAGAGGAGGGGGAGCACCTCTTCCATTCCTAGATGTGGGTAAAGGGTTCCCCGCTGCAGTTCATTGTCGATAGTGGGATCCAAAAGAAAATCATATCTGTATAGGGTGTGAAGCAACTAGGCTTACCAACAATAAAAAACCCACAACCGTACGCCATCGGGTGGATTCACAAAGGAAATGATCTCCGTATAAGCCAGTAGTGCTGCATTCCCTACAACATAAATCCCTTCACTGATGAGGTATTATGTGACATTGATCCTCTTGATGTTTGTGATCTATTATTAGGCCAATCATACTTGTGGAAGCGACATGCTGTGTATGAGTCCCGAACTCACGTTGTTGTTTTTACTTTGGGAAATAATTTGTATAGGATACCAGAGGTAGCACCGCCTACCACCATCTCTTTGGTTACAAAAAAATAATGCAGTAAGCCCATTTCCAAAAACAAGAAATTTGTTTTCTTGATGATCCGCCCTCAAGGCAAGAAGAAGACCATGTTCATGAACTCCAGACGAGGATCCTCTGCATGAAAACAACAAATGGACAAGGTCATGGAGGAGTACGGGGACATCTTCACCTCACCCGCAAGGGTGCCTCTGCACTTTCAGGTTAAGCACCCCATCGATCTCACCCCAGGTTCGCCGCTACCCAATAGACCAATCTATCGACTCTTTGTTCTAGAGATCAACGAAATTAAGAGGAAAATTTAAGAGCTGCAACAGAAAGGTCACACTTGGCCGAGTTCATCGCCCTGTGGGAGTCGATCGTGTTGGTGCAGAAGAAGGATGGGACTTAGAGACTCTGTATTTACTATCAGGTGCTGAACAAGATCACTGTCTAGAACAAGTACCTGATCACACAGATTTATGACCTTCTAAACCAAATCAAGGGGAAAATATTTAAGCAAGATCAACTTGAAGTCCAGGTATCACCAGGTACCAATTGAACACTCCTATGTGTGGAAGATTTCCTTCAAAGCCAAGGAGGGCATTTTTGAATGGTTGGTCATGTCTTTCGGATTGACGAATGCTCCCGCAACCTTTATGAGGCTGATGGATGACATCTTGCGACTATTCATCTACTCATTTGTAGTAGTGTACTTGGATGAAATCTTGATCTTCAACCAGACTTGTGAAGAGAACCTCCACCACATCCGACAGGTCCTCTAGACACTACGACAACACAAGTTGTGTGCCAATTTGGAGAAGTGCACTTTTGGCATGACCCAGGTTCAGTATCTGGGATAAATTATTGATGAGCGAGGGGGTGAATGTGGATCTAGCCAAGATCCAAGTTATTCGGGATTGGCCAATGCCAAACACTCTAACGGATCTCCGCAATTTTTTGGGTCTTGCCAATTTCTACCACAGGTTCATGTTGGGATTCTCTCATATCACTTGGTCCTTGAGTCAAGTCACCAAGGGAGGAGCGAAAGAAAAATTATTTTGGTCTGAATATCAACAGAAGGCGTTCATAGAGTTGAAACATCGCCTCTGCTCTACCTCAGTTCTCACATTACTAGACTTGCAACAACCATTTGAGATCGAGACAAATGCCTCTGACTATGCTATTGGGGAAGTTCTTACTAACCAGGGGCATCCAATGGCATATCACAGTGAGATACTCTCTGACACAGTATGGAAGTATCCCACATATGAAAAAAATATGTATTCCATTGTGTAGACTTGTCAACAATGGAAGAATTACATTTTGGGGAAGGAAATGGTCATCCACACAGACCACTGACCCCTGCAGTTCATACAGACGCAAGGGAAGTTGCAGAATGAACAACATCATAAGTGGTCCACATATCTGCAAAAATTTCATTTGAACATCAAGTACAAGAAGGCAACACCAATACTGTTGCAGATTGCCTCAACTGACCACCGATCATGGTGGTAACCATTGTTCTCAACTGTTGTGGGAACAAGAATTCTGATTGGCCGCTTATGTATAAGAGTGATCCAAAATTTGGGCACACATGCAAGATGCTCTTGGAGGGTAAGCAAGTTCAAAATTTCATTCTCAACTATTGTGGGAACAAGAATTCTGGTTGGCCGCTTATGTACAAGAGTGATCCAAAATTCGGGCACACATACAAGATGCTCTTGGAGGGTAAGCAAGTTCAAAATTTTCATCTCTAGGATGCACTGCTATGTAACCTAGGAAACCTTTGTGTTCCTTCAAGCAAGCGTGACAAGATTATTTTGGAAGCACACTAGAGTCAGGTCGCTGGGCATTTTAGGATCGAGAAAATAATATCAGTACTGTAGAAGTATTTCTATTTTTCGAACCTTTGATAGGATGTTGGGATGTACATCAGATCTTGCACTGCCTACGCCATTGGAAAACCGACCATCAAGAATAAAGTCCTCTATACTCTTATTCCTACCCCTAGTCGACATTGGGAATCCATCTCCATGAATTACGTGTTTGGCCTTCCTTATACTAAGCATGGAAACAACTGTGTTTTCGTGGTCGTCGACAGATTCTCGAATATGGCCATTATGGCGGCCTGCAAGAAGAATATCACAACAGAAGCCACTTCTAAACTCTTCTTTGAACGAGTGTGCATGCAATTTGGTATCCCACAGTCTATCATCTCAGATCCATAAAACAAGTTCCTTAATACATTTTGGTCCAGCATCTAGTCAACACTAGACACCAAGCTCACCAAGTCCACAACTTTCCATCCCCAAATAGATGGCCACACAGAGGTCATCAACAGGATGATCGTACACATTATGTGCATGTACAACTCAAAGAATCCACACACATGGGATGAGAGCCTCCCCTCTGTACAACACAACTATAACCGGGCTCTCCATAACTCAACTATCCACAAACCCTTTTAGGTCGGCTTGGGATTCCAACCACTATGTCCCATTGACGTAGCCATGCCATTTGGGCTAGTCAAGGCGATTCGTCTCATGTCCACTCTAAATATGAAAAGGCGAATGAATTTATTGGGCGCATTCAGCACATCTGCCAACAAGTTCATGACATATTGGACATAGCCAATGCTAAGTACAAGTAGTGACATGATCAGCATCGGGTGCCACACAACTTCTAGTTGGACGACAAAGTGTGGCTACATTTGCAGGAGTGTCTCACTGGACCCCACCGCAAGCTTTGCCCACATCGATATGGGTCATACACCATCACCAAGGATGTAGGGGATAATTCCTTCAATCTTAATATTCCACAATTCCTTGGTCTGCACCCAGTGTTCAATGTGGGTGGACACATCCGACATGGCACAACAACTCACACCAACAAAGTTTTACTGAGAGCACATGGAACAGGAAAAAATTGATCGGATCATGGAAACATAGATCAAGAACACCCGCCACCAGAGGATCCATCTATATCGAGTTGTCAAAGCGGGCCAACTGCTTCACCAGGGCAACTAGCTCACTAGGGACTAAGTTCAGGAGAAGTTTCCTCATCTCATGGAGGAACTCAACGCAATGGGGACCATTTATTCCTAAGGGGAGAGGAATGATTCAGGTGGATATTGGTGGCCACCTGCCTATTCCACTTGGACTCCCACCATTGTTTTTTTTTAGTTTTTTAGTTTCCTAATTGTAGCACAATTTACTATTTTTGGTAGGTTTTCGGGTCCTGAACTTCCGAAGCCGTTTTGAGGCCCTAAATGATGTTATTTTGGAAAATGACCTCCGGATAAAGTGAGTCTTCAACTCAAAATTAATTTTAAATAGTTGTATTTCTCAGATAGATATTTCTATTGAGGTATCATGTGCATAAAATAAAGATAGTATGCCAAAGTTACAACCTCGAGAAATTGATGTACCAATTTACCCCAACGGGGCCCATAGTTTGGCATTTCATCTCCTAGGGTTATGTTTTGTGATGTTTAGGATTTTGAGTTGTTTCTAAATAATAAATATGCCTTCGAGCCTCATTGCAACACAACTTAGAGGCCTGTAGCTACCACATCTCTTCTCAGAGATAAGCTACCAGTGCCCTAGCTATTTTATTTCCATTATGTCTGTAAGCATATTTCAATTATGTGATATTAATGAAATGAAGTTTTATTTCTACTGCATCTCTATGTTTATGTGTATTTATGTATTTTATTGCATTCTTGTATAAGTCTAGATCAGTGGTATCAGGGCGGTCTCTCTTTCTTGATCCTTCTTTGCATGTCCCCAACGAGGTCATGGTATAAGGAGTTAGGGCTCGACTTGGTTGAACCTTTGCAAGATCAACCTCGCAAACCTCGACGACCACCCATGGGGGATGAAAAGAAAGATGAGGGAGAAGGAGATACTATCAAAATATTGCTAGAGGAGACCCTCGAGAAACAAAGGAATGTGATGATGGATAACTTTTCCCATATCCTTCAACTACTACCCACCGGCGGTGCATCTGCATCCAACAACCACTCTGGAGGCACAACTCCTTTTAAGGTACAAGTAAATTTTGAAATTCCCATATTTTAGGGCTAAATAGACGCAAAATTTGTAGATATATGGTCGAATCTATTAGAGGTTTATTTCTTGGTTCATGATTTTCCAACAAAGAAAAGATTACTTTTGCACTCCTCAAAGCCGCCCCCCATGTCAAGGATTGGTGGGAAAACTACTATGAGAAAAAGGACGAGAGGTAACCCTATCTTTTTTTGGATGCACCCACTTGGGATTCTTTCCTAGATGACATCAAGGAGCAATATTATCCCATGGGGAGCTATGAGGAAAAGTACATACAATGGACTACGCTGCGATAGTGAAGGGATAAAGATGTGCACGAGCTAACGAATATGTTCCATACTATGCACACAAAATTGGGTATCAAATATTCAAAGAAACATTTGGTGATGAAGTACTGCAGTTGTCTACACAGATATATTCAGGAGGAAATGGAGTTCCTTGACATCTCCTCGCTTGGTGCAACATACCGATATGTTGCCAATATTGAGCAGAAGTTTAAACCGAAGAAGCAAGACTTTGGATCTGCAAATCAAAAGCAAGGGAAAGGTGCCCCCAAACCATAGAACAAAGGACAAAGCCAAGGTGGGGCAGCATAGAATATTCTCACAAATCCACAAGCAAAGAACATGTTAGGTCCCTATATTACTAGTATAGTCCCTTATTGTTGTTAGTGTAACCGCCTTATTGTTATTATTTTACCCCTGTAACCCCCATATTGTTATTATTGTGCCCTTAAATTATTATTCTTAGGTCGGCTAGGATTACATTGTGGCTCTGTGGACTCCTATATATAGAAAGGAGGTTTTTTAATTTCAATCATCCAAGAATTGTTCATTTATGTAATGTATTGGAGGTTGCCCCCTCGAAGTGGCTTATTTGTAAGGTGTTGATATCTATTTTCTTCTATTTTTGGAGCTGGTTTCAAAACATTTGGTATTAGAGCTTTGGATTCTAGGGTTTCGCTGCTCCTAACAGGTCATCATGGCATTTGTGCTATAAATTTTTTTCTACGAAGGTTCATAAGCTGAAATTTATAGAGTGCGAAGCCAAAATCTCGAGGACCATAGTCACAAATTTTTTTGGGATGGCCTTAAATATGATATTCAAAATTTTGTGGCGAAATGTTTGATTTTCTAGTGGAATAAAGTTTAGACAATTAAGACCCTGGGTCTTCTACAACCTATATCCATTCCAAGTCAACGTTGGGAGGAGATTTCAATGTATTTTATCACAGGTTTACCTAAGTCTGAAGGAAAGAGTGTCATATGGTGGTAATTGATAGACTTACCAAGTATGCACACTTTTGTGCATTATCTCATCCATTTAAAGAAAGTACAGTTGCTACTACATTTATGGACATGATTCACTACATGGAAACCCAGGAGTTATTGTGACGAAAGAGATCCCATTTCATATGGAGATTTTTTGGATGGAATTATTTTCTTGTTTGAGTCTCAATTGGCTCATGACTCATCTTATCATCTATTCAATCAGGTATTAGTGAGATAGTAAATACATGGTTGAAGGATATCTTCGTTGTTTATAAAATTAAACAATCATAATGAAATTGATGGTTACCTCTACCATTTGAATGGTGGTATAACACTTCCTTCCCATACTACAGCATAAGCATTACATTTATGGCACTTTATGGATATATCATCATAGTCCATCACATCATCTTTAAGAAGAAAATTAAAGAAGGTTAAGGCGGTGAAGATCATCAGCATGAAAAGGAAAACTCTCGGCTCTTAAGGATAACAGGAATTTTGCAAAAATCAAATGAAACAACAAGTATATCAACTGTCATGTTGAGAAGAGGTTTGTTACAGGGTAGAGTATTTTCACAGCTCTGATATACAAATAAATGAGACCGAAAGCAGTAAGAAGGATAATAAATTATCACCAAAGTACTATGGTCCTTACAAGGTGTTGCAAAATATTGGTACTGTGGCATACAAATTGGAGCTTCCTGCTTCTTCGCGAGTACATCCAGTTTTCCATGTTTCATTCTTAAAGAAGGTTATAGGTGAAAATCTTCCAGTTCAAACAATATTTCTAGAACTGGATGAGGAAGGAAAAATCATATTGGAGACCTGGGCGTTCCACGGAAACAAAGAACTGAAGCAACGCTCGAAATACGTTGATTTAAAACATCTCATCAAGTGAAGACACCGAAGATTCTGCAAACAGGAGGATGATCGTTTTATACAGAAGCACCTACATTATCAACGATAAGGACCTTTCCTGAAGAGAGGCATGTTAGGTCCTTATATTACTAGTATAGTCATAATGTTGTTAGGTGTATTGTATTTTATTATTGCTTCCCTGTAACCCCATATTGTGTATTGTGCCCTTAAATTATTATTGCTAGGTTGGCTAGGATTACATTGTGGCCTTGTGGACTCCTATATATAGAAAGGAGGTTTCGTAATTTCAATCATCCAGGAATTGTTCATTCATGTAATGTATTGGAGGTTGCCCCCTCGAAGTGGCTTATTTCTAAGGCGTTGATATCTCTTTTCTTCTATTTTTGGAGCTGGTTTCACAACAGAACAACATTGTGAAGCCAAAGAATGACACAGGAAAGTGTTGTGAGTTCCAGAAGAGCTCCACTCACAACACAAGTGAGTTTCAGGCTAAGAAGTCACTAGTGGTTGAGTTGAAGGCTTCTGAATCAGATGCATGCTTTAACTTTGAATGAGAACCTCAGAAGGGGAATGGAAAAGAGAATCAGATTATCGATGCAAAGCAAAACACCATCATTGCCACCACAAAGATACATAAGGAGGATCCAGAAGATCCAAAGGATTGGGAGCACCTCTTCCATTCCGAGATGTGGGTAAAGAGTTCCCCGCTACAGTTCATTGTCGACAACATGATCCAAAATAACCTCATTTCAACAAAGGTTGCGAAGCGGTTGGGATTTCCGAACACAACACACCCACAACTGTACACCTTTAGGTGGCTTCACTAAGGATGGTATCTCCACGTCAGCCAGCAGTGCCACCTTCCCTACAACATCAAGCCCTTCACAAATGAGGTATTATGTGACATTTCTCTTCTTGATGTTTGTGATGTATTATTAGTCCAACCATACTTGTGGAAGCGACATGCTATGTATGAGTCCCTACCTTGCATTGTTATTGTTACTTTGGAAAATAAGTTGTACAATATACTGGAGGTAGCACCGCCTGCGACCGTATCTTTGGTTACTGCAAAACAATGCAGTAAACACATTTCCAAAACTAGGATTTTTTTTTTCCTAATGACCCGCCCTTAGAGAAAGAAGAAGACTATGGCCATGACCTCCAGAAAAGGCTCCTCTGCATGACAAAAAAAAATGGACAAGGTCATGGAAGAGTACAGGGACATCTTCACCTCACCCGCAGGGGTGCCTCTACACTGTCAGGTCAAACACCCCATTGATATGACCCCTGGTGTGCAGATTCCCAATGGACCAATCTATCGATGCTATGTTATGGAGAACAACGAATAAAGTGGCAGACTTAGGAGCTACTACAGAAAGGTCACATCTGGTTGAGTTCATCACCCTATCAGAGCTCGATCATGTTGGTGTAGAAGAAAGATGGGACTTGGAGACTCTGTATTGACTATCGGGCGCTGAACAAGATCACTGTCGAGAATAGGTACCCGATCCCAATAGATTGATGACCTTTTAGACCAGCTCAAGGGGGACAAAAATTTAGCAAGATTGACTTGAAATCTAGGTATCACTAGGTACCAATAAAACCCTTCGATGTGTGAAAGAATGCCTTCAAAGCCAAGGAGGGCCTTTTCGAATGGCTAGTCAATCATTTTGCGTTGAAAAATGCTCACGCAATCTTAGTGAGGTTGATGGAAAACATATTGTGCACATTAACCTACTCATTTGTAGTGGTGTACTTGGATGACATCCTGATCTTCAACCAAACTTTTGAAGATCACCTCCACCACATCTGATAGGTCCTCCAAACACTGTGACAACACAAGTTGTGTTCCAATTTGGAGAAGTGCACTTTTGGCATGACCCAGTTTCATTATCTAGGATACATGATTGATGAGTGGGGGGTGCATGTGGATCCAACCAAGATCTAAGTCATTCTGGATTGGCCAGCCGAAACCACTTTAACAGATCTCTGCAACTTTCTAGGTCTTGCCAATTTCTACCACAGGTTCGTCTCATATCACTTGGCACTTGAGTCAAGACACCAAGGGAGAAGCGAGAGCAAATTTTTTTTGGTTGGAACCTTAATAGAAGGCATTCACATAATTGAAAAATCGCCTCTGTTCTGCCCCATTGCTCACTTTACCAGACTTGCAACAGCCATTTGAGATCGAGACAGATGCCTCTGACTATGCTATTGGGGCAGTTCTTACTCAACAGGGACATCCAGTGGCATTTCATAGTGAGACATTGTCTAACACAAATTTAAGTATCCTATATATGAAAGATATTTATTCCATTTTACCACGATAGCACGGAAAAATTATATTTATGATGAAATATCATCAAGCATAAACCCACACCGATCCCCTCGTAGTTCATATAGACACAAGCGAAGTTTCATAACGATCACCATCAAAAGTGATCCACATATATGCAATAGTTTCATTTGAACATCAAGTACAAGAAGGGAAACACCAATAATGTTCCAAACTTCCTCAACCGACCACCGATCATGGCGCTCACCACCGTTATCAACTCTTGTGGGCATGAGACTTCTGATTGGCCGCTTCTCTATGAGAGTGACCTAGAATTCGGCCAAACTTACAAGGCACTCTTGGGGGGTACGCAAGTTCCAAATTTTCACCTCCAAGATGCACTTTTATGTCACATGGGACACCTTTGTGTTCCTTCCAGCGAGCGTGCCAAGATGATATGGGAAGCACACTACAGTCGAGTCGCTGGGCATTTCGGGGTCGAGAAAACAGTAGCAATCCTGCAGAAGTATTTCTATTGGCCGAACCTTCGAAAGGATGTCAAGAGGCACATCAGATCCTGCACTGCTTGTGCCATTGCCAAACCGACCATCAAGAAGCAAGGCCTATATACTCCTCTACCTACCCCTAGTCGAACTTGGGAATCCATCTCCATGGATTACATGTCGGGCCTGCCTTCTACTAAGCAGGGAAATGACTGTGTTTTTGTGGTCGTCGACAGATTCTCGAAGATGGCCATTATGGCGGCCTGCAAGAAGAATATCGCAGATCGCAACAAAATCCACTACTAAATCCTCTTTGAACAAGTGTGAGTACACATACGGACATCCCACACCCACGTATCGGGACATATCAAGTTCCCTACAGACATCTCCGTCTAGTCCCTCTAGTCACTCTCACCACCTAATAACTTTCCACCCCAACTGATGGCCAGACAAAGGTTTTCTACAGGATGATCGTATACATTCTGCACATATACAACTCAAAGCATCCATGCACATGGGATGAGAGCCTCCACTATGTACAACATATCTATAACCAGTCTCTCCACAACTCAACCGACCACAAACCCTTTCAGGTGGGCTTGGGATTCCGACCACAATGTCCCATTGACATAGACATGCCATTTGCGACTACTCAACCTGTTTCAGCTCATGTCTAGTCTGAAGCTCACAAGGTGAACAAATTCATTAATAGTGTTCATCACATCTGCTAATATATTCATGAAATATTGGACAAAGCCAATTCTAAGTACAAAAAACAACATAATATACATCGAGTGCCACACAACTTCTCTGTGGGTGAAAAAATGTGGCTACATTTGTAGAAGGAGCACCTCCCTGGACACCATCGAAAGCTTCGCCCACTCCAATATGGGCCATACACCATCACCAAGGCTGTAGGGGACAATTCCTTTGAGATCAATATTCCACCATTTCTTGGTCTGCACCCAGTGTTAAATGTGTACCACCTTCGGCCCTACTTTCCACCTCTACTGGACACATCTAACATGGTAGAAAAACTCACGCCAACAAAGTTAAACCCAAACTGCGTGGAACAAGTAACAATTGATCGAATCATGGACACACAAATAAAGAACACCCGCCAACAGAGGATCTTGCTATATTGAGTTGTCAAAGCAGGCCAACTTGTTGACCAGGGCAAGTGGATCACCAGGGACCAAGTTTAGCAGAAGTTTCCTCATCTCATAGAGGAACTCAACGCAATGGGGACCATTGCTTCCTAAGGGGGAAGGAATGATCCAAGTGGATATTGGTGGCCACCGCTCTATTCTCAGAATCAAATTATTTTTCTTTGTAATTTCAGTTTCCTGGATTGTAGAACAATTTACTATTTTTGGTAGTTTTTCGTGTCCTAAACTTCTGGAGCTGTTTTGAGGCCCTAAACGACGTTGTTTTGGAAAATCACCTCTGAAAAATGTGATTCTTTCACTTAAAATTTACTATTAGTAGTTGTATTCCTCGGATATATATTTTTAATGAGGTATCATGTAAAATAAATGATGATCATATGCCACCTCACAATTCCCAAGAAATTGATACTAATTTATTTCCAACGGCCCATATTTTGGTTTGCACTTCCTAGAGTTAGGTTTTTGGATGCCAAGTGTCTTCAGCTTAAATAATAAGAAATTTTCATTCTCATTGTAGTATGAAGCCATGTACGGGAAAATTGTCGTTATTCGCAGATGTTTACCACCCCCCCCTAGCTACTTTATTTCCATTTTGTCTGTAAGCATATTTGAGTTATGTGATATTAATGAAATGAAGTCTTATTTCTATTGCATCTCTACGTTTATGTGTATTTATGTATTTTATTGTGTTCCTTCATAAGTCTGGATCAGTGTTATCAGAGCGGTCTACTCTTTCTCGATCCTTCTTTGCATGTCCCCAATGAGGTCGAGGTATAAGGATTCAGGGCTCAATCTGGTTGAAGCTTTGCAACATCAAACTTGCAAACCCCGAAGATCACCCATGGGGGACGAAAAGAAAGACAAGGGAGTAGGATAACCTATCAAAATATTTCTCAAGGAGGCCCTCGAGAAACAATGGAATGCGATGATGGATAACTTTTCTTAGATCCTTCAACGAATGCCCACCAATGGTGAATCTGCATCCAACAGCCACTCTGGAGGCACAACTCATTTTAATATACAAGTCAACTTCTACATTCTCATATTTGAGGGCCAAATAGATGTAGTCCTCATAGATAGGCAGTTGAATATATTATAAGTGTTGGAAATTTGGTTCAACGCTCCCCGTGTGTTTCGCAACATGGAATAACTGCCTCTCGTGTATCCAACTATGGCGATTTAGTGGAGACTAATGCCTATGGGTTTTGGTCTGACGGCAATCCTAATTCCAACAAGTGGTATCAGAGTGACAGGTCTCGAGTTCAAAACTCACCCGGCTCACGTTGGGGGGGAGATTGTTGGACATTGGGTTCAATGCTCCTCGTGTGTTTCGTGACATGGACTAACTGCCTCTCGTGGATCCTAACTTTAGAGATTGTAGCGGAGACTAATGCTTGCGATTTTTGGTCTAACATAGATCATGATTCCAAAAATAAGGGTATTTCTCAGTTCATGAATTTTCCAACTGGGAAAAGATTACTTTTGCACTCCTCAAAGCTGCCCCCATGTCAAGGACTCGTGGGAAACCTAATGTGAGCAAAAGGACGAGAGGGGACCCTCTTTGTGTTTGGCCACACCAACCTGGGATTCTTTCCAAGATGCCATAAAGGAACAATATTATCCCAGGGGGAGCTATGAGTACAAGTACATACAATGGACTATGCTATGACAACAAAGGGATCAATATGTGCATGAGTTGACGAATATGTTCCATACCCTGTGAAAAAAATTAGGTATAAAATATTCAGAGAAACATTTGGTGTTGAAGTACCACAATTATCTGCATAGATACATTCAGGAGAAAATGGAGTTCCTCGACATCTCCTCGCTTGGTGTAGCATACCGATATGTTGCCAAGATTGAGCATAAGTTCAAACAGAAGAAGCGAGACTTTGGATCTACGATTCAGACAAAAGGGAAAGGTGCCCCCAAACTACAGAACAAAGCAAAGGCGGGGTGGTCGAGGATAACCCACCAAATCCGCAAGCAAAGAACAACACCATGAATCCAAAGAAGGATATGGGAAAATGGCGTGATTTCCATAAGAGTTCCACTAACAACACACGTGAGTGTTGGGCCAAGCAGTCACTGGTGGCCGAGATGAAGGCTTCTAAATCAGATTCATGCTCTGACTCAGAATTAGAACCTGATAAGGAGAATGAAAAATGGAAGAAAATTATTGATGCAGAGCCCAACACCACCATTTCAAAAATGAAGATACAAAAGGAGTGTTATCACTGGAAAATCATACAAGCAAAAGACATTAGGAAATTTCAATCACAAGGCGCAAATAAGGATTTACAGGGAATAAAACATTACAAAATATGAAAATTTTAACTTTCCTAAGGTCAAGTAGGTAACTCCAATAATAATACATAGAAATCATCAGACTTTAAGGATCCAATGGACTCAGTCTAATAGTAGAGAAGATCTTCGCAGCTATCCCTCAGATAACCACTCGATCCTAGGTATGGAATAAAGTCACCATCCAGGACCACTTGGCACACTTGAAGAATAAGATTCCCCACTCAAGCCAGCCAAGTATAGCCGCCTTGGAGCCACCTTGAGGCCTCATGTGTAGCACACAATGGAACCAACCTCCCATTTTTGTGTCAACATCCACATTGTGCCAAGAGAGGGAGGGAAATTTGAAATTTGCCTATAAAATACCACCGTGGGAAGAAGAATGGAGAACACATTTTTATGCTGGCCAAATTGCTTGAGAGAAAACCAGCATTGTGTTTTCCAAGTAGCAAGGAGTGGAAGGATTCGGTTGTTGGCCATCCAACACCTCAATCCAAGAGAAGAAGTTCACCAAGTGTCCATTATTCTACCATCCGTCGAGGAGAGAGATAGGCTTGCAAGAAGCTTGAAGGGAAGAGCCCACCTTGCCTTGAATATCTGAGATCTCCATAGCTCTAAGGATTCATTGCAAGTGATTTAGCATCCTATTCTAGTATACCATTAGCAACTAATAAAAGGGCAAGAGTTATTTGTTTCGATTATTAGTGTGTTTGACTCGATTGAGATTGTTATTGTATATGTGTATTTTGTTTTTTGTTTCTCCTCTATTGTAGCATGTTATATTTTTTACATAGTTTACTACATGTTATGTTGTTCCACTAAAAATATAACAAACCAATTGACTTGTTACTTTCTTGTCAGAAATTAGCCTCCCCTACCAAGCATAGTGCATTTTTTTTGGCAATGCATTGAATGCACTACAACAGGAATAGAGACTCCACTTATTTCTTCTTTTTAAGCTAGTGGTTGTTGTTCGAAGGTCCTCTCTCCTACCCAGACTTGTTTCAAGACCATTCCTTCTTCCCCTCAACACTTTTCATTCACCCTCGGTGAGATATTTGGCTCAGAGGAGGCGAAAATTTCAGACACTGCAAATCCACGTGCGTTCATCCCAAACAGACACGCAAATTGTGCACCTATGCGAAAATAAGCCGTGCAGAAGATAGTGAGCACATTTTTCACTACTTTTTCTCATTTTTAGCAACTGTAAATTGATTGGCAACCCATAATAAATTTTCCATGACTGTGTTCTGGTGTTTCATGACTAGTTAGGACACTTTTTGCTGAATTTTAGCTTAGCAATTAGACTATTTTAATTTTAGCTTGTTATCATCGCAAATCACACATAGTTTAAGTAGGGGTGAGTAAGTGGATTTCAATCCACAAATGCTATCTGAACAAACTAGCTCAGATGATAATATATACCAAACACATAGGATAATTATTGGAAAGCAAGTGGCCCATACATCCACACATCTTTAGCTAGTTTGTGTTTTTTCAAATTTTTTGCGTTAGTTTAGCTCAAATTTTTGCATTAGGATTTGGGACAAGGACTAAAATATAGAAAAGAAGGCAAGTAATCTCTGCCACCCTTGCACCTCTCGATGAGCCTAGGTACACATATGAAATATTTCTTAAGATAATTTTCCATCTCCCTATATTGCAAAACTTAGTCTAACCAGGAAAAGTGTAACTGGCCCATTATCCGCACATTGTTTATTTTCTGAAAGGAACAATCACACATAGTGTAATTAGAGAATGATTGTAAAGGATCACCGCATATCCATATCTTATATCATTTTGATTGTACACTTTAAAACACACACAAAGCACTAGTAGTCACTAGACCAAAAGGCACCGAGTGTGTTGGGACCTTTGTCCTCTTCTTACGGTTGCTTCACCAAGGCACACCTTAAGCATATTAAAGACTCTCTAAAACTAACCACTAATTGAACTCACTAAATTCTCCCCACAGGGGCCACAAAAGAAATTATAGTTCAGGTTAGGACCATTGGGGGTAGGAATCCAATAAGACGCCATGGTCATTCTACATTTTTAAATATAGATTTTTACTGTTTAGAGAGCTTGAGAAATATGTCTATCCACCCGGAACGAAGTTACGAGCGTTACAGGAGCACATTTCGGGGGGGTTAATATGAGCCCAATGCATGCAATACTATTTTGGGCCTACACAATATCTATATCTTGGTAATAAGCTAGATGAATACCCGAAGAATCTCAAGACTCGAATGCTCATGGGCGTGATACTTTGTGTAAAATCTGGGGCATCCTTCCCTATAGGTGATGGTGCGAGCGGCACTAGATCTTCATACCTTTACATTGGTTGATTCTTCGGTACACTGAAAGCGTTGCCGGATTCTTTTGCGACGTTAAAGCGATGCCCAACATAAGAGATCATCACGAGGTCCGGTCACATTTGAGGCCCGCGGAGACGATGGGTCTTTTTAGGCTTTTGAGTATCATACACGGAAACAACCAAAACCATATTTTTTCGTGCTTGATCACATAGAATTAATCTAAAGGAAAAGCTTACCTTTTTTTTTTATTTTTTTTATTTATGTGATCATATTTTGTTTGGTAATAATCTCCCTCCTCTTAGAAAACTAAAAAATATTTCTAAAATTAACCAAGTCGACACCATAACGAACCCAACGGGACCTCGTCGATCTAGAATTTTTTTGGACCTCCCCCGATTAGAGGGAGGACTGCGAGGTATTTCACCATTTAGGCGTCAAAGACGACACACTCCCACCCTTATTGGATCATCCTTTATCAGGTAATATTTAGTTGGAAACCCCCAATGGTCACCCAATACCACACCCGTGGAAACCCAACGGTCAGGGTCACGACACACAACTCCTCGCACAACCCTAGAGGGCGAGGCGCTACCTCTAAGGAATCAATAGAACACACAACGGTCATCACGAGGTAATATTCCTCGGACACCCCCATACATCGTCACATAGATCCCTGTGTTTCCACGGTACACAATGTGCTTTGTTAGGTCCATGTAATTTGTTAGATTGGTAAGACCAAATAAACAAGGGTAACATCAAACCAACTTTGGAGTCCGAGGACCTAGCTTTCCTAGACTCAGAGAGGGCTCTCTCTATATTTGTATAAAAGATATAACTTGATTGATTTAGGATGCTGATTTTAGGCTAGTTAACATGCTAGGGATTGTTTGTTTTGTTTTGTTTTGTTTGGTTGCTTGTTAAGAAGAACAAATAGAGTAAGAGAAATTCAAGCCATTGGGCTATGGAGTTTGTGAAATGTTTGAAGAGTACAACAAAAAATCAAGGGTGTTCCACAGGGCAAGCTAACAAAGCCAAATGGATCTTAATAGCTTATGTGGGTGTGAAATGAACACTAAGTTGTGAGTTTAGTAGCTTTAAAGGGAAATTAAGAATCCTTTAACATGTACTAGAATAAGAAGAGTCTTTAAGATTATTATTTTTAAGAAAAAACCAAAGGACAGGGCATACCATAAACTTCCTTGGCCATAATTTACCAAGTAAAATTTAAGACAACAATCCAGCAAATCCTAGAGAGTAGGGGAACTTCTAAATTCTCTAGCTATTCACTTTCAAACAAAGAAAACATTTTAAGATAACAAATCAGTAATTATTAAAGAGCATTGAACTCCTAAATTCTTTAATTAGACTTCAAATACCTTTAAATTGACTGTTTTAGATAGACCAAAGGACAGGGAAAACCATAAACTTCTTTAACCAAACTCTAGTAAGTAAACTTCAAAGAAAGCCTTGAGAAAAACATTTCAAGCAAAGCCAAAGGGAAAACCATAAACTTCTTTGGTTGGACTCTACTAAGTTAATCTCAAGAAGAAAAAAAAGGTGGAAATGGAGAGCAGGGAAATCCTAAGTTCTCCAATCAGACTCAGCAGAGGAAAACATTTAAACAACATAAAGCAGACATAATTAAGGTGCCTCTAACAACATATCTTAACCTAAATTTTATGTTCTATTATAAGAGAAATTGATGTACAAAATGGAAAACAAAAGGAAAACATTACAAGATCAGAATAACATCACCATTTAACCAAGTTTATGAATCCTATAAATATTCTTCTTCCATTGATATCCAGTCCAAAATAGTTATAGAGCTCAAAGCCAACTTCTTTACAACTCAGTCCATGAAGTATTCAGCTCAACAACCAACCAACAAAAAACATGAAGCATACATGCAGTATTTATCTGCAAAATGAGGAGGTAATCAAAATCTAGGGTTGATGATGTTATTTATTACATAGTTAATGCATTTTTTACCTTTGAGAACATGCAAGGTCCAAGGCAAAATATCTGAAAGTGACTCACTATAATAATAACTCCTAACTTCACTGTTTGAGCTAACTTATGGAAACATTTGAATTTAAGGCCTTCTCAATAGTTTTTTCAATAACTGTTGGGTAGATGAGAAATATATCTGACTTTTGTAATAATTTTTGGTGTCTTTATTCAACTCCTGGCAAGGCGCGGCGCGAGGCGGAAAAAGCGGCCTGTCTTGCAGCCAGCATGGAGGCCTTACCAATGTCCAAATGAACTCCATGATGGCTCATTAGAAAGGTCTCTGAGTATAGCTTCCAAATATGCTTTCACCTTCCAAAATGGTGCCTATTTGTGCTATAAAAAATCACTTCTCCCAATACTATTAAACGTGCAACGCAAGGTCAAAAATAGGGCAAAAACATGATTTTTCGATGGTTTTTGCCTTTTTGAGGGACCATTTTTGCTCCAAATATCCTGAAACTTTATGAGTTTGATGTACTTGTCATTAGGAACATGAATATTTTGACCACTTTCCATTTGGATGGCCCAAAAATGAGCACAAGGCCAATGGCATTGTGCGTTTAGCACAATTTCTGCATGTCAAACTGTCAAAAAACCAAAATGTGCACAAAAGCGCCAAAATTGGAGTTTTTCTTGCTGATCAAGGTTTAGGGGCTTGGAGGGACACCTTGGCAAGGATATTGAGCTTCTCTTTCTCCTTTGACTCGGTCAAAGCCTGAATCTTTGCATGGGCTCGTTTGAGCTTGGCCCTTGCAATCCTGTTTCTCATGGCATAATGTCTTGCCATCTTCCTCTGAATTTTAATGTCTCTCTTCGCCTTCTGCGTAGGACCTCCATATGCAAATTGGCTCAAAAGCCAAGACTCTCTGTCCCCGTTGTAGAAATTTGAATAATATATGAGTTATTCACCGAGATTATCCTGATTACACACTATTTGAGCTTCATGCATAATACATAATCTCTTCTACCATTGATCATCAATTTGCGGAATTAGAAGCAGTCACATGCGCACATTAAAACATAATCAAGCACACATATAACATAGTATGTAATGGGAAAAGCTTACAGTTGAAAACCCCCAACTATATGTATATTATAATGATATATAACATGTAACAATACATAGTACAAACTCCTCACAAGCTCTCAGCACTATCTCCCATGCTACACACAAAACAAGCTCAGATCATACATATCACATGCTCCAATCTGCTCCACCTGTCTGCCTGCCTCTACTGCGCAATCCAAGATGAATAATGATGAGATCCAGATTGAATACCTTTGACATCTTCTGTAATCCTCATTGTAAATCTCAATCAATGTGTGTGCAAATCTCCTTTGACTATAGTCTGGCGATAGTAGACTCACCGGCCTTTCCACCCACCTCTGTCCTCTCACTTTGAAATGTCCATGCAGGTTAAGCGATGTATTCTTTAGTTGATTTATGAGTTAATAATTAGTGAATTAATTAATAATTAATTCACACCACTCATCACTAGTGTATTTATCAGGTTAGACTAAATACAACTAGTTCAACTAAGTTAAACCAAACACAACTCCACCAACTGTCTCATCAACTCCACCAAAATTCTGCCACTGAAGTCCTAACTGAAGTCAACCATGCATGAGCTCACCAAACCCCTAGGAATAGCTTAATTCCTTTTTCAGATGCATGAGCCACTTCTGTAGCTCGAATTGAAGTGCTCCAAGAGAGTAAACTAAAGTTTAGAGTCCAAATATTATTAAGATGGATTTGTATTAGGCAGTCTATTTTTTAGTGAGTCTAAAAATAGACTTCGCCCAGTATGTCTAAAAATAGAGGTCCATCTATTTTTACCAACTTGACCAACCATCCATAAATAACATCTTGCAACTCATAGACCATGATCCATATGTCTAAAAATAGACTTTGCGCCAAAAATAGCCTGCGGGCCCACTTAGTGAAGGCGACTTCTTTTCATTAAGCTCCATCATCTTGTTGCATTCTCAACACCCGTTAATCTCTATGGCAAGAAACTCACTTGGAGTGAGCTTCTCTGCCAATTCTGCCTCTTTTTACCTTTCCCAGGCTAAAGCCCTCTTCAGTCTAATGGTCTTCGGTCTCTGTCTAGGAAGCTGATCTTCCTCATCATCACTTCCATCAAAACTGCCTAAGGTCTCATCTAGCAAAGCCTTGGCCTTTCTGGCCTCTCTTTGACCTCTGATTGCCTTGACCTCACTGATGATCTGTTTTGTCTCTAGATGTTGATTCTCTAACTCAAGAAAGTTAATCACATTCTTTGCTCTATCAAGATTATATTGAAGCTCACTAATCTTGGCATCCTTGCCTCTGATCAATGCATTTGTGATTCTAACCTCATCCTCATCATGGGCACATACTGGTCAAGGAGATGAGAGAAAGGGAAAATTTACTTCTTGTGATCTTTGTACCTAGGTTTGAGGTACAATTCATAATAGCTCATGTCCAAGTTTGCTTGTTTAAACCACCTCTCTCCCATACTAGGTATCCCTGTAGTAGCTGCAATGGCATTGGTGGACATATCAAAAGTAACCTCGGCAATATTGACCTGCTTGTCATGTAGATTGATGATGAAAAATATTGTTAACTTCGGGTGATTTCAGACTTGCTGCACTCTCTCACAGAACTCAAAGCAACCCATATGCTTAAAGCAAGAAACAAGGAGAGAAGAGGCCATAAGTTCTCTTGTGGTTATGGGTTCAAATCTGTTTATTTTCCCTCCCTTGTGATCATTTATCCTTGGCATTTGTGCCTCACCAACAATGTCACTGTTTTCTTCCTCTGACATCTTCAAATTTTGATTTGGAAACCCTAGGGTGAAAGTGAAATGAGATGAAGGGAAGGGGATGAGAGGACTAGCTTGAAAGATGAAGGGAATGAGTGTGAGTGAAGGGAATGAATGAAAGGGAATGTGTGTAGGGATAAACTAGATAATTGAAAACCCTAAAACAATGAAAATACCTTGTTTATAACTGATATTTCCTTATAGGAGGATGAAACAAGGGTAAAAACAATGATCACAAGCTAAAATTAGGGTTTCCTTTAGAGTTTCATTTCCATTCATTTAAGAATAACCAAATAGTTTAAAAACAAGGTTTAAAATGTGTACTTACTGATTAGAAGTGTTTGGAGGATGATAGGAGAAGAATTATTGAATTTGTTTGAATGGCCTCAACCCTTACCAAAATTCTCTGTCTAGGCGCGCAGCGTCATTGGTTGAGGGCGCAACACCAACCCAAGCGCGGAGCGCCAGGCTCTGAGCGTGCAATGCCAATGCAGCTTACACGGGGTTCTTCTGGCAAGGGTGTAACACTAGTCTACAGGCGCGCACCACCTTCACAAAATAAGTTAGGAATTTCAGGCAAGGGCGCAATGCCGGTCTCCAAGCGTGCAATGCCAAGGAAACTTAGCACAATTTCACTCAAAAACTCACAAATTATTCCTTTTTGAATGCTTCTAATGTTTTGAGAGGCAAAAATGACTTTTTGAAATGTAAAATGGGCTTTTATAGGCTTGTGGATTTAATTTAATTTGAAAAACCCACTTTCTAATGTTTGAAATCTTTTTCCTTTTCTCAGTAATACTCTTTGACACTTTTTGCTTTGCAGGTTGCTGAAATCATGGAATTGGATTTTATTTTTCTCATTTAGGTTTGACATGTTCACTTTGACAGCTTTGGGATTTAATTATTACATATAGTAGCATCTTCAAAATCTTCTGTAATTTCCACCATAAAATTCAACTCATCTTTTCCACCCTCTCTGGCCACCTTTTTTAAATCTCTAAGTGCCTTCAATTCTTTACAACAATCATCAGTGTTGTCTTCTAATTTATCTATAGCCCTTTCAAGTTCATTCATTTCTGTCCAGTTCACCTCACCTTTTTCCATATTCCATCAATATTTTCTGATAGACTTTCTTCATGTTTGGCCTTATGTACTTCCTCCATGTTATTTTCCTGCAAGTAATCCCTACTTTGGTGCTCAAATGGACTATCAAGTTTATAACCTTTGTCATCTACAAGACCATGTTTTTCCCCTTTCCCTTGCTGTAAATTGTTTTCATTCAGGAGTAGACAGTCTACATCATCAATACTTTCTGATGATAAATCTTCCAACACCTCTACAAAAGTGCTAAACTTTGTCCCATTTTTCTCACTTGCAAGTTATGAACTGAGAAGATAATCCTCCTTGGAAATTTTGGGTCCTTATTGAATAACCATGTCTCGACATTCTATTACATTTGAGTAAGATTCTAGCAAAGGAAAAGCAGTGCCTGAAACACCCAAGGATTTTGGGGAGCTAGAAGAATGCTTATCATAATCAATCCTTCTCATATGTGTGATGACCTCATCGAAATGAAAGGATGACCTTGAAAAAATGAAAAACCCTAATGACCTAATGGGAGTGTTTTTTGACCTGATTTTTAAATGAAATTTGACTTAAAAGCTTTCAAGTGAAAAGAGCATTTCCAAAAGTGTTGTTATGCTCAAAGGGACATGGGAATGAGTTAGCAACAAGAAATATTAGAGGGAGGATGGAGTTTATTGATAGGGGGAAATGGGGAAATGAGGTTTTAGGTAGGAAAGAAGGATGAAAATGAGAGGTATAAACCCATAATGAGTCTTTTAAGAGCAACAAGGTGACTTAGAGATGAAAAACTGATAGATAGGGAAAAGGTTTTATGAAGATAATGAAGGAAGTGAGATTTTTGAAACTCAAGATATTCAAGGAATATTGTTTTCAGAAATCTATAACCATTCTATAGTCATCGAAAGATAGTGAAAAATATTGATGAATAACATGCACTCAATACTCAGTTACCTTTTTTAGCATCATTAAATCTTCCAGATTTATCAAATCTAACTAATGATGCCATTGCACAAACCCCCAATTGGCCCCCCATGCCCACGAATCTCCCCTCGTACATTCCAAAATTCTAAGGGAATCAAGTGGAAGACCCTGAAAATAATATAATGACTTTCCACCTATGGTGTTCATCCAATATTATTATTGATGATACTATTCAACTAAGACTGTTTCAACGCACCTTAACAGGACCTGCCATGAAATGGTATGTGGATCATCCTTCTTCTTTGAATGGAACCTTTAGCAACCTCGCTACTGCATTCCTCACATATTTTTAGTTACCCATCCACCATGACTCGGGGATGGAGTTACTGACCCATTTTAGGAAAACGCTAACTCTCCATATCTCGGACCATCTCCACGAATGGTAGCGACATCGAAGTTTGTGTAAATCCAAACTCGATGATAGAGTTTTACTGGATCTATTTTTGAAAACTCTCACAATAGATATTTAAAAATATGTGGCGACCCAATGACCTACCTCCGAAGAGGATGCATTATTAGTAAGGCCCAACAGCTTAAACTTATATACACATAGTCATGATACATTTACAACGTCCTACCTAATGTCCCATGCCTGCAAAATTACAGAGAATTCCAGGCGCGTCAAACACTACAGATGGCTTGATCGGATCATTGAACCAAGGTCACCTAGGCAGCAATATCCAGTACCTAGGGTACTCGTATGATTCTAACTAGAACATCATGCAACCTGGCTACCACAAGAGTCACTCTACACCTCTCTAGAATATGACAAATAATGTGTCATCATACCATCATCAACAAGGAGGATTGTACCCTCCCTTGCAAGGGACCCAATATGCAGCTAGGAATGTTGAAAAAAGAGATTCCCCCCAGCAACCATATACCAATCAGGGATAAGGAAACTAATATTCCCGCTCCCCCACAAAAAACTTACCACCGCAAAACAACGCGTCGGTAAAATTTGTGCAACCTTCTTAGGCTCAGCCGTGCTAGTATTACGACCAGGAGAATCGTAGTAATCCTCCTAACACTACAATGAAAAAGCCTAAAAATAAACAAAAGGGAGACTTTGGATAGGGGGGAAAAACCAACAACACCCTCCATGATCTTAGGTTGGGGTAAACCTAGCCGAAATCAAAACTAGGAGCCAAAAAACTCACAAGGGTAGAACAAGAGGGCCAGTCTATGAACAAACCATTCTTGTGCTAAATGTGGTGAGTATGGCCATTACACCCATCACTGTCCCGAGCTCCATGAGCTAAAGAAAATTTAGGGTAACCATGGACAAGGGGGACCTACACACAAAACCACTGTAATGCAGGAGCCCTTCCCCCACCAAGGAGTGGATAATACCCAACAAAAACAACCACCCTCAAATGATTCTAGGAACAACAACCAAAAAATATACATGACTAGCAAAGAAATGTTCTTCCAGACAAGGAATCAAAACTATGATGCCCCCTAGACACCAATTCATCAGGGGAAAGCACAAGTGAACCTATTTCATTGTTGACTATATCCAAAATACCTACTGAACCCGTAACAAAGATGGCTAAGGGTCCAACTAGGCGAGTAGGAAAACACTCAAAAGCGGGCCACAACTACAACATCATGGACGATTTAGCACAACCTCCCGCTTCGATGTCAGCTTTAGAGGTCCTGCAATCTTGCCCAAAACAACGGGAAGCCTTATTTTCCGCATTAGGCGCCATCGACCCTTCCGATTCGTGCCTAATGGATTTCAAATTAGATAAGCCACCCCCATGCATCCTTCACTGGTCACCTTTCAGATACCGGTATCAGTCCAAAATATCACTATAAATCGATGTATCATCGACGAGAGTGCATCTACATGCATCATTTCCAAGACTGTTTGGAAAAAGTTGGGATCTCCTTTACTGAAGCCATCCAATATCATGCTTATAGCACACGAGGGGCACCCTTATGCTCTCTTCGGTCTATATCAAAATTTCCATGCTAACTTGGCTGAAAAAACAATACTCATAGACATTGAGGTGTTGGACACTCAGCTTGACTACAATATACTCCTTGGGTGGCGTTATATGTATGCCATGACTGCCATAGCCTCCTCCGTTTTCCTAGTGATGATGTTCCCCACGAAGATTGAATCATGACCGTTGACCAACTAACATACTATGATTAAAAGCCCATGACGGCTGCCAATGTCGTTATACCCTATGTAGACACAACTATAGAGTCACTCATGCGGTACCAAGAATATGGCCTTGATTAATTCAAATCGTCATCAATCCTTAGATCATTCCTAGGAGATCCCCCTATCATACCAGAGGAAATATCATATGTCACATGGGCCCTGTTGTGCATGATGTTATCATCAAACACCGAAACCAACCAAGAGACGAAGACTAGTAATACAGAAACCGAGGCCACTGAAACAAATTTTCTGCCCTATGCCATCTCCCAAAATCCATTCTTATACCCTCGACCTGGTTTTATGTCACATCAAGTCTTGGCAACTGTAACATTTCCAAACATGTCTTTCACAATACCTATCTGGTATCTAGTCCCACCAGCCATGCTGTGAGACCCTGGCATCACTTCTACTCGATTAACCCCCATCACTCCTAAGGAGGTGACACCAGTTAACGAGACTCCCATAGCAGTGCCAATTAGAGTGACCAATAAAACCCACAAAAGGGGGAAAAAGATAGAAAACCCCATCATATCTAGGGCATTGCAACCCTGTGAATTATGCGATATCGTAGGCCATCCTACCAATATTTTTCTGGAATTAGATAATTGAAACCTCTTCTAAGCTTCGAAAAAAATTCCACGGCCCAATTTTCCCATAAAAAGGAACATGCCACGAAAAATCAAGGGAAACCATTATGCACCAACCATGTGTTTGCTATCTGTGACCATTATGGGCACTACACTCATCATTTCCCAGAGATGCCATGATATAGGGATGCCTTGCACGCCCTAGAAAAATCATAGCAAGAGGACCCCTAAAATCCCCCCACGCAGATGAATTAGGGGGAACCTCGAGTCATATTATACCTACAAGAGGCGAGGAAGTCACCTGAAATACCACCTCCCCCTCGGTATCGCCCCCCACCTTCCATCCAGCTATGTGCACTCTGTGATGAACATGATCATTTAATTTTTGAGTGCGCAGCTCTAGAGATGTTTAAGAGATGGTATCCTATTGACTCCTTATACTACGACAGCCTTTGGGTAGTCCAGTATTCATGTCGGGTATGTTCTAGAAACTACCCAGTTCGTCATTGCTATTATATCCCCTAATTCTGTTCGACGTTAAAAAAATTATGCATGGCCATATTACACCTCTCTCTAGAAGAAATATCAGATACAAAATCCATGGAAAGATCGATAATGCAAGAATATGTGACAAGCAAGTCCATTCTCTTCAGGTTAGCCGAAAAGCGGCCAGTCATGGGGCACATTGTCACCCCCAACCACCCTCCATAGATAAGACCAACCTATGCATTATGCAACGCACGTAACCCTGTGGTTTCCAAATTCTCGGACTTGGAATTGTTCCACAAATGGTATCCAATCACTTCAACAACCCAGAGGGCAGGGAATACTAAAGAAAGACAATCATGTCTGGTCTGTCAAGGCAACCATTAGAGTCGACACTATACTTACATCTCCAAAGTACGCCCGATGATAGACATCATATGCTCATTAGAGATGCACTGGTGGGATATAGTTGGTATTGGCTAAGAAAACCCAATATAAGGAAACCTACCCCTGATCAATACCAAAAAGTTAGGAGAGCTAAATCAACACACCTTCCTAGCAGGATCCAGGACCAGCCAAGGATGATATGTGGGCAATGTGATAAATTCAACCATCAAGTCAATCGACGTAAGGAACTGAAGAACCTTATGAACAACCTTCACATTGTCACCCCCATCCCGCAAATCAGTCTCTCTAATCAAGAGAAGATCACATGTTTCTATTGTAGGATTTGCTCACAATTCCACCATACGATGAATTGTGAGTACCTCCCAAGGCTGCGAGCGGCAAGAGCAGTGTTAAGGATAAACCCCCCGAAGGAGCTAGTCCTTCCAAAATAAAAAAACTCGGAGATGGAAAAAGCAGAATCATACCCCAACGTATGATCCTTTCCAAGCGTCCACTTCAGGGACAAAGAGTAGCGTTGGTTCTCATACCATCTACTCAATAAACACCGTGATACCGTGCACCATTTTCACTGGCCATAATCACAAAACGTAGTCATGCCTCTTAATGGAAACATTTAGGCGCCTTTGGACTCATCACAACTTCCAAATCCAGGAGAGTGCAAGTACCCTTGGTATGCCTCAAGAGGAATCTATACGTGCTCTTATGAAAAACATCACGATGGAAATTCATCCCCCACCAAACGTTGATGACATGCAACATCACATACGATTCATCTCGTCATGCATAGGAACCATGACTCATGCTATCTACTCATCTGTCATTGGTGTCGAGACCACTACAACTACGAAAGTAGTTGTACCAATGATGGTGCAAACTCAATCCGTTTACACCCTGTTGACCTCGTATGGTTCCACAACATCGATTATGGAATCCTATTCATGTCTGTTGACCAACTTTGTTAAGACCGAACCACCTCCTCATGGCCTCATGAAAACTCACTCCCCCTTAGATACCTTGTTCCATTCAGACAAGGATGTTTTTGAGGCCATGAGAGAACCATCTTATCCGTCAGATGCAATTCATCACCGCTCGTTTTTTCTTCCCAAAAAGAAATTCGACCCAGACAACCCAAAAAATCATGAGATATTTGCAATTGAATCAAAAAATTTCTTCCATATGGGAAATTCTACTGGTTCAAAAATCCCATCCTGACACCCAACACATTCAAAGAAGGGAACATGTCAAATATTTCACCAACCATCAAGGTAAATATCTCTAGAAATCCAGAATATAAATCATAGAAATCTCACTTGGGGCAACATGTTCTCTAGACGAAGTAATATCTTACACAAACTTGTTTCAAGAATATAGAGACATCTTTGCATGGTATTATTTAGAAATTCCAAGGCTTAGTCCCACTATCGCAGAGCACCATATTGACACTTGGACCGACATACCACCAGTACGCCAGAAACAATGCCAATTGCACCCATCTAAGGCAGAATCAATTAAGCGAGAAATCGATAAGATTCACAAAGCCGAGTTTAGCTACCCCATAGTTTACACATCATGGGTTTCCAACCCTGTTCCCGTCATGAAAAAATAGGGCACCATTCGCGTCTGTACTGATTTCCGAGATTTGAACAAAGCTTGTCCAAAAGACAACTACCCTACCCCGTTCATCGACCAAGTCATCGATGCTTGCACTAGACAAGAGTCCCTATCCTTCATGGATGACTTCTTAGGGTATAACCAAATTCAAATTCGGCATACCGATCAATACAAGACGACATTCACCACCCCATGGGGAACTTTCGCATGCTAAGTTATGCCATTCGGTCTTAAAAACGCCAGAGCCACTTTCTAGCGAGCCATGAACTATATATTCCATGACTTAGCCCACCTTATCCTCGCTTAATTGGATGACCTGACTGTTCGATCCAAGAAGCAAAGTGACCATTTGGAAGATTTACGGTTGGTATTCTAAAGATGCCGACAATGCAACCTACACTTGAACCCTATCAAATGCGTCTATTGTGTCAACGCAGGTCGACTTTTAGGTTTTAAAGTGTCCCAGAAAGGGATCAGAGTGGACCCCCTCAAAGTATAAGCTATCAAAGAGGTGCCACCACTGCGAACCCTCAATAAAATCCAAATCTTGTAGGGGAAAGCAAATTTACAACACTTGTGCGAGGGATTCCTATGCCTTCTCCATCAAAATATCCCATTCAAATGGGATGATCAAGCTCAACAATCATTTGAGGCACTGAAATACGCATTATCTTCAGCCCCTTTGATCAACCCACAAAATTACGACAAAGATTACACCCTATACTTGTCAGCGTTTGAAACTGCTTTAGCCCGTGTGTTAATCTAGGATGGCCCCGATGGTAAAGAACATGTAATTTATTACGTCAGTAAAAAATTATCAAACCCCACATTTTTTGGGTGTGGAGCCTGATTGTTTTATTTTTTTAGACGTATCACTGACCCCTATTCTTAACAGGGTGACAACACTGCCCGTCGTTTAATCGCTGCAAGGGGGGTCCAGGGGGAGGGGGGGGGGGTGACGACGACCTTTTGGAGCCCCCCCCCTGGCGGGGGGTTCAGGGGCAGCACCCCCAAAGCTAAAAACATATGTAAAATTTCCTTGTAAAATATTGTAATTTCGTAGTCAATTTGCGCTGTTAATTAGGTGGATGATCTAATGGTAGAGGTTATGTTTAACTTAGGGTTTTTTTTCCTAGAAGGCTAACCCTCATTTTGTATGAGGGTATTGTATTGCGGTTGTGTATTGTATTTGTATTATCAGTGAGAAACATAAAGGGGGATAGTGAGAGAGAATAGAGGGTATTACAATGGATCTGTTGTAGGATGTGTCTCTTCATCTTGCTGGATAATATGAAGGAAGGACTGGCTATTTCGGGGTGGATGTAGCCCAAATTGAGTGAACCACGTATATCTATGTCTCTCTTGTTTTATATGTTTTCTGTGTTTGTGTTTCCGCATATTTTATTTGTTCCATTGCTTTGTAATATATAATTTTCTAACAACTGGTATCAGAGCCAAAGGACTATTTGGCTGATAAACTCGCAAGAAAGAAAGGTTCCTGGTTTTAGTGGGAGCAATGGTGGAAGATGGTAGGTTTAGGGTCGAGAAATTTAATGGCAAAAACTACCCGTTGTGGAATATGCATATGGAAGATTATCTGTATCAGAAAGATCTGTACCTACCATTGAGCAAAAAAGAAAAGAAGTCGTCAAGTATGACAGATGCCAAATGGGATATTCTCGATAGAAAGGCACTTGGAACAATACAACTGTGCCTTGCGGCGTCGGTAGCCTTCAATATTTTGAAGGAAACAAAAACACAGGGTTTAATTAAGGCTTTGGTGAAACTATATGAAAAACCCACGACCTCAAATAAGGTATTTCTTATGAAACATTTATTTAATATGAAGATGTCGAATGGTGGATCTGTTGCTGACCATTTAAATGAATTTAATACGGTTACCAGCCACTTAAGTTCTGTAGGGGTAAAATTTGATGATGAAGTTAGGGCTATGTTATTTCTGTGCTCATTGCTAAAAATTTGGAATGGTTTAGTTATGGCCATTAGTAACTTTTCCTCTGGATCTATTACTTTAAAGTTTTAATATGTTGTCGGTGCTATCCAAAGCGAGGAAATGTGACAGAAAAGCTCCGGTGAGACATCGGGTAATTATTTGAGTGCAGAGGCTAGGGGAAGAAAAATGGAAAGAGGAAAAAGCTCAACATATCTAAGTAAATCAAGAAAAGGCAGATCCAAGTCTAGATCAGGGATAGTGTGCTAGAAATGTGGAAAGAAAGGACACCTGAAGAAACAATGAATATCTCATAAGGGAAAAGAAGGAGACACAAAACAAGAAAATAATAATGAAGCAAATGTGACAGGTGATGTGTTATAATATTCTTTGATTCTTTATTTAGAAAATGTTACCAATTCCTAGGTGGTAGATTCAAGGGCCTCATTCCATGCCACACCTGATAAGATATATTTTCATGACTATGTTTAAGGATATTTTGGGCAGGTTTGTCTGGGTAATGATAAACCTCGTAAATCAATGGAATGGGTAAAGTTATTTTAAAACAATAGAATGGAAACCAATGGTTATTAAAGGAGGTAAGCCATGTTCCAGATCTAAAGAAAAATCTAATTTCAACAGGGCAGTTAGGTGGTGAAGGTTGTGTGACAACTTTCACAGATAAAACCTGGAAGGTTACTAAAGGAGCCCTGGTAATAGAAAAAGGAGAAAAGGTTGGTACATTGTATTTATACAATGGTATTTCTAACTCTATTAATGCTTTAACTTCCAAAGTAGCAGATGCAACATTATGGAATCATAGGCTCAGACACATGAGTGAGAAGGGGATGAAGATTCTTCACTCAAGAAATTTGTTGTCGGGTTTGAAGAATATTGATTTGGATTTATGTGAGAATTGTATTTATGGAAACCATAAGAGAGTAAGATTTCATAGAGTTGGGAAAGAAAAGAAGAGCGAAAAATTAGAGCTTGTGCATACAGATGTGTGGGGACCTTCTCAGGTATCATTTCTCGGTGGATCATGTTATTATGTTACTTTTATTGATGATGAAACTAGAAAAACTTCGGTTTATTGTAGTCAGAATAAATCTGATGTATTTAATATTTTCAAGAAATGGAAAGCTTTGGTTGAGATTGAGACCGGAAAGAAGTTAAAGTGTCTAAGATAAGACAATGGAGGTGAATATTGCAACAAAGAGTTTGGTAGGTACTATTTAGAGCATGGAATTCACAGAGAGAAGACAGTTCCAAGAACACCACAAGAAAATGGTGTGTCAGAAAGGCTGAACAAAATAATCATGGAGCATGCAAGGTGCATGAGATTGCATGCAGGATTTCCTTTACAATTTTGGGAAAATTCTGTAGATACTGCTGGTTGTCTAATAAACAGAGGGCCTTCAATTTCCTTGGATGGTGGTATTCTAGAGGAGGCATGGACAGGTAAAATGGTAAACTACTACTTTTTAAATCCTTTTGGTTGTGAGGCCTTTGTCCATATTAATAAATAAAATAGAACAAATCTTGAGGAAAAATCAAAGAAATGTACCTTTATTTGATATGGTGTTAATGAGTTTGGTTATCACTTGTATGATTATTAAAATCACAAAATCATTAGGAGCATAGTTGTAATAGCCAATGAAAAAAACTGCCCTATCCCTAATACGCGTAGTCTAGAAGCCTCGACACTATGTTATCTTGTGGACTACAATAATCGTCACAACTATCAACCCTGTGAGATACCTGCTAACCTTCCGTTTGATGAACCACAAATATTCTTGTTGGGTAGTCATATTGCTAGATATTGACTTACAATTCAGCTCCCCCAAGAGGAAGAAAGCTTTGATCTCAGTTGAGTTAATTACTGACCTCCCAAGTCAAACCAAAGGATCCCCAATCAATGACTCACTACCTGACGAACATCTCTTTTTAGTGACGACTGATGATCCTTGGTACGAAGATATCCTCTTATTTCTATGAACCCAAAAGTTCAATCCAAATCTCACATGTGATAACTGAAGGCGCATACACCACCAGGCCTCCCGATACCTCCTCATGGGAGATGTCCTTTATCAGCGAGACATCGATACAATCCTATGCTGATGCCTCACACATGACCAAGATGAGCAAGCTCTTAATGACTCTCATATTGGAGTTTGCGGCAGCCTCCTCTTCAGAGTGGCTACCGCCAAAAAATTTCTACGAGCAGGATATTTTTGGCCCACCTTATTCCGCGATTTCATCTTAGTATTCAAAAGGTGCAGCTGATGTCAATGCTTCGCCCACAAGGCAAGAGCACCTAACTCTCCTCTGCACCCAGTCATTGTAGCCAGTCCCTTCTGTAAATGGGGGATCGACTTCATGATTTGCAACCTTGCGTCATACAACAACCACAAATACATTATCATCACCGTCAACTATTTCACCAAATGGGCAGAAGCTATGCCCACATATGACAACACGGTAGAAACCGTGACATGATTTCTGTTCAACCATGTCATCGCACAGTTCAGTGTTCCAAAAGAGTTAGTCTCCGATCATGGAAAATATTGTGAAAACGAAATTTTCCAAGAGTTGTCTCACCACTTATGATTCACAAATGAATTCGCATCACCATACTATCCTCAGTCCAATGGACAGGTAGAAGCTGTCAACAAAATGCTCAAAACAATGTTACATAGAATGGTGAATAACCATAACACAAACTAGCACCATATGGTTTTTTTCGCCCTATGATCATACCACATGGAAATTAAAAACTCAACAAGATTCACACCCTTCCAATTAGTGTACTGGGTCGAAGCCGTGATTCCCATCGAACGCGAAATACCCAACTTGCACGCTGCCATCGAACTCCTCGATGATACCCAACCTCTAGAACAATGATTGGTACAACTTGAACTCATCGACGAAAATTGACAACAATTGCTCCAACATAACGAGGCCCATAAAAAATGGGTTAAAGCGTCATTGGATCACATCATCACCCCTCACTCATTTACCAAGGGAGAGTTAGTCCTCCGCTACGATGTCACGAAAGAGGCCCTAGGACCTGGGAAGTTCAAAATGCTATGGAAAGGTCCCTACATAATAAAACATTTGCTCCTCAAGGGGGAATACATCCTATCAGATCTCGACGGTACATGCCTAGCTAACCTCGTCAGTGGGCTCTACTTCAAAATTTTTTACCCATAGGGGATAGGAGGCCTAAATCCTAGAGATAAGATGCATGTAGAAAAATCTATTTTTTGATGATCAAAATCATAAAAAACTTGTTCTAAAAAAGTTATTTGGTGTCACATATGGATCATTCCCCCGTCTATTATTTTGGATTCGCTGATGGAGCATCACGATGGTCTCAGAACCTAGTTGCAGCCGCTTGGGCCATTTACTATCTTGACCAATTTCCATTCTTCACCAACGGAGTATGCATCAGATCAGCCACCAATAATTAGGCAGAATATGATGCAGTTATCAAGCTGATGAGCGATGCCTTCAACCAAGGCATTTTCCATCTGGATATCTACCTTGATTCCCAGCTAGTGGTCTCGTAGTTAAACCAAGAATTTGAAGTACGAGATTCTCAACTATTTAGAAAATATTTTAATGCATGAAGATTTAGTTTTCAGTTTGATCATATTACATTCATGCATATACCAAGAAATCAAAACCAGACTGCTGATCGCATAGTTAATCACATTCTAGACTGGAATGCATCTCATATAAACCATCATCCATAGAAAAACAAAAAAAAAATAACAAATAGATATCCATCAAAGGTACACGACATCCATCGAACAAAATAACCATAGACACATCATCAAGAGCCGCAAAAAATACATATCTCGCGCATATATAAAAAATATGTGTGAGTCAAAATACACAAGTCATGTCTCTGACCCACAGGTCACCTAGTAAATATATATACATGTCATCAAAAATAAGGGAATCATCCTCATAATGGGTTCTTTCCTGGAATACATAACATCTCTAGGGATGAGCCTCGACAGGTTGATCCTCTAGACCCACAGCTGCACTCGGTGCCAGTACAGTTGCAACAGCCAAAATTGAAAGTGCCACTCGGCGTAGTGTTGGATGACACACCCTCTCTCGAGCCATCAACACCTCAAGACATACGTCATCTAGGTCATCTACAAACCCCCGGGTCAGAATACCCTAGGTCAACCTCTCCACCCGACCCCAAGCATCAGCTAAGTCTATGGACCGAGCCTCAGAAGTAGCTAGCTGCCCCTCAACCACCAGTACTCGTGCCTCTTCCATGTCAGCATGAGCAAGAACAACGACGTACTCGGCATCGGCCATACTGCTACCCTCCCCTGAGGGTCCAACGCCATCATCCCGCCCCCCAAGCTGGGGCTGAGCAGCTCCACCTGGAACCCTCCTTGGTAGTTGATGCCCCACCAAGCGGGCAATCAGACGCCCAAACGCTCCCACATCTGTAAGAGAAACAAGGATAGTGTTAGTGTCACCACAATAAGAAATATAAATATACACATCATAGATACTAAAAAAGTGTAGAAAAAATCAAAACATCATAGCTCCAGAGCCCCACACATAACCAATAGGAAGACCCATATATGGGTCCCTTGGAAATCCATCCCGGCATATGGATAATCCATGAACATCTACCAGTTTTCCTAGAACCATGCCTCTATGGTCGCATCCCAATAGAGACCCACCTCCCCTCCTCCTCCACGAGGCATAACGGCCGCCCACCGCTGCATTCAAGGATCCCAGCGAGGACCAATGGGAACCAACACGATAGGCCGCAACATCACCACCCTCTCAAACATGATACTGTAGAGGATGCTGGCATACGTAAACACTTTGGATCCACCTCGGGCCTTCCCCAGCTACGTCACCATGCCATCGTATACATGGCATGCCCAATCATAAAAATAACCAACCTCTAGCCGATGGAAGACACTAATCTCCGGGCCTGATGCCTTGTTGGGCGATGATGACCCTGTCAGTCGAACAATCATATCTAGGGAACATTGCTCAGCTAAGTCGGTCACCGATGCAATAAGGATGCATCCCTAAGAAAGAGGTGCACCACTGTAGTGTTGCTCCGCCCAGCGACGGATAATCACCCTCCCAGGAGGGAGTGGGTATGGTAGCGCCTCTCTTTGAGGTAGTAGGCCAGTCAAAAAATAAACATCCGTCTTTGGATGGATGGCAACATCTCAACCCCGCAGGACCATCACCTTTCATCTCCTGTTAGAGCAGCGGACCAGGAAACAAAGTAGGCTATCCCAAGATCTCAGGATATCATTCTCCATAAACTTGAGAAGGCTCCATTATGCTAGGAGCTCCCGTGCATTGTCATATTGTGCCACAAAAATGTGCAAGTCAGTCCAGTCGCACTCACGCCACAACATCTTGTCACCAAACACAACCAAATCATTGACCCAAAAAAATAAAAATAAATAAATAAATAAATAATTTTAAGAAAAAATTCTCTTGGCTCATCCTCGCGCTTGTTTTCTACACAGGCGCGATGTTCATGCGTATGTATCAAGAAAAGACACGCGAGTCTTCGCGCAAAGAGTCAGCCATGCGCGAAAACCTCGCGTCAAATTTTATTTCCCCGTGACGTTCTCGTGCCTGTACCTTGATCACTCGCACGATCAAGGCTAAAAATAGGTAGGTATCCATACAAACCTAATTTGTACGCCAAACACTCCCACATAAAACTGAAAAAATTGAATTACTGGACGTTTAGGGCCCTACCTGACATTTACGATGCGAATCCCGGGTACAAATGCTAACCACAACGACAAGAAAGGGTCGCCAGCAGGGGCTCAACTCTGACCTCACAGCTGTCAAACAACACAAATGAATTGAAATGAGCCATTTTGACCCATATATTGTCCTTTTTGACTTATTCGACAAACTGTAACAGGAGTTCAGATCACCTAATTGCAAAACCAAAATAAACAAAGTGATTAACACTTCATCATGTCCAAAGCAGGCTTCACACGTCCACGCCTCAGAAAAAGTTATTTTTCATTTGCGACAGGTACGCCCTCTCTTATCGCTTTTTATTCAACGTTATTTTGAATATATTTGAATACAAAAGATGTTTTCACTTGGAGTATTGATTGTAGGTGTTATATGCATGAAAAATTTCCTGTTGCCCCAACCACTAAAGGTAAAAGAGCAGGTATCATTTTACCCCCAACATGATAGGTTTCTCAAAGAAGCTTTGCATATATTGACATTGTTTCTCCACAAGAATCACCCATAGTGTACTGTCACCCGACCATGTTTATCATCATCCCACCATGCACATGATAAATATCCTTGTTGGTCGGTAGAGCCTCACCCTCCATGGTGTCCATCACCCAAGTAGACCGTACATTAAGAACACAACACCATGGCCATAACATCCAAGTCTAGAAAGCACTTCATGTTCATTCATCCATCATATATCAAGTCAAGTTTTACCATATCATGATAAAACCCCTTTCGTAGACTGCCACTCTCATAAGCATATCGAATACGCACCACCGCATCTCCAACTTGGCCCAATGCACCTGCATCAGCATAGCCCATCTGTGACACTTTCCATCCACTTCATCTCCCTTGCACCTATACCAGCCAATGGGGCCCCCACCCTCAGAAAAACACACCCTCCTCACATCATTGGTGAGTGATCATTTTCACGTTTATTAGGGCACCCATATTCGTGCATGGACATCCAAACCCATTCAGTATTCATTTGGAAAGTGTAAAAATATTTTTTAGGAGAACAATCCCACCTAGCCATCCACATTTCCCACCTAGAATCAGTCCGTAATCACCCTTGGTTAGAGCTTCACATTCTTTACCCAACCCCCCATGACACTCATAACAACCACATACCCACCCTGGACGTCCTACCGATGCCAAGGTTTTCCTAAACAGATATTGTTATGACTTCAACCACTTGAATTTACAAGCTCCGACCTTGAGCCACTGAACTCCCATCAGTAGTTACAACCATTTCTCGTCATCATGCCTATGTTAACCTATCATACCCAACCTGCTACATCAGAGACCTTGGTCCCTTGCATCAATACTTCTCTCAGTCTGTTGAGGCTTCCTTCTTGTCGACTTCAACAACCATCTTCTAAGAAGGAGGCATACCTTGGATGGCTCCTCACCTCAATAGGGGAATTATCGGATGGCACTATGGGAGTCATCATTACCCATTGATGTCATCTATCCTCTTGAAATTTGACTACAACATAAGCTTTCATGTCAAGATGGTATCGTACTTCACAACTGTTGCACTTTGTCAGAATTTGTCGAAAACCCATGCCATCATAAGCATATCTTTCAATAATGCTTACACAGGAAGGTCTCTAGACATAGAACCATGCATACAATGAGAATTTACTCTAAAAAACATGCCATACTAAGATTATGCATATGGGCACTACATTCAACCTACTGTAAAAATAAAACACACCTGAGGGCATCAGAAACCGTCGTCATCAACCAAAAAACAGGTCACTACCACACAAGTGACACATACAAAACCTCTATCTGTCAGATAAGATTTAACTAGCCAAAGCATCACGATCATGGGACATGCCCGCTTCGTAGAAATATTGTATTTATTTTATCTCTTGTAGGTTTCCAATAGAACATGGTCCCTCTTTTACTCATGGAAAGGGGTCTCCAACCTCAGGTTTCACGCAAGTTACTCTCTCTCTCTCTCAAACAGATTATACAGAAAATAAACTATAATGTATTTCGGCTATATAGTTCTTCCTATACCTCATACATTAGGGGGAAATTGTTATCACTGGAAAATCATACAAGAAAAATAAATTAGGAAATGTCAAGAAGAAGGTACAAATAAGGATTTACAGGGAATAAAGACATTACAAAATATGAAAAATTTAACTTTTCCTAAGGTCAAGGAGGAAAATTTATTTAATAGTGCAAATAAAGCACTGAACCTAAGTGATCTGTGTGGCCTTTTCTTTGTTAGTAGTGAAGATATTCATGGCTATCCCTTAGTTAGTCACGCGATCTTGGGTATGGTGGAAGGTCACAATCCAAGACCAATTGGCACACTTTAAGAAGAATATTCCCCACTTAAGCCAACCAATTACATCTGCCTTGGAGCCACCTTAAGGCCTCAAGTGTAACACACAATGGAATCAACCTCCCACGCTTGCGTCAACATCCACATTTTACCAAGAGAGGGAGGGAAATTTGAATTTTTCCTATAAAAGAACACCATATGAATAAGAATGGAAAACACATTGTTATGTTGGCCAGATTTCTTGAGAGAAAACCAACATTATGTTGTCCAAGCAACAAGGACTGGAAGGATTCAACTGTTGGCCATCCAATACCTAAATCCAAGAGAAGAATTTCACCAAGTGTCAGTTATTCTACCATCCGTTGAGGAGAGAGAGAGGCTTGCAAGAAGCTTAAAGGGAAGAGACCACCTTGCTTTGAATATTAGAGCTCCATAGCGATAGGGATTCATTGCAAGTGATTTAACATCTTATTCTCTTATACCATCAAAAACTAATAAAAGGGGAAGAGTTCTCCATTTGGATTATTAGTGTGTTTGACTCGACTGAGCTTGTTATTGTATATGTGTATTTTGTTTTTTTTTTCTCCTCTATTGTAGCATGCTATGTTCTTTACTTAGTTTACTACATGTTATGTTGTTCCACTAACAATATAACAAACCAATTGACTTGTTACTTGCTTGTAGAAAGCAACCTACCCTACCAAGCACAATGCATTTTGTCTACCCATGCGTCAAATGCACCACAACAAGGAGGAACCGGAAGATCCAGAGGAGGGGGAGCACCTCTTCCATTCCAAAATGTGGGTAAAGGGTTCCCTGTTTCAGTTCATTGTCGACAACGGGATCCAGAAGAGCCTCATTTCGACATAGGTCATGAAGCGACTCAGCCTGCCAACCAAAGCACACTAACAACTGTACACCATAGGGTGACTTCACCAAAGACATGATCTCCATGTCAGTCAGTAGTGCCACCTCCCCTACATCATCAAGCCCTTCAAGGATGAGGTATTATGTGACATTCATCCTCTTGATGTTTGTGATGTATTATTAGGCCAACCATACTTGTAAAAGCGACATGCTGTTATGAGTCCCGACCTGGCGTTATTATTGTTACTTTGGGAAATAAGTTGTATAGGATACCAGAGGTAGTATTGTCTGCCTCCATATGTTTGGTTACTGCAAAACAATGCAATAAGCACATTTCCAAAATTGGGAAATTTGTTTTCCTGATGATTCGCCCTCAGGGAAAGAAGAAGACTATGGCCATGACCTCCAGACAGGGCTCCTCCTCACGACAACAAAAAATGGAAAAGGTTGTGGAGGAGTATGGGGACATATTCACCTCACCTGTAGGGGTGCCTCTGCACTGTTAGGTCAAGCACCCCATCTATCTGACCCCAGGTGCACCACTTACCAATGGACGAATATATCGATGATATGTTCTAGAGAACGACAAAATGAAGAGGAAAAATTAGGAGATATTTATTATAGGTCAATTTGGGCACCATTCCCAATGACCTTGTTAATTGGGCATCATCTCTAGGACCAATGATCAAGCAAAGGTTTCCAAGGTTTGAAGCTTATTATATAGCATACGGGAGCTCACCAACGTAGGCTCTAAGGGGCCTAAGTGCGTTGCATATGCAGGTAGGCCCATGCAAGGCTGCTCTGCAAAGCACTTCCCGACATTCACAGGTGCGTTGGTCACATTGGGAGAAAAATTCTCATTGTTCCGGAATCTCCACTTGGCCAGTGACTTCTAGAAGAGTTCACATGTATCAAGCTTCAGATCCAAGTGTCCATTTGACATCTACATGACTGGAAAATTGTCTTGCCTATTATTGGAAAATCATTGATTGCAAAACAACCTAGAGTTCATCTATAAATTGAGCACAGATCTAAGTGCTTGAGAAGGAAGAATTTGAGTAGAGAAATGTTGGAGAATTTTCAATTGAGAGCTAGATTTGTATAGTTGCTGCTGGAGAGATTTATACTGTGATAAGGCTTGGGGACATTGCTGGAAGGGTCACTTAAAATCATTCATTTGGTTATAACCTCTCCTTCTATCATCAATAAATAATACTCCTTATTTTTCCCTATATGCATCTGTATTGGCTTTGATTTTCCATATTGCAAGATATTGGTTGATGTATATGGTTTATGCTTTATTGGTTTAGCTAACTAGCTTGAATAAATATTTATATTATTGCATCTTCTATTGTTTCAGTGTTCTTTCTTGCAGGAATCATTCAGCACAAAATCGCTTGAATTTGAAGCTGCAACAGAAGCGACAGAAGGAGCCATATGGAATCGACTGATCAAGTAAGCCTCCAATCCTCTCTGTGTATATATTCTGAGTTAGGAAAAATAGTCGTATAGTCTTTCACCTGTTGTTCTAGACTAGCACCTGTCTAGGGAAGCGTGATTTATCCGTAATTCACAATTCTGGCCCAACAAACTGGCGACTCCACTAGGGAGAATTTCTCTTAGTTCTAGGTGTTTAAGCCTATGATTTGCTTTTTTTATCCTCCCAGTAGTTGTTACTCATCAAGATGAAACTTTTTCAAAGCCAAATTAGCAAAGACAGTGAGTTAAAAAATAGTATTTTTCTTTGTATACTGTGTCCAATGCACCCTTAGACAGGACATAGTGCTTTGCAGAGCACTGTCTCCCTTCCTAGCATGCGTTGCAGAGCACTGTCTCCCTTTGGAGAATGCGTTGACTGCTAAAAACACCCAAATTCCATTGAATTTTCCTTTGCAATTTGCTTCAGTTGGTTTTCTGCTGTGTTTTGAAAATTTTTCTTCTTATATTGACGAGTGACTCTATATACTTCTTCCTCCTTTGACTGAAAATTTGTTCAATGTTTGTTTAAAAAGTTTTTCTTTATCATTGACAAGTTGATTTCGAATTACTTTTTATGGTCACATTAAGAATCATTTGCTTTCAAAATAGGAAATTGTCGTAAAATCTTCATTTCCTTGATAGGAGAAATTGTTGTTGTTTGTATTCTTCGTTTCTCAAAAGTAAAAAGCATTTGAATTGTTGATTTAGTGCACCTAGTTTCTTTTCTACATTCATAACATTAAATAAACTGAAAAGAAAAACTTTCATTTGCATGTAGAATAATGTGTGTTTTGCAAAAGGAACATTAGGGAATTTTCATTTAGTTTGTGCTCATTGATTTGTTTTGTTCATTGATTTGTTTGCTCACAAATTATTTGCTCTCTTCCCTTAGTAGCTAGGTTTTTCATTGAAAAAGCTGAAAGTGAAAGATTTTTTATCATTCTTAGCTTGCATTTTAGGAATTTCATAGACATCATCGTGGTGAACCTTTGAAAGGAAAATTGTAAGCAATATCAACATAAAATTAATCTCAATTTACCTAATAGAGCATTGGAACCATAACGCTAACATTTAGAAGGTCTAGGCTAGAGACATGTTCCGGTGTCGTAAAACATAGCAGCTGTCGTTAACTTGTCTGCGATACATTCCGAGTGTGATACCTCACTCCACGTACGTAATTATATCGTAGCTTGTCCATGTACTTTTGAGTATATCGGGCGGTGTTACAGTACGATAAGTATAAAGGGGTGCTCTCACTGTGCGGTTTCGCATCAGACAACGCTAAAACGGATCTGGGCCTCCACGTACCTTTAGGTATATTTGGGAGGACAAATTTTAGGTGCTATCCATCCATAGTGAACCTAGTCGGCCACCTTGAAATTGTGATACATTGAACACGACATTCGGGGAGATTTCCTGCCCATATTTCTTGGTTCGCTAGGAGGTATTCTGCAGTTCACAATTTCTTGGTAAACCTTTTTGCCTAGCATTACCCTCTTTTTGTTTGTTTTTTTTTTGGTTAAAATAAATCAGTAATCATGGAAGAACAAAATCCTATCCCCCGTTGTTCGCGTAGATTAGCTTTAAAACCACCTTTACTGCCAGAAGTTACTTCTGGTAGGCGAAGGTGATCACGATCTTCTGAATCAAGTACAATTAGTACCTCTGGTGAAACATCATTTTCCAATAATCCAGAGTTAGCTCAATTTGTTTCCACACATCCCGGTTCATCTACTATTGTCGAAATGAAGTCTTCACAGCTACACGTGGTCACGATCCATTCAATCAGTGAGACCATACCTCCTGGACCCGACGTTGTTCAATCATAAATTGATCCAGATCCTATCTCTTCTTTGCCAGAACATCTGAATCCTGAAGTTGGACAACCAAAATTTTTTCCTACCTTGGTCATCCCACAAAATTCTGTAGCCATTGAAACTCCTATATCACACATTCAACCATCTGAAATATATTTTGGGCCTGACGGTGAAGTTCTTCCACTTGGTTTAATTATGATTGAAGAAATCCCACAAGACTATACACCTTTAACTCCAACCCATTTTGGGGAGGACCTTTACCTGTACCAGTATTTTCCTCAATCGTTTCCATCTACTTTTGTTGATCCTGTCCCCATTCAATCTCCCGTCGATTTTCGAGGGTATACATTTTGTCAAACAACCATGTTTGAACCAACATCTTCGGTTCGGTCTGCTGTTCCAATTACGTTAGCTCCTACCCTCGCTACTCTGTCGATGTTCACAAGTTCACCAAAGTCATATTTTCACGGTGGCCCTATGGTCCCAATAGGTTACAAATCATTATCTGGCACTTTCTCTGGTGCATCTTCAAGACCATGGTCTTTGCCAATGTCATAATCTGATATTTTAACTGGTAGTCCTATCGTTAGTACTGAAGGACTTGATTCATTACATACATCATGAGGGCAATATCAAGTCGGTCCCTTTGGGTCAATTCCTTTAAATACCATATCAACTGGACTCCCAACATTCGGGGAACAATATTTTCCGTCTTACTATCCTCCTTATGATGGGGGGAAAAATTTGGTCACCCAATATTACAGTACTTCGTCACTTTTTGGTCAAACTAATGTTGACATGAATGTTTGTCAATGGCAGCCCACTCTGCCTATCCAACCACAAATGGTTGTACATTCGTATCAACCGGTTCAACTTGTTACACCCACATAATCCTATCCCCCGTTGTTCAACCGGTTACCACTTGTTAATACATCTATACCCCTATTACAGAATCAAAATATTGTACATCAACCTTATCAAGCGGGTTCTTCGACTCAATATCATCAAATTTTGTGTCCACAGAATCCAAATCCTTTGGTTAATTCACAACCACATGTATCAGGAATCATTTATTCATAAGACGGTGTACCATTTTATGGGATTTCACAATCGCAACATGGTTATAAATATCAACCTAATCCAAGTTATACTAATTTGGGTTATAACATTGGTAGACCGACCCCTTGGCAGCCACAGGTGCAAATGCCTCAAAATTCATTTCAAAAATTATCATATCTAGGTTTTTGTCAACAGAATCCTCAAACGTTTGCTACGCAAAACAACCCCTATCTGGGTTACCAGCAGCAGATTCCGTATGCTGGTGCTCAAAGGCCTGTTGCTCAAGCAATTCCATCTTACCCTAGCTATGCTCAACCTGACCTTAATCGACAGTTGCCTTTTGTTGCAACCTTAGAATTACCAGATTTAAATTGGTTAACCAATGATCCTATAAATTATGCTCCTTGGTGGCTGGTGATACCTCATAAATTACCCTCTGATATTCCTAAATTCAATGGAAACCCTGGAGAATATTTGTCGACTCATGTCATGACTTATAATTTATGGTGTTCATCAAATTCATTGAATGATGATTATGTTCGACTACGTCTTTTCCAGCGTACGCTTACAGGTCTGGCTGCTAAATGGTACATTGAATTACCTAGAGCTTCTTTTGACAATTTCACTTCCCTAGCTACTGCCTTTTTGATCCATTTCCAATTACCGATCAGATATGAAACTGGAATGGAACTCTTGACCAACTTCAAACAGACTAATGCTACTCACATTTCTGATCATATTCATGAGTGGCCTCGCCGTCGATGAATGGTTAAGACATTTATTCCAGATCATCTCCTTGTTGAATGGTTCATTAAGTCCATGTTACCATCTATAACTGAGGATGTGGCTAAGGGTGGCGTCATCACAGAAGAGCAAGCTATCGCTCGTGCCCAATATTTAGACTTGATTTATACTTAGTTAGGCACACTCTATGAGATGGCTTGATAGGCACTGCAAACACACACCACGCTACTGCATCTGATCCTGCTCCTACTTCCAAAATTACTGCCGTGTAATTTGACAAAGGCAAAAGTGACAAGCAACCAGGAAGTAAGACAAATGGAAAATCAAAGAAAAAGAAAAATTCTAACCCGCAGGAAATATCATCTGATCAACCGTCTGGACCACAGAAACTTCGTTATCCATGCATATTCTGTAACGAGGAACACTTTGCTAGGGATTGTCCTCACAGTGCTGAAGTCTAAAAAATCATCAAGAATTTCCATGCATCAGCTGTGTTGACATACCCATTTCCAAATCCAGGCACTAATTTGGTTGCTATGGATCCAACTCCTAGTTCCCAAGTGTTAATGTTATCCACCACAAAACCTTCACAGGATATTTTGGTGTCAACATGTAATAAAGACTATGGTAGTCTGGCCACTGATCAACCTACTACCTCGAAAACGAATCCATCTATTGAATCAGTACCACCTACTGTTATTCCTGAATTGACAATTAAGCCACCGAAGGCTGTAATTCATAAATCGACATATAATCCTCGAGCAAGAGCTGCACAAAATTATAATATAGTTGAAGATTTGGCTCAATCCCCTTTAGCTATGTCTGCTCTTGAGGTATTACAGAATTTTCCCTCCCAGAAGCAGGCTTTATTATCAGCCATTGGTGGAATTGATCCTACTGATTCTAATCTTGTCATCTTTAATCATACGGGCTATGTATCACAACTACCAGCAGAATTGGAATTCTCCATACAAGTAAATGTTCTCAATCACCTTGTTCATCGCACTATTATTGATGAGGGAGAATTTACGTGCATTATGTCTCTAAACTATTGGAAGTCACTTGGCTCGCCGCAATTATCACAATCATCAACGATGTTGAAATATTTTGATGGAAGAACATATAAACCTTGTGGTATTATCAATAACTTGCATGTTGAACTAGGGGGCAAAACAATGAATATTGGTGTCGAGGTTGTTGACGGACCCCATGACTATAATATTTTACTTGGAAGACCATGGGTATATGCAATGACTGCCATTGTTTCTACATACTTTAGAATGATTTCCTTTCCACATAAAGATACAATCACAATCATTAATCAATTATCCTTTTTTGCCTCTACTTCGCAGGTAGCTGGAAGCATTCTGTTTGTTCACTTACCCCAACTAGAAAGTCAGAACATTGGTGTAGGACTTTTAAAGGATTCCACTCTTATGGGAACCTTTGCATTACCACCGCCCACGACGTCGGCGAAAATTGAAAGTATAGAGACCTGCTACATGATCTCTTCCACTCTATCTGGCTTAAGGGAGAGTACGGGTGATTCTGATATTCCTATATTAGATGAATTTTTACCGCCCAGCCTTATTGAGCTGGCATAGCAATCAATATATTTGGCTTGGGCATAAAATCCGAAATCAACGTCGCCGAGTGTTTGGGTTGATCGTTCCTTAGCTTTTGGTACTTCATCTGATCCATTTTCCTCAAAGTTTTTGACAGATGAAAATATTTTGGAAGCTATGATGTCAGAAGGAGAACCATGGGAATATTATCATCATCATTGCCATCTTCCTGATTATGAAGAAAACAATCTTAGTGAACTATATCACCCATCCATCAAAACTTTATTTTCAAATTATTTACCGATTAATGCAATAGATTCCGAGCGAAATTTATCAAATATCGAAGAAATGATTTCTATCGATATTTCGACCAAACTGGGCATTGTAGAAAATATTCATGTTGGTGTATCTTGTTCCCCATTAGAACTTGATTCATATCGCTCTTTATTTTGTGAATTTCATGACGTATTCGCTTGGTCTTATGAGGAAATGCGAGGCATAGATACTAGTATAGTTGAACACACTATTAATATGTATCCCAATGTCAAATCGATGCGTCAACAGCTTCATCCTGTTCATCCGAAGAAAGCCACTTCCATTAAAGAAGAAGTTGAAAAAAATTTGCGTGTGATTTTCATTTACCCTATTCCTCTAACTAAGTGGGTTTCCAATATCGTTCCTCTCATGAAAAAACAAGGAACCATTAGAGTGTGCGTCGATTATCAGGATGTTAATCATGCTTGTCCAAAAGACAACTATCCTACTCCCTTTATCGACCAGATTACTGACGATTATGCTAGATGCGAAATATTCTCATTCATGGATGGATTTCCCGGCTACAATAAAATCAATATCCGCCCAGATGAACAACATAAGACAACATTCATCTGTCCCTGGGGCACATTCGCATATAGGAAACTTCCATTTGGTTTAAAGAACGCTGGGGAAAATTTTCAGAGAGAAATGGATTATGCTTTGAACAACATCAAGCACATTGTTCAACCATATCTAGACAATTTACCAGCGCATTCACGAAATTGGACTGATCACCCGATACATTTAAGGGCCATTTTCTTACGTTGCCGACACTACAAAATACGCCTCAATCCACATAAATGTGTGTTTTGTGTTGGTTTTGGTCGATTGATCGGATTATTAATCTCAAAATAAGGAATTCGAATAGATCCACTAAAGGAACAAGCCATTCTTGATTTACCTGCACCATCAAATTTACTTCAGATACAGAAACTTCAAGGAAAGGCTAACTTCCTGAGAAGGTTGATTCCAAACTACAATGAAATGGCTAAAGGATTTACTCGATTATTGAAAAAGGGGGTTCCCTTCCATTGGGATCAAGTTGTGCAAGCTTATTTTGATGCTGTCAAGGACACTCTTGTCCAAGCATCATTAATGTATCCTCCTAATTATCAAAATGATTATTTCCTATATATCGTCGCGGCTGAAACGACCATCGCTATTGTTTTGGTCCAAGTAGAAGATGGAATTTAACATCTGATCTATTATTTGAGTCGTAATCTCAATGATATGGAAGTTAAGTACTCGTACGTGGAAAATATTGCCTTGGTAGCTGTTCAAGTTGTCCAAAAATTTCGTCATTATATCCTGCTCCGAAAAACAACAATAGTTTCCAATTGCAACCCCATGATTTATATCTTATCACGTCAATTGCTGGGCAGAAAATATTCAAAATGGATTGTCATTTTGCAGGAATTTGATTTGGAATTCACCAAATCCAAGTCAAAGAAGTCTTTAGTTTTGGCTGAGCTTCTCTGTGACCTTCCCTCTGATAGAACTGCAACTACGTCAGAACCATCAATTCCTGACGAGTCTCTGTTTCTGATCGAATCATCTGATCGTTGATATGGGGATTTCATCATTTATCTCCAAACCCAAAATTTTCGACCCAATACCTCTTGCTATGCACAACGACATATTCGATACCAAGCCAAATATTATCTGAATGTTGGCAATACACTTTATCATCGTGATGTCGATACAATTTTAGGGAGGCGCCTCACTCATGAGGAGGAAAAAAAAGTGTTAAATGATTGTCATGCTGGGGCTTGTGGGGGACACTTATCTAAATATGCTACCGCGCAAAAGATACTCCGCGCTGGTTACTTTTGGCCTACTATTTTTCGAGATTGCATCCTTGCAGTCAGAAGTTGTCATGCGTGCCAAATTTTTTATCGTAAAATCCGCAAACCGCCAGCACCAATGCATCCTATTGTCTTTGCTGGACCATTTACGAAATGGGGTATTGGCTTCATGACATGTAACCCTCCTTCATCTGGGGGGCATAGTTATATTATTGTCATAGTCGACTATTTTACCAAATGGGCCAAAGTGATGCCTACATTCAACAACATAGGACAAACAACTGCATTGTTTTTCTTTAACACGTTATTGCATGGTTTGGGGTCCCACAGGCCATAGTTACAGATCATGGGAAGCATTTTCACAACCACATGATGTATGAATTGACTGTTAAGTTAGGATTGTCACATGATAATTCTACTCCTTATTATCCACAATCAAATGGACAAGTTGAGGCTATTAACAAAATTCTTAAACGAATGCTTCAACGAATGATAGGAGTCTGTAAAAGGAACTGGCATTTGATCTTGTACTCCGCCTTGTGGGCGTATTGAACCTCCGTGAGAAACGCAATCGGATTTACTCCTTTTCAATTGGTGTATGGTCTGGAAGCTATCTTACCAATCCAATGCGAAATATCATCGTTGAAACTTGCGATAGACTTGTTACCTGGCACCTTAGAAGAAGAAGCGCATCTCCTTAACCTCATCCATCTTGATGAAACGCGTTGTGAAGTCCAATTGGCCAACGAAGCGCATAAGAGACGTATAAAGGTGCAATAAGACAAAAATGTCCAGCCTCACATCTACTCAGAGGGCGAATTGGTCCTTCTTTATGATCAAGAAGCTGATGTAATAGGTACAGGGAAATTTGAGCCATTGTGGCATGGCCCCTATATTGTCAAAAGAGTTCTCGCTAAGGTTGCCTACGAGTTAGTTGATTACAATGAAATTCCATTGGCACAACCTAGAAATGGGTTGTATTTGAAACGTTACTATGCTTAATCATGAGCGTAGTAATTTTTTATATTATATTATATATATGTTGTTGATTTGCAGTCACTATATTAATTTGTTTTTAGAGTTTTTCTTGATGTTAGTTATCCGCTTTACAATTTCATCGCAGATGTCTGAATCTTCGGAGCCATTTTTTGGATATGCTGATGGTGCTAGTCGTAGTACGCGGAATCTATCCTCTGCAGTGTGGGCCATTTTCGCTCCGAATGACAAGTTAGTGAGTTTTCAAGAGATTTGTATTGGTAGATCGACGAACAATATCGCTGAGTATAGCACGTTGATCGAACTTCTCTCTGATGCCATTTCATTTGGTGTTAACCACATAATCATAAGGTTAGACTCACAACTTGTGGTATTACAACTTACTAGTGTTTATACTGTTAGAAATCCAACACTTCTTAGATTGTTCTAAGAGTTTGACTTTTGGAAAGACATTTTGATTTCATTCAATATCAACATATTTCCAGAAATTTGAACGCATTGACTGATTCATTAGCTAATCAAGTTTTAGACAAACATTTGCAACATATGTAAAGAAAACATTCACATCATTGAATAGGATTGCACAATAAACATAGGAAAAAATCTGAAATCATATAGATAGATAGTTATAGGTTTTTACAAAATTTGTGCCCAAGACACATTGGTCATTTGACCTCAAAATGTATGCAAAATGTCACAAGTAAACTAGTGATGCTCATGGTAACATGCTATATATCTAGAAATCCTATGGAGCAATCGCATCCAACAGTTAGGAACCCCAATAGTGTGTCACTGCAGTCGCATGGGTAACTCTTCGACCCAACAATCCAAAATTCTGAAGGTCAAACCCTATATGTGCTGCTGAAGCTCAGTCACAGTCTCAGCCATATCAAGGTCCTGAAGGATTTCTCTCCAGACAACCTTCTCTGCTGGCGCATCTGCTTCGCGCTCTGGTTCCTCTACTGGTTGAATACGACCGATATCTACATTAAATCAAACATTTATTTTAGTCTTGGAAAGAAATAAAAACACAAAAAAATTGTATAAACCTTAGAAAAAATCAAAAAATATGGTCAAAACATTCTTACCCATTGCACCCCACTGAGCGCCTTCTGGTAATACTAAATCTGGATCTCCTTAGAAGTCAACGCCTGTGTATGCATACTCATTGATGGTGACGATCTACTATCGGAACCAGGCAAAGAATGCAGTAGAGAACACAACGGTCGATTGGCCTGCATGCCGACCCATGAGTTCTACCCATCTCTGCATTTGAGGATCTCTAGGAGTAGATATATCCAGTGTTACATGCTGTGGCTGCATCAGTGGTATCTGTTTCAAAGCGAAGGAGATAAGGATTGAACCATAACTAAAATTATTCTTCCTTCCTCCCTTTGCTTTGTTCAGTTATTCCATTATCTGAGATAGAACAGCTTCAGACCAGTTGAAGACTGTCGGCTCTAAACACTCTAGTGCATACTGCATATACGATCTGTTCGCTACATGTAGTGTAATGGTGCCAACAAACATTAGGAGAATTTTGAGGTCTAAAATGGGCCTCCTAAGGAAATAATAAAATAATAGCTAAATCAATAAAATAATATTTATGAATTTGCAATTCACTTTTTGCATAAAAATCCATGTAACCATAGTTAAATTCAATTCAAAAGTTGTACCAAAATAAAATTAATAAAAAAATTGTATTGATGTTACTGTAAATAAGAATAAGTTAAAAAAAAAATGATTATCATTGAACAACTAATGCATTTGTCCTTTGTACTTAAATAACTTGAAATAAAATATAAATATAAATTCATAAATTTTTGATTATATAATATACTATTAATTTAAATTTATATAATTTAAATTATATAATAACTGTAATTAATATACTATATATAACATGTAACATGTAGGGATATACATTGTTTCTTTCAAAAAATATGAAATGAAAATAATAATATTTTATTCAAAAAGTATGAAATAACATTTATTATGAGTACTTTACATTATGACTTTAAAAGTACTTAGAGCATTACCATAGCTATGCATTGTTTGTTTCAAAAATTATGTAATGAAAATAATAATATTTTATTCAAAAAATATGAAATGACATTTATTTTGAGTACTTTAATTTATTACTTTAATAGTACTTAGAGCACTACCATGGTTAACCATAAGTTTTTATTCACCATTGAGAATGTGATAAGTAAGTACCTTTAACTCAAGTAATGCCACCTCAACCATTAGGGATGATGTCATCCCCTAAAATGTGATTGGTTCTCATAAAGTGAATTTTGATTGTACATTTTCCTTAAGAGGCTCATTTTAGACCTCAAAAATTCCCCTAATGTTTAACGATCGTGAAAAGGATGGTTCTCAAAGGCAAATCCTTGACATCCTGAATGTTTATTTTTCCATATTTTCTAGGTTCTGCCCCTGGTAGCAATATTGCATAACATAATCCCTCACTGTCTCTCCTCCAACGGTAGACCCTGTGAGAGAAATGGGCAAACCTCTCCTCAACAAACTCGTGAGAAAATACACGTCCTCAACTGTCATGGGAACCAATTGATTTTTATTGTGAAATGCCTCTATTTCCGGATCCCATGCTCGAACTAAGAACTCCAAGATTTCTATTTGTTGCCTCATTCCCGACAATTTGAAGTACTTAAGTAGTCCACAATCTCTTAAGGCTATTACAGTACCTGGATCATTCAAGGCAATTATATCTTGTTATTCATGTTCTCTTTCCCTCCATGTAATCATCATTATAATCTGATGGAAACCTAAAATACAACCATGAAATCCATTAGATTCCATTCATTGCAAAAAACTAGGCAAATTTTGGGCACAACATGTAAACCAAAAACTTGAACTATGCTCAATGCACTCCTTGGGTTGAGACAGTGCGTTGCATATGTAGGTACCCTTCACTGTACCTGGTATGCAACGCAAGTTTCGACATTCAGGGGTGTGTTGCCCTCATTTTAGGCAAAATTTACCCTAGGGGCCTTAAAACCCTAAAAATTTGCAGAAATTGGAAATGAAATGAATACCAAAGGGAAGAGGAGGTTCATGGTACTAATCTGGATCAAATGACGATGAAATCTGTCCATAGAAATGCCCGCAATCGACGACTGAAGTTTGGGGGGGAAATCAGGTTCAGAGCTCCAAAATGAAAATGGTAACTATGGAATGGTAAAATTGAATAGTGAAACTAATTTTTATATTCATTTAATTATTTGCAAATTGAATTTATTGCTATTACTATGGTTTTATTATGTTTTTTTTATCATGAAACAGGTATTTTTAATCCATTTTATGTTGCTCTGAAATAGGATATACAATTGATGAATAGATTAGTCATGAAAATTTATTCAAAGAATGACTTGACCACAAAGCATACTTTTCCTCCTTATTTTTCGAGCTTTGATAAAAATGAAAAAGGATTTGAAGCACACTTTTATCTCTTTTTCGAGCTTCGATAACAGTGAAAAAATAACCCTTGGAGTCTTCTTTCAGCTCTTTTCAGACTCCAATAATGTGAAAATATTTCCGAGCGCTTGTCTTTTCGAGCTCGTTAAAGTAAATGAATTGATATCTACTCAGTATAAGTTTAACCCTTTTCCAGACTGAGATATGTTATTTACGAAAAAGGAATACCTTGGTTAAACATGACCAAAGAGGTTCTTTCAGATATTATTTTACACTTTTTCAGGTCCGAGGGACAAATTTATGAAAAAATACTTATGGAGTTTTCTTTCATCGTCTTTTTCAAATTCTCTAAATATGAAAAAGGACCGGGCTATCACTGTCGTTAAGCTCATTAAAACATAAAATAGCGACGAGCTTTTCAATCATGGTAAGAATCGAGTTTCATTCATCGCTAGACTCGTTAAATTATTAAATAGTGATACTTTATTCACCTGAAGGGCTGAATCATAGATCAAGAAAATGTTATCCTCCTCAATCTTGTTAAAAAATAAAGAGGTACTGGTTGACAAATGACCGGGGAAAATTTGGGAAAAGTAAGCAAAATTTCTTTTTGGTAGCAAGTCGCTCTTGAACATGACACTTCTTTCACTCCATGTTCGTGACTGTTTGGGTTGGGTAATTATCTTGACGATTCATTCACACCTATGGTTCATCATAAATTCACTTCGGTTTTGGATCAATGCTTCCAACTCATCACAATGTCACCAATATGTTCAAGATAAGTCATCCAGTGATTTAAAACTCATCCTTCTGCAATACTCATAAACCTTCATTTCCATGACCGTCATCCCTGAAAATTGCTATATCAAGTCATACCCTTGTCTCCGAAATCAGTAACTCCTGTTTTGCAATAAGGTGACTTCCTATCAACAACAAATCAATATCCAGGAAATTCACTTAGAAACATCAGATTCCAGTACCATGAGGCTTGTTACAACATCGACAAGATGCTCGCTTCTGTACCTTTGACTGAAAGATTTTGTTTGGCGTTCGACATCAAATCATCTGTTCACACTTTATGAAATGTACTGTAGTACCTTGAGGGCCATTGACATTAATGGTGGTTCTCTTGCGTTTGTTAACAGCTCACATCATTGGCTGGTAATCAAACGATGTCTTTCCATGTTCGACTACAAATCATATATTCACATGGCTAGACTTGTACTCGAATGATCGAGTGAATGAGACAAGAAGACCCCAGAACTAGTTTCATCCATCCGGGCTACGATTTCAGGATTGTTGTACACATCATCTGTACGGTGACCTTACATACATATTTTCATCCAAACATGGGCCTATATCTGCAGGCATGTCTGCATCTGGGCAACATTCCAATGAAGACGACTTTCCGAGTTATGTACATGTTATTAAATTGTTTATGTGCCGAACATGGGAATGCCCACCCTCGGAAATTATGATCAAAGAGGATATATCATGATGTAATGTATTGTAATATTGATGCAGGTGACCACTCTGCTTCGTTTCCAGGCTCATCATAGTGTAAAGCATCTCAATCAAATGTTTTTATTATTTGGATCTCATGCTTTAGGGGGAAATTGTTATAGGTAAATTTGGGCACCATTCCCAATGACCTGGTTAACTGGGCATCATCTCCAGGACCAATGATCAAGGGTCTATCATTCCCTATCATTTCAGTTGCTACATTACCTAAGACAAGAACAAGACAAGTCAAGCAAGACTTTCATCAAGCAAAGGTTTCCAAGGTTTGAAGCTTATTATATAGCATATGAGAGCTCACCAACGTAGGCTCTAAGGGGCCTAAGTGCATTTCATATGCAGGTAGCCCCATGCAAAGCTGCTCTGCAAAGCACTTCCTGACATTCACAGGTGCGTTGGTCACATTGGGAGTGAAATTCTCATTGTTCCGGAATCTCCACTTGGCCAGTGCCTTCTAGAAGAGTTCACATGTGTCAAGCTTCAGATCCAAGTGTCCATTTGACATCTACATGACTGGAAAAATGCCTTGCATATTATTGAAAAGTCATTGATTGCAAAACAACCTACAGTTCATCTATAAATTGAGCACAGATCTAAGTGCTTGAGAAGGAAGAATTTGAGTAGAGAAATGTTGGAGAATTTTCAATTGAGAGCTAGATTTGTATAGCTGCTGCTGGAGAGATTTATACTGTGATGAGGCTTGGGGAAGTTGCTGGAAGGGTCACTTCAAATCAGTCATTTGGTTGTAACCTCTCCTTCTATCATCAATAAAGAATACTGCCTATTTTTCCCTATATGCATCTGTATTGGCTTTGACTTTCAATAGTGCAAGATCTTGGTTGATGTATATGGTTTATTCTTTATTGATTTAGCTAACTAGCTTGAATAGATATCTACATTTTTGCATTTTCTACTATTTCAGTGTTCTTTCTTGCAGGAAGCATTCAGCACAAAACCACTTGAATTTGAAGCTACAATAGAAGCAACAGAAGGAGCCATTTGGAAGCGACTGATCAAGTAAGCCTCCAATCCTCTCTGTGTATCTATTATAAGTTAGGAAAAATAGTCGTATAGTCTTTCACCTATTGTTCTAGACTAGAAACTGTCTAGAATTCACAATTCTGGCCCAACACTATTGCAAAATGGTCACATATAGATGATTTCATCGCCCTGTGGGAGCCCGATCGTGTTGGTGTAGAATAAGGACGGGAATTGGAGACTCTGTATTGACTATCAAGTGATGAACAAGATCATTGTACATAATAGGTACCTGATCCCACATATTGATGACCTTCTAGAATTACTCAAGGGGGAAAAATATTTAAGCAAAATCGACTTGAAGTCCGGGTATCACCAGGTACCAATCAAACCTTACGATGTGTGCAAGATTGCCTTCAAAGCCAAGGAGGGCCTTTTCGAATGGATGGTTATGCCTTTCGGGTTGAAGAATGCTCTTGAAACCTTAATGGGTCTGATGGATGACATCTTGGGGCCATTCAACTACTCATTTGTAGTAGTTTACTTGGATGACATCCTGGTCTTCAAGCAGAATTAGGAAGAGAAAGTCCACCACATCTGACATGTATTCAAAACACTGCGACAACACAAGTTGTGTGTCAATTTGGAGAAGTGCACTTTTGGCATGACCCAGGTTCAATATATGGGATACATTATTGATGAGTGGGGGATGCATGTGGACCCAACCAAGATCCAATTCATTCGGGAGTGGCCAACCCCAACCACTCTAATAGAGCTCCGTATATTTCTGGGTCTTGCCAATTTCTACCATAGGTTCTTGTTGAGATTCTCTCATATCACTTGGCCCTTAAGTCAAGTCACCAAGGGAGGAGCGAAAGAAAAATTATTTTGGTCTAAATATCAATAGAAGGCGTTCGTAGAGTTGAAACATTGCGTCTTCTCTGCCATAGTTCTCACATTACTAGAATTTCAACAACCATTTGAGATCGAGACATATACCTCTCACTATGCTATTATAGACACTATTCGACACAGTCCAGAAGTATCCCACTTATGAAAAAGAGATGTATTCCACTATGTAGGCTTGCCGACAATGGAAGAATTACTTTTTGGGGAAGGAAACGATCATCCACACAAACTATCGACCCCTGTAGTTCATAAAATCACAAGGTAAGTTGCAGAACGATCGCCATCATAAGTGGTCCACATATCTGCAAAAATTTCATTTGACCATCAAGTACAAGAAGGGAAACACCAATAAATTTTCAGACTGCCTTAAACGACCACCGATCGTGGCGCTAACCACTGTGCTCAACTCTTGTGGGAATGAGAATTTGGATTGGTTTCTTCTCTACAAGAGCAGTACAGACTTCATCCACACATACAAGACCCTCTTGGAGGGTAAGAAAGTTCCAAATTTTCACCTACAGATGCACTACTATGTCACTTGGGACACCTTTGTGTTCCTTCAAGCGAGCGTGCCATGATGATTTGGGAAGCACACTACAGTCAGGTCGCTAGGAACTTCAAGGTTGAGAAAAAAATGAAAGTACTGAAGAAGTATTTCTATTGGTATAACCTTTGATAAGATGCTGGGAAGTACATTAGATCTTGCACTGCCTGCGCCATTGCCAAAACGACCATCAAGAAGCAAGGCCTCTATACTTAGCTTCCTACCTCTAGTCAACCTTGGGAATCAATATACATGGATTGCATGTCAGACCTTCCTTCTAATAAGCATGGAAATGACTCTGTTTTTGTGGTCGTCGACAAATTCTCAAAGATGGCCATTATGGCGGCATGTAAGAAGAATATCTCAGCAGAAGCCATTGCTAAACTATTCTTTGAATGAGTGTGGTACACTTTGGGATCCCACAGTCTATCATATCAGATTAGGACAACAGGTTCTTCACTACATTTTTGTCCAACCTCTGGTTAATGCTTGACATTAAGCTCACAAAGTCCACAACTTTTCATCCCCAAACTGATGGCTAGACAGAGGTCGTCTACAAGATGATCATACACATTTTGTGCTTTTATAGCTCAAAGTATCCACGCACATGGGATTGGAGCCTCCCCTATGTACAACAAAGATATAAACGGTCTCTCCAAAACTCAACCAGACACAGACCCTTTCAGGTGGGATTTGGATTCCAGCCACTATGTCCCATTGAAGTAGCCATGCCATTTGCGGCTACTCAAGCCGATTTGGCTCATGTCAAGTTTGAAGTTGACAAGGTAGAAAAATTCATTCAATTCATTCAACAAATACTCCAACATGTTCATGACATATTGGACAGAGCCAATGCTAAGTACAAGCGGCGACATGATCAACATCGGGTGGCACACAACTTCTAGGTGGGAGACAAAGTGTGGCTACATTTGCAAAAGGAGCACCTCGTTGGACTCCATTGTAAGCTTCACCCTCCCTGATATGGGCCATACACCATCACCAAGGCTATAGGGGACACTGCCTTCGAGCTCAATATTCCACCATTCCTTGGTCTGCACCGAGTGTTCAATGTGGACCACCTTTGGCCCTACTTTCTACCTCTACTAGACACATCCGACATGGCAGAAAAACTTACACCAACAGAGCTAAACCCAAAATACATAGAACAAGCCATAATTGATCAGATCATGGAGAAAAAAATCAATAACACTTGCCAACAAAGGATCCAACTATATCAAGGTGTCAAAGCATGCCAACTCCTTCACCAAGGCAAATGGCTCACCAGGGACCAAGTTCAGGGAGAAGTTTTGTCATCTCATGGAGAAACTCAACGTAATGGGGACCATTAATTACTAAGGGGGGAGGAATGATCCAAGTGGATATTGGTGGCCACTCTCCCATGTCACATGGATCTCCACCATTGTTTCTTTCAAATTTTCAGTTTCCTTAACTGTAGCACAATTTACAATTTTTAGCAGTTTTTTGGGTCCTGAACTTCCAGAGCCGTTTTGAAGCCCTAAACGATGTTTTTTTGGAAAATCACCTCCAATAAACATGAGCCTTTGATTTAACATTCCATGCCAACTATTTTATTCCTAGGATAAATATTTCTAACGATATATCATGTGTGTCAAATGAATATTGCATGCCAAAGTTACGACCCTGATAAATTTATGTACCAATTTACCCGAATGGGGCCCATAGTTAGGAATTTCATCTCCTAGGGTTACGTTTTTGGATGTTTATGGTTTTAATTTGTTTCTAAATAATAAATAGGCCTTCAAGCCTCATTTTAAAATATTTTAGAGGCCTGTATCCACCACATATCTTCTTAGAAATAAGCTACCAATGCCCTAGCTAGTTTATTTCCATTCTATCTGTAAGCATATTTTAGTTATGTGATATTAACGAAATGAAATCTTATTTATGCTACATCTTTTCATTTATGTGTATTTATATATTTTATTGTGTTCTTGCATAAGTCTGGATCATTGGTATTAAAGCAGTCTTCTCTTTCTTTATCCTTCTTTGCATGTCCCCAACGAGGTCAGGGTGTAAGTAGTTAGGGCTCGATCTGTTTGAAACTTTGCAAGATCAGCCTTGAAAACCCCGACGACTGCCCATGGGGGCGAAAATAAAGATGAGGGAGTAGGATATCCTATCAAAATATTCCTCGAGGAGGCCCTCGAGAAACAAAGGAATGTGATGATGGATAACTTTTCCCAAATCCTTCAACGACTGCCCATCGACCTCGCATCTGCATCCAACAGCCTCTTTAGAGGCACAACTCCTTTTAAGGTACAAGTAAACTTTGGAATTCACATATTTGAGGGCCAAATAGATGCAGACGTCGTAGATATATGGTTGAATCTATTAGAAGGGTATTTCTTGGTTCATGACTTTTCCAACTTGGAAAATATTACTTTTGCACTCAAAGCTGCCCCCCATGTCAAGGACTGGTGGGAAACCTACTGTCAGAAAAAGGACAAGAGGAAAACCTATATATTTTCAGCTGCACCCACTTGGTATTCTTTCTGAGATGCCATCAAGGAACAATATTATCCCGTGGGGAGCTATGAGGACAAGTACATACAATGGACTACACTGTGACAACAAAGGGATAAAGATGTGCATGATCTGACAAATCTGTTCCATACCCTGTGCACAAAATTAGGTATCAAATATTCACAGAAATATTTTACATCTCCTAGCTTGGTGCAGCATATCGGTATGCTGCCAAGATTGAGCAGAAGTTCAAACAGAAGAAGCAAGACTTTGGATCTGCAAATCAAAAGCAAGCGAAAGGTGCCCCCCAAACCACAGAACAAAGGACAAAGCCAAGGCATGGTGACCTAGGATAACCCGCCAAATCTGAGAGCAAAAAAATACATTGTGAAGCCAAAGAAGGACATGGAAAAGTGGTGTGAGTTCCATAAGATCTCCACTCATAACACAAGTGAGTGTCGGGCCAAGCAGTCACTGGTGGCCAAGATGAAGGCTATTGGATCGGATGCATTCTCTGACTTCGAATCAGAACACAAGAAGGGGAATGAAAAAGGGAAGCAGATTATCGATCCAGAGCCCAATGCCACCGTAGCCACAAAAAATATACAAAAGGAGGAACTAGAAGATCCAGAGGAGGGGGAGCACCTCTTCCATTCCCAGATGTGGGTAAAGGGTTCCCTGTTGCAATTTATTGTCGACAGTAGGATCCAAAAGAACCTCATTTAAGTATAGGTCGTGAAGCGGCTAGGCTTGCCAACCACAACACACCCACAATCGTACACCATTGGGTGGCTTCACAAAGGAAGGGATCTCCTCGTCAACCAACAGTGTCACCTTCCCCACAACATCAAGCCCTTCACTTATGAGGTATCATGTGAGATTTATCCTTTTGATGTTTGTGATGTATTATTAGACCAACCATACTTATGGAAGTGACATATTGTGTATGAATCTTGACCTCAAGCTGTTATTGTTACTTTTAGAAATAAGCTGTGCAGGATACCAAAGGTAGCACCGCCTACCACCATCTCTTTGTTTACAACAAAACAATGCAGTAAGCACATTTTCAAAACCAGGAAATTTGTTTTCCTGATGATCCACCCTCAGGGAAAGAAGAAGGTTGTGGCCATGAAATTCAGAGAGGGTTCCTCTGCACGACAACAACAAATGGAAAAGGTTGTGGAGGATTACGGGGACATCTTCACCTCACCCGTAGGGGTTCCTCTGCAATGTCAAGTTAATCACCCCATCAATCTCACCCTAGGTGCGTCGATTCTTGATATACCAATCTATCGATGCTCTTTTCTAGAGAATGACAAAATCAAGAGGAAAATTTAGGAGTTGCTGAAGAAAGGTCACACCTGGCCAAGTTCATCGCCTTGTGGGAGCCCGATCGTGTTGATGCAGAAGAAGGATGGGACTTGGAGACTCTATATTGACTATCGGGTGCTGAACAAGATCACTGTCTGGAATAGGTACCTGATCACACAGATTGATGACCGTATGGACCAACCCAAGGGGAAAAAATATTGCAGCAAGATTGACTTGAAGTCTAGGTATAACCAGGTACCAATCGAACCCTCCAATGTGTGGAAGACTGCCTTCAAATCCAAGGAGGGCCTTTTCGAATGGCTGGTGATGCCTTTCGGGTTGACGAATTCGCCCACAACCTTTCTGAGGCTGATGGAAAACATCTTGTGACTATTCACCTACTCATTTGTAGTAGTGTACTTGGATGACATCCTCATCTTCAACTAGACTTAGGAAGAGAACCTCCACCACATCTGACAGGTCCTACAGACACTGGGACAACATAAGTTGTGTGCCAATTTGGAGAAGTGTACTTTTTGCATGACCCAGTTTCAGTATCTGGGATACATTATTGATGAGCGGGGGGTGAATGTGTAGCCATCCAAGATCGAAATCATTCGGGATTAGCCAGCCCCAACCGCTCTAATAGAGTTTCGCAACTTTCTGGGTCTTGCCAATTTATATCGCAGGTTTGTATTGGGATTCTCTCATATCACTTGGCCCTTGAGTAAAGTCACTAAGGGAGGAGCGAAAGTAATATTCTTTTAGTCTAAATATCAACTCAAGGCATTCATAGACTTTAAACATTGCCTCTGCTCTGCCCCAATTTTCACATTACCAGACTTGCAACAACCATTTGAGATCGAGACACATGCCTCTGACTATGCTATTGGGGAAATTATTACTCAACGGGGGCATACAATGGAATATCACAGTGAGACAGTGTCTGACACAGTTCGGAAGTATCCCACTTATGACAAAGAGATGTTTTCCCTTGTGTAGGCTTGCCAACAATGGAAGCATTACATTTTGGGGAAGGAAACAATCATCCTCACAGACCACCGATCCCTGTAGTTCATACAGACACAAGGGAAGTTGCAGAACAATCTCCAATGGTATCCTGTGTGTCAAACAAAGATCTTAACCAAAGTTATGACCTCGAGAAGTTGATGTACCAATTTACCCCAACGGGGCCCATAGTTTGGTGTTTCATCTGCTAGGGTTAGGTTTTTGGATATTTATGGTTTTCCTTTGTTTCTCAATAATAAATAGGCCTTCGAGCCTCAATGTAACATAGTTCAGAGGCCTGTAGTTGCCACATCTCTTCTAAGAGATAAGCTACCACTACCCTAGCTAGTTTATTTCCATTCTTTGTGTAAGCATATTTCATTTATGTGATATTAATGAAATGAAATATTATTTCTATTGTATCTATGTGTTTATGTGTATTGCATTCCTGCATAGGTTCGGATCTGTGGTATCATAATGGTGTGCTCTTTCTCGATCCTTATTTTCATGTCCCCAACGAGGTCGAGGTATAAGGATTTAGGGCTCAATTTGGTTGAACCTTTGCAAGATCAACCTCGCAAACCCCGACAATCGCCCATAGGGGATGAAAAGAAAGACGAGGGAGTAGGATATCCTACCAAAATATTACTTGAGGAGAACCTCGAGAAACAAAGGAACATGATGATGGATAAATTTGGCGATATTCTTCAATGATTGCGCACATGCAGCGCATCTGCATTCAACAACCACTCTGGAGGTGCAACACCTTTTAAGGTACACGTAAAATTTGACATTCCGATATTTGAGGGCCAAATAGATGCAAGCGTTGTAGATAGATGGTTGAATCTATTAGAAGGGTATTTTGTAGTTCATGACTTTTCCAACCAGGGAAATATTACTTTTTCACTCATCAAAGCTGCCCCCCATGTCAAGGATTGGTGTGAAACCTAATATGAGAAAAAGGACGAGAGGGAACCCTCTCTCTTTTTAGTAGGGATCATGAGGTGACTGGGCTTGCCGACCACAACACATCCACAACCACACACCATTAGGTGGGTTCACCAAGGAAGGGATCTCTGCGTCAGCCATCAGTGCCACCTTCCCTACAACATCAAGCCCTTCATGGATGAGGTATTATGTGACATTGCTCCTCTTGATGTTTATGATGTATTATTAGGCCAATAATACTTGTAGAAGTGACATGCTGTGTATGAGTCCCAACCTTGCGCTGTTATTGTTACTTTGGGAAATAAGTTGTACAGGATATCGTAGGTAGCACAACCTGCATCCATATCTTTGGTTACTGTAAAACAATGCAGTAAGCACATTTCCAAACCGAGAAATTTGTTTTCTCGATGATTCGCCGTCAGGTCAAGAAGAAGACCATGGTCACGACCTCCAAACATGGCTCCTCCACATGACAAAAAAAACCCCACCCACAAGGGTGCCTCTGCACTGTCAGGTCAAGCACCCCATCGATTTGACCCCAAGTGCGTCATTTCCCAGTGGACGAATCTATCGACACTATGTTATGGATAATGATGAAATCAAGAGGTAGATTCAGGATCTTCTATAGAAAGGTCACATCTGGCCGAGTTCATTACCCTGTGGGAGACCGAACGTGTTGGTGCAGAAGAAGTATGGGACTTGGAGACTCTGTATTGACTATCGGGACCTGAACAAGATCACCGTCCGAAATAGGTACCAAATCCCACAGATTGATGACCTTCTAGACCAACTCGAGGGGGGGAAATATTTCAGCAAGATCGACTCGAAGTACGGGCATCACCAGGTACCAATCAAACCCCCAGATGTGTGTAAGACTGCCTTGAAAGCCAAGGAGGGCCTTTTCGAATGGCTGGTCATGCCTTCTGGGTTGACGAATGCTCCTGCTCCTACAAGTGAGTGTCAGGCCAAGAAATCACTAGTGGCTGAGCTGAAGGCTTTTGAATCAGATGCATGATCCATTTTTGAATCAGAACTTGAGAAGGGGAATGACAAAGGGAAGCAGTTTATCAATTCAGAGCCTAACACCACTGTTGCCACCATAAAGATACAAAAGGAGGAATCAAAATTTCCAGAGGAGGGGAAGCACCTCTTCCATTCCTAGATGTGGGTAAACTGTTCCCCACTACAGTTCATTGTTGACAATGGGATCCAAAAGAACCTCATCTTAGCAGAGATCGTGAAGTCGTTGGGCTTGTCGACTACAACACACCCACAACCACACACCATCAGGTGGATTCACCAAGGAAGGGATCTCTGCGTGAGCCAGCAATGCCACCTTCCCTACAACATCAAGCCCTTCACAGATGAGGTATTATGTGACATTTCTCCTCTTTATGTTTGTGATGTATTATGAGGCCAATCATACTTGTAGAAGCAACATGTTGTGTATGAGTCCCAACCTTGCACTGTTATTGTTACTTTGGGAAATAAGTTGTACAAAATAATGAAGGTAGCACCGCTTGCCGCCATATATTTGGTTACTGAAAAACAATGTAGTAAGCACATTTCCATATTGTGAAATTTTTTTTCTCGATGATCCGTCGTCAGGGAAAGAAGAATACCATGGCCACAACCTCTAGACATGGCTCCCCCACATGACAAAAACAATGGAAAAGGTCATGGAAGAGTATGGGGACATATTCAACTCACCCGTAGGGGTACCTCTGCACTGTTAAGTTAAACACCCCATCGATATGACCCTAGGTGTGTTGTTTCCCAATGGACCAATCTATCGGTGCTCTGTTACGGAGAACAACGAAATCAAGAGGCAGATTCAAGAGCTGCTGTAGAAAGGTCACATATGGTCGAGTTAATCGCCTTGTGGGAGACCAAATGTGTTGGTGCAGAAGAAGGATGGGACTTGGAGACTCTATGTTGACTATCGGCCCTGAACAAGATCACTGTCCGAAATAGGTACCCGATCCCACAAATTGATGATCTTCTGGACCAACTCAAGGGAGAATAATATTTGAGCAAGATCGACTTGAAGTTCGGGCATCACCAGGTACCAATCAAATCCTTAGATGTGTGTAAGATTGCCTTCAAATCCAAGGAGGGCCTTGTCGAATGGTTGGTCATGCCTTTCGGGTTGAAAATTGCTCCTGCAACCTTCATGAGGCTTATGGATGACATCTTGCAGCCATTCACCTACTCATTTTTAGTAGTGTACTTGGATGACATCCTAATCTTCAGCTAGAATTTTGAAGAGCACATCCACCACATTGAAATTTCCTCCAAGCACTGCGACACCACAAGTTGTGTGCCAATTTGGAGAAGTTCACTTTTGGTGATCAGAATGTGGATTAGGGGAAAAAATTTGTCCAAAATTCAAAGTGCTCAGAATTTCACCAAACCATAATGACAGCGTCCGACCCGTTGTCAAGAATCTAATGCAATTTGTTTCATCGAAAAATGAGTTCAGATGAAGTTATAGTTTGCTGATCGTTGTTCAGAATAAGCAAATTTTTTTTTTAAATTGTAGAACAGGTACAGGATGATGACATGGCAGCCCATTCAGCATGCAGGGAATATTCTTCAGTTTTTACCCAATGGGACTGTGACAAGTTTCACTGCAGGATTCGCTAGTTTGGGTTTGAGAAGGTGGAATTTTCCCAATGTCCTCCAAGATTGAATTTGGTTTTATGAATTTTTATGTGTTGGATTTTTTATTTTTATTTTTAAATTTATTTATGTATTAAGGTTGGATTAATATATATATATATATATATATATATATATAGACACACACACACAAAACTTATATATAATTAAATTTCCGCATATTTAATAAACCTAAAGTCTGAATTAAAATTTGCAAAGTCCGCTTATCAATTATTCCAAGGACGGAACTATGTGGTGGCATATATAATTATTAAACTATGGGCTGTATAACTAATGGTGGAGTGCGTATATCACAAAGGCCATATTCCAAAGGTTTGGAACGGTGAAAAATATATGTATGGGGGTGGAGCTTAGGGTCGAACCCATGACCTCCCCCCAACCACTCCTGCGCCTTACCAATGGGCCACGCCCTTGATCATTAAAATGGTAAGCACCCAACATATTTTTCAAGGTTATGCAGATTTTCGATGGCGGGAAGGAGGGGGCCAGCCCTGTGGGCCATCCCTCCTCTCATATGACCCTTTCACGTGACCTTCCATTAGGAGAATTTTGAGGTCTAAAATGGGCCTCCTAAGAAAAATGTACAACCAAAATAAAATGTATAAGAACCAATAGGATTCAAGATGATGATGTCAACCATGGGGGATGATTCACCATTTTTTAAGTAAAAGGGTAAAAAGATTAAAAAATAATAGAACTACTTTTTCAACTTATCTCCCAAATTTTTTACTCAAATTTCGAGCGAGAGTACTCGTTGGATGCAAAATTTAATTCCTCATCCAAGGAGTACCCATGTTGCATACTTTGATGGACCGTGCTACATGAAAAATGAGAAATACATGAAAAAACGTGATTGCAATCACATTTTTCATGTATTTCTTATTTTTCGTATAGTAGGATCCATTGAAGGTATGCAAAATGGGTACTCCTTGGATGAGGAATAAAATTTTGCAGCCAACGAGTACTCCCACTCGAAATTTGAGTAAAAATTTTGGGAGATAAGTTGAAATACAAGTTGAAAAAGTAGTTTTTTTCTTTTTTCCCTCTAAAATTTGATGATGTAATTAAATCTTATTTTATTATTTCCACTATTATTTTATAATTTCCTTAGGAGGCCCATTTTAGACCTCAAAATTCCCCTAATGCACCAAGCACCACCATAAACGCGCTTAGTGCGCATTAAACCACCCATTATCCTCCCAATCTGTGGTTTAAGCCTTAATTAAAATCAATTTAATATGGTGGATTTTTAGCGGATTCCTCCATTTTCGGCAGGATTTCCAAGTTTGGCAGAGCTATTTGGAGTCCTCTCTATATTTGGAGGAGAAATTTAGGGGAAAATTAAATGAACCCTATCTTGAGCAATTTTCGACCAATTTTGGCTCGGGAAGAGTCATTCATAGCAGATTGGCATGCTATGAATCCACTGGAGCAACTTGCAGAGGTAGAGGAGCAATTATACAAGTGTTTTTGGCACTTGAAAATTTTTGAAGCCTAGGGCCACCAGGAGGGAAGGCCATGCCCAGATAAGCTCAATACCAATTTTGGCTCAGGAAGAGTCATTCCTAGCAGATTGGCATGATCTGAATCCATTGGAACATCTTGCAGAGGTAGAGGAGAATTTCTACAGGTGTTTTTGGTCACATGAAGAATTTTGAAGTCTAGGGCCACCAGGAGGGAAGGGCATGCCTAGATCAGCTGAAGACCAATATTGGCTCAAGAAGAGTCATTTTTAGATGTATTTGATGCTATGAACACAGTGGTACAATTTTTAGAGGTGTTGGAGCACTTCTAAAAGTTTTTTTTTCACTTTGGAGATTAAACAAGCCCATGGCCACCGAGATGGGAGGTCAAGCCTATATAAGCTGGAAACTAATTTTAGATATTGAATAGTAATTTTAGGGGTTTTTGGGTGTTCTGAAGCCAATGGAGTAGGCTGAAAATACATTGGAGCAATATAGGTACTTGTAATAAAACATTTAACTCTTAATCCCAAGAGGCCTAGCTAGTTGAAGCAGGTCCATGGAAATGTACCCAAGAGGGGTGAACTTTGTTATCATCCATGGTATTATGTGTATGTTGTGTGTTATATTTATACATTTCATTTATTGTACATGAATTTTTAAAATCTAATTAACTCATAATTTGATCATCAAACACACATAAAATTTGACACATAAACCCCTTCACAAATGGTTAACTTGAGACAATCCTAAACACACATTTTTAATACTGATGAGGGAGCTAGCATTGAAATAACTAGCTTGCCCATATTCAGATCAAGTTGGTATCAGAGAAAAATTTAGCCCATTTTAGCCAAGGTTAGCTAGAATAATTAGCTATTGGTTTGTGAATTTGTGTAAGGGGAATTAACTGTGTGCAAGTTTATGTGTATACCTTATCCTCAGAAGAAGTCAATATTGAAAGATCAGTTCTCAAATCACAATAATGAAGCTTTGTTTTCATTGTAGGTGTGACGGTAGCTTCATTAAGAAATGTTTCTAATCCATCTTCCTTAGAAAACCTCTTTGATAACGAGATGTTACAGAAGTTCTACATCATGATTGATATGATGCAAGAGAAGTATGAAGATAAGAGGTAGAGAATTATACTTCAAGAGTATTTGATTACCATGAATGAGGAGAATCAAGAGCTTCTTGAAAAGATGCATGAGATGGAGACTCAGCTCCATGATGCCAAGGAATCCTTAGCCATGAATGTGCATGAAAAATAGGTATGCAATTCAAGTTCATCTTCAATTTACTCACAAAATTAAAGTGTAGGTTCTTTTGAAAGACATACTAGAGGAATAGGGTCCAAATTATTGATGAAGATGGGCTATGAAGGTAAAGGGTTGGGAAAACATGCACAAGGCATAGATGAGCCAATTTTTGTTGAGGACAGGCCTAAGTATTTGGGTCTTGGTTATGGGAAACATGATGGATAAATATATAAAGCCAGGGAGGCACATGAAGGTGTTCCAAGAAGGACTTTCATTCCATGTTCATTATCTCAAGCTTGTGAAGATTGTGTTCATGAAGAATGCAAAATTTAATTTTACACCCACTTTGCAAGAAGGTGCTCACAAGAATGCAACTAATGAGAATGACGAACACGAGGATTTTGAAAGATCTAAAGTCATTGAATGCATTGTTGGTATTCTGAAGAGAGCCACTACCTCATCAAATTCACCTCCTCAAGAAGGCGAAAAAGGTGAAAGTTCATGGCATAAATATGCTTTTAATCAAGTTGATTTTTATTATGATAAACATGGTCAATTCTCACATAAGATTTGGAGAAAGTTTGCATGTTCCTTTTGTGGTTTGGATAACCATAATGTTTCAATATGTTGGAAGAAGATAGCCATGCATATGAAACTTTCAAAGAAAAGGAGGAACAAGCCAAAGGTCCATTGGACAAAGAAAACCATGTTGAAAAGAATATGCAATTGTTTTTCACTCATTTCCATAAGCAAGGTCATATTGTAGATAAGTGTTGGACCTTGTATCCAACAAGTCACCCACGACATTTGAAGAAGGTGGAGAAAGAGAATGACAAGAATGGAAAAGAGTATTCCATAATGGATGTGGGTGAGGATGATTCGCATGATGAAGTGCAATTGAAAGAAGCACCATTGAAATGGTTTGGTAAGAGATGGTTAGATTTCTTATCCAAATAAGACTTTGCATGTCTTTTGATATTGATGCATTTTTTTTCCAATGGAATGCATGTTGCATGTTTACTCCAGGAAGGTGTTTGAAAGTGGAGTATGTTGACTCACTTTATTGCAGCAATTTTTTTTCATTTCAGCTCTTTAATTACATGTACATATGAATGAGGTTCTTGTACTTATGATTGCACTTGTGAGAGAGTTGAATAATTGTATACATGCATGAGAGTTTGTGTGTATGAACAGTGGAATTTTGATGGTTTCATTGTGCTTGAACATGCATGAGTAATTTACTTGTGTTGGTTGTTTGCTTTGTTTAACATGTATGTTGTCAACTTGAGAGTGTTGATCATTTGCACATGCATGAGTGTTGACTTGTGTTGGTGGATTGTGTGTTACATGCATGTAATATCGACTTGGAAGAGTTTATTTTGTATCAAAATATGAAAAGGAGATGTTGAAAAAGTGTTTCATGATGTGAAATTATTTTTGTTTTGGGAAAATAATCGTCAAATTGTTATACATGCTTATGGTTGACTTGAGAGTCAGTCGTTTGAAGAGGCATGTTTTGTCAACTTGTGTTTGGTTGATAAGTTTTGACACCAAGATGTAACAGTACATGGCGATGTTCACATCATGTGAAATTTGTTTCTTTGAAGGAGCAAGAGGATATGTCATCAAGTTATGTTTCTTTCATGATGTGTTTTTCATATTGATGGTTGTGTTTGTGACAAGATGTCAAAAAAAAGTTTGTAGCCATTGTAGACCATTTTATGTGTTGACACCAAGAAGAGAAGGAGATGGCGAATGCATTCTTCCAGATGTGGAATTTGGAACTGTGGAGGTAAAAGAATGGTCATTTCTTTTCTTGTTATTACTGATGTTGGAATTCATTGTTGTAGTTCACTCATATGGGCTTAATTTGGAAAAGTGGTTTCCAAGGAGAAGCTTGCATCGAATTCATGTTTGTGCAAAGGAGGAACGTGATTCTCAGTGGGAAGGAAATCAATTATTTTTCTAAGCATCGAGGTATCATTTTGGTACAACAAAGTGTTTTATCAAAAAGCAACCAACAAGCGTTGGATTGAGTCAGCAACAAAAGGAGAACATTGGTTGAAGAGCCAAGCCTTTTGCAAGGCGGGCATGTCAATGAACCCAAGGGGTTGTCATGGAAATTTTTCCAAGTAGAATAAATATGATAGAACTTGGGAAACATAAGAGTATTCAACTCTCATGAGATAACCGACTTTTTTAGGTCCAAAAGCATGTCAGTGGGAAGGAGTGATCGGAATCTGGATTAGGGGCAAAAATTTGTCCAAAATTAAAATTGCTCAGGATTGCACCAAACAAGAACGACATCGACCAACCCGTCTCCAGGAATCCAACGCAACTTGTTTCGTTGAAAACCGAGTTCGGATGAAGAAGTTATAGCCTGCTGATCACCATTCAGAACAATAATTTAAAAAAAAAAATGCAGAACAAGTACATGCTGATGACATGGAAGCCCAGTGAACATTTAGGGAGTATTCTTCACTTTTTCCAATGGGACTATGACAAGTGTCACTGTAGGATTTACCAGTTTGGGTCTGAGAAGGTGGAATTTTCTCAATGAATTTTTATATGTTGCAAATTATTTTTTTATGTATTAAATATATATTATATATTAAATATTTTATACGATTTTAATATATATATATATACCAACCTTATATCTAATTAAATTTTCGCATATTTAATAAACCTAAAGTTCGAACTAACATTTGCAAAGTCCGCATATCAATTATTCCAAGGATCAAACTATGTGGTGGCATATATAGTTATTGAACTATGGGATGTCTAACTAATGGTGGAGCGCGTATATCACAAAGGCCATATTCCAAAGGTTCCGAACGGTGCAAAATAGATGTATGGGGGCGGAGGTCAGGGTCGAACCTGTCACCTCCCCCCAACCACTACCGTGCCTTAACAATGAGCCATGCCCTTGATCCTTGAAATAGTAAGCGCCCAACATATATTTCAAAGTTATACGGATTTCCGATGGCGGGAAGGAGGGGGCCAGCCCTGCGGTCCAACCCTCCTCCAATATGACCCTTTCACGTGACCTTCCACCAAGCACCACCATAAATGCGCTTAGTGTACATTAATCTGCCCATTATCCTCCTAATCCATGTTTTAAGCCTTAATTAAGCTCAATTTAAGATGGCATATTTTTAGTGGATCCCTTCATTTTCGGTGAGATTTCCAAGTTTGGTGGAGCTATCTGGAGTCTCTCCAGATTTGGGGGAGGAATCTATGGGAAAATTAAATGAACCCTATCTTGAGCAATTTTCGACAAATTTTGGCTTAGGAAGAGTCATTCATAGCAGATTGGCATGCTCTGAATACATTGGAACAACTTTCAGAGGCAGAGGAGAAATTCTACAATTTTTTTTGGTCACTTGAAGAATTTTGAAGCCCAAGGAGTGATGGCCATGCCTAGATCATCTGAAGACCAATCTTGGCTCAAGAAGAGTCATTTTTAGATGTATTCAATGCTATGAACACAATGGTACAATTTTTAGAGGTGTTGGGTTACTTTTGAAAGTGTTTTTTTCACTTTGGATATTAAACAAGCCCATGGCCATTAGGATGGGAGGTCAAGCCTAGATCAGTTGGAAACCAATTTCAGTGGTTGAATAGTCATTTTAGGGGTTTTTGGGTATTTTGAAGCCAATGGAGTAGGCTAAAAATCCATTGGATCACTAAAAGTTCTTGTAATCAGAAATTTGACTCTTAATCCCAAGAGGGCCTAGCTAGTTGAAGTGGATCCATGGAGATGTAACTCAGGAGGGGTGAGCTCCATTATCATCCATGGTATTATGTGTATGTTGTGTGTTATATTTATACATTTAATTTCCTATACATGAGTTTTTAAAAGATAATTAACTCATAATTTTATCATCAAAGACACATAATTTTTGACACATAAACCCCTTCACAAATGGTTAACTTGAGACGATCCTAAACACACATTTTTAATACTTATGAGGGAGCTAGCACAACAATAAATAGTTTTCCCATATTCAGATCATTTGTCATGACCCAGGTTTAGTATCTCGGATACATTATTGATGAGTGGGGGGTGCATGTGGATCTAGCCAAGATCCAAGTCATTTTGGATTTCCCAACCCCAACCACTCTAACAAAGATTCACAGCTTTCTGGGTCCTATGAATCTATACCGCAGGTTCGTGTTGGGATTCTCTCATATCTCTTGGCCCTTGAGTCAAGTCACCAAAGGATGAGCGAAAGAAAAATTATTTTGGTATGAATCTAAAAAAAAGGTGTTCATAGAGTTGAAACATCGCCTCTGCTCTGCCCCAATTCTCACATTACCAGACTTGCAACAACCATTTGAGATCGAGACATATGCCTCTGACTATGCTATTGGGGTAGCTCTTACTCAACGGGGGCATCCAATGGAATATCATACTGAGACACTATCCGACACTTTATGGAATTATCCCACTTATGACAAAGAGATGTATTCCATTGTGCAGGCTTTTCGACAATGGAAGCATTACATTTTGGGGAAGAAAAAAGTCATCCACACATACCACCAACCCCTGCAGTTCATACAAACACAAGGGAAGTTTCAAAATGATTTCCATCGGAAGTGGTCCACATATTTGCAACATTTTCATTTGAACATCAAGTACAAGAATGGAAACACCAATAATGTTGAAGAATACCTCAATCGACCAATGATCATGGTGCTAACCACCATGCTCAACTCTTGTGGACACGAGACTTCTGATTGGATGCTTCTCTACAAGAACGATCTATAATTTGGCCACATGTACAAGGTGCTCCTAGAGGGTAAGAAAGTTCCAACATTTCACCTCTAGGATGCACTACTATGTCACCCGGGACACCTTTGTGTTCCTTCAAGCGAGCGTGCCAAGATGATTTGGGAAGCGCACTATAGTCGGGTTGCTGGGCATACAGTGAAAATACTATAGAAGTATTTCTATTGGCCAAACCTTCGAGAGGATGTCAGGAAGTATATCATATCTTTCACTGCCTATGCCATTTCCAAACTGACCATCAAGAAGCAAGGCCTCTATACTGCGCTTCCTACCCCTAGTTAACCTTGGGAATTAATATCCATGGATTACATGTCGGGCCTTCCTTTTACTAAGCATGGCAACGACTGTGTTTTCGTGGTCGTCGACAGATTCTCGAAGATGGCCATTATGGCGGCCTGCAAGAAGAATATCATAACAGAAGCCACTACTAAACTCTTCTTTGAACGAGTGTGGGTACACTCTGGGATCCCATTATCTGTCATCTCATATTGGGACAACAGGTTCCTTAGTACATTTTGGTCCAACCTCTAATCAATGTTGGACACCAATATCACCAAGTCCATAAATTTCCATCCCCAAACTGATGGCCAGACAGAGGTCATCAACATGATGATTGTACACATTTTGCACATGTACAACTGAAAGAATCCATGCACATGGTATCATATCCTACCGTATGTACAACACAACTATAACTGGGCTCTCCACAGCTCAACTAGACACAACCCCTTTCAGGTGGGCTTGGTATTCCAGCCACTATGTCCCATTGACATGGCCATGCCATTTGTGGTTACTCAAGTCGATTCAGCTCATGTCTAGTCTAAAGCTGACAAGATGAAAAACTTCATTGAGCACATTTTATATACTTTCCAATAGGTTCATGTCATATTGAACAGAGGAAATTCTAAGTACAAGTAGTGACATAATCAACATTGGGTGCCACACAACTTCTAGGCGGGTGACAAAGTGTGGCTACATTTGCAGAAGGAGCGCCTCGCTAGACCCCACCGCAAGCTTCACCTGCTCCGATATGGGCCATACACCCTCACCAAGGCTGTAGGGGACAATTCCTTCAAGCCCATTATTCCACCATTCCTTGGTCTCTACCCATTGTTCAATGTCGGCCACCTTTGAACCTACTTTCCACGTCTACTAGAGACATATGACATGGTAGAAAAACTCACACCAATAGAGTTAAACCCTATCTGCATGAAACAAGCCACAATTGATTATATCATGGACACGCAGATCAAGAAAACCCGCCAATAGAGGAGCCAACTATATCTAGTTGTCAAAGTAGGCCACCTCCTTCACCAGGGCAAGTGGCTCAACAGGGACCAAGTTCAACAAAAGTTTCCTCATCTCAGGGAGGAACTCAACGCAATGGGGAAAATTTATTCCTAAGGGGGGAGGAATGATCCAGGTGGATGTTGGTGGCCACCCACTTATTCCAATTGGACCCCCACCATTACTTCTTTTATTTTTTTTCAGTTTCGTTAATTGTAGCACAATTTACTATTTTTGTCAGTTTTTTGGGTCCTGAACTTTCGGAGTTGTTTTGAGGCCCTAAATGATGTTTTTTTGGAAAATAACCTCTGAAAAATGTGAGTGTTTGACTCAGCATTCACCATAAATGGTTATATTCCTCGGATAGATCTTTCTAATGAGGTATCGTGTGTGTCAAATGGAGATCGTATGCCAAAGTTATGACCCCGAGAAATTGATGTACCAATTTACCCCAACAGGGCCCATTGTTTGGCGTTTAATCTCCTAGGATTAGGTTTTTGGATGTTTATGGTTTTCCGCTGTTTCTCAATAATAAATAGGCCTTCGAGCCTCATTGTAACATAGTTTAGAGGCCTGTAGCTGCCACATTTATTCTCAGAGATAAGTTACCAACACCCTAGCTAGTTTATTTCCATTATTTCTATAAGCATATTTCAGTTATGTGATATTAATGAAATGAAGTCCTATTTCTTTTGCATCTCTGCGTTCATGTGTATTTCTGTATTTTATTGCATTTCTGCATAATTCCGGATCAATGTGGGATAGTGTGTGTGTTTGGGAGGGGGGGGGTTGAGATAAAGAGACAAACAAGGAGAGATGGAGGGAGATATAGATATAGATGGACGGGGGAGAGAGGGAAGAATATTTCTTGCACTAGATGCATTGATTTCAGTGTAGATAGTGATTTCTAATCCTATTTGATAGCCACACACTAGATGCATTGATTTCAGTGTAGTTGTTGATTTCTAATCCTATTTTATTTCTTGCACTTGATGCATTGATTTCAGTGTATATGGTGATTTCTAATCCTATTTGATTGTTTGCAATAGATGTATTGATTTTAGTGTAGATATTGATTTCTAATGATATTTTATTGCTTGCACTAGATGCAATGATTTCAATGTAGATGATTTCTAATCCTATTTGATTGCTTGCTCTAAATGCATTGATTTCAGTGTAGATGGTAATTTCTAATCCTATTTGATTGCTTGCATTGGCTGCATTGATTTCAATGTATATGTTCATTTCTAATTATAATTCAGATTGCTTGCGCTAGATGCATTGATTTCAGTGTAGATGATTTTGAATCCTATTTTATTTCTTGCACTAAATGCATTGATTTCGGTGTTGATGATGATTTCTAATCCTATTTGATTTCTTGCACTAAATGCATTGATTTCAACGTAGATGTTGGTTTCTAATTCTATTTTATTACTTGAACTAGATGCATTGATTTGAGTGTAAATGTTGATTTCTAATCCTATTTGATTTCTTGCATTAGATGCATTGATTTCAGTGTAGAAGTTGTTTTCTAATCTTATTTGATTTCTTTCATTAGATGCATGGATTTCAGTGTAGATGTTGATTTTTGATTTGATGTAATTTTATTTATGATGGTACATTAATTTTAAAGTGATTGTATTAACAATGTACATTGATTTTAGTGTAAGCACAAAAAAATATTGACAATGTACATTGAATTTTGTGTTATAGTAACTCAACCTATTAATATTGGAGAGTAAGAGAGACAAGGTATGAAGTTTACTACAACAACTCGAGCTAAAGATTTAAATGGTTTACGATATGAAAATATGGAAAATCTAACAAGGGTGACAATAAGAATAGTAGAAGAAAATAGTTTGAGATTGATCACAATGAATACTCTTTGTAATTGACAACATTCTTATTATTCACATTGTCTATCATTCAACACTATTATTGTAACTTTGCATTCAAAATTTCCATTTCATCTTATTTAATCTTTTTTCATCATTAAAGTTATTAACAATATTTTTCATGTCAACAAACTGAGGTAACTACACAAATTTAAAATTAAAATGATGAGGTTAATATTAGACATATTTAACATATTTAAAATGATTATAATAATATTATATATGTTAGATCTAAGACTTTTATGATCCATAAAGTAGAGAGATGTTTTTCGGATTAATCAGATTGTTATGATTTGTTCGACGTTTCGAACCAATTAATGTGGTTAATCCTCAGGACAAGATTAAAAAACTAAATCGATCATCATGAATAAATAGTAAGAATGCAACATTACTTGAATATAGCCGTTAAAAACTAGCCATTAGAAATCTAGTCAATGTTAAGTTAATTAGTTAATTAGTTGTTAAGTAGATTTTTTAAATATTTAATAATTATTAAAAATTTTAAGGATGATAAAATAAAATATTTATAATTATTTAAAAATTTTATAATTGGAATATTTCAATAAAATTTTAATATTTTAATAAATATTTTAAATCTAATAATAAATATTTTGAATTAATATTAGAAGGAATAACAAAATTTTATTTAATAATAGGGAAAAATATAAAAATAAGGGACAAGGATAAGAAGAAGGAAATATATATAAATAAGGGACCCATATAAGAAAATAAAAATTAAGTAAAAAAGGAAAAAGTTCACCAAGACAGGGAAAAAAATCATTAAGGATAAGAAAAATAAGGGAGAGAAAGACTAAGAAAAACTAACATAGACTTAAGGAAACAAAGTACACAACTCGATTAAAAAAAAAAAAAAAAAACTAGAGTCCAGCTCTTACTCAATTTCCATCTATTATCCCTGTTGAAATACTTAGCATGCCTTTCAACCTCAATAGCCTCCCGAAGCTTCCTATGGTGGAAATGTCGACCTTAGCAATGACCTTGGAGTCATCAATGTAGACACGATGACAATATTTTTCTGCATGTTCAACAAGAGCTGATGTGCAAGAGCGATTTTGTCTAATGTATGCAACATGCTCTTGGATCCTCTGTTTAATGGATCTCTTTGTTTCTCCACATAGGGAATACCACAAGAACAAGGAATCATGTAGACACCTTTCATATCCTTAGGGTTAACAGGGTCCTTGACATATCCGAGATAATTCTTAATAGTACGAAGGGGCTTGAACGACGAGGAGACAATATTCCTCCTGAGGATGTGGGAAATTTTGTCTGTTGTCCCTTGGATAAATAGGAGATGAACCTTGGAAATAGGATCAACTCGAGTAGATTTTCCTCCTAACCCTTTATATGCTCTTTGAAAAGCCTTAAGGATTTGTGATCTATTATACCCATTATTTTCAAAGACATCAAGGAGATGGGAGATTTCTCCAAGTGGTTGTCGTCAGATATTATTCGAGCATGGGTAGCAAGGGTGCAAAGAAAACTTAATTTCTGAGCAGGAAAGTGATGGGAACCAACATGAAGATATTTCTCCGTGTGGGTTTTCTTGTGGAAAACTTGGTGAGAGATAGAACCATCAAGATTCCTAGAGAGAAGGATGTCTAAGAAGGGAAGGATTTCAACCACTTCAACTTCCATCGTGAATGTAATGGAATCAGACTGGGAGTTCAGGTGGCACAAAAATAGATCTAATTTCTCTCGACCATGGGGCTAGATGACACAAGTATCATCCATAAACCTCTTCCACTTTTTAGGGTGAAATTGAGTCGCGGCTAAGGCCTTGGATTCAAAATCCTCCATAAATAAGTTAGCCACTATCGAGGAGAGAGGGGAACCCATCGCAACATCACAAGTTTGCACATAGAACTCACTTTGGAAACTGAAGAAAGTTGAGGTGAGGCAAAGGCCAACCAATTTAGCGGTGTTTTGGTCCAAGATTCTATTAATGACACCAATGGCTTCATTGATGGGGATTTTGGTTAATAATTATTCAACATCAAAACTTACTAATAACTCACCAAACTTCAGTCTTATATCCTTCCATTCCTTGATAAAGGAAGTCGAATCCTTAACATAAGAATTAGTGAGACCCACAAGGGGCTTAAGCTTCTGGGCTAAGAATTTAGCAAGAAGATAAGTGGGTCCAAATATTGTGTTAACAATAGGTCTTAAAAGGGCCCTAGGTTTATGAATCTTAGGGAGGCCATAAATCTTAGGGGTGAGGGGGCTACTCTCAATGAGATTTCTAGAAAGAGGGTTAAGGAGCGAATCTGATTTAATGGTGAGGGAAACCTCCTTAGACACCGATTTAATGGGGTTCTTTTTCAACTTAATGTAACTGCCACTATTCAAAAGATGGTCAATCATTTTGCTAACATAGTCTGATTTATTCGAAATGACTATGGCGCCACCTTTATTGGCTTTAAGGATGACAATGTCAGGGTTGTCCTTCAAGGCTTTAAGGGAAAAAAACTCAAGCTTTCTAAGGTTACTTTTGGGAGGCTTAACCTTCCTAAGAACAATAGCACAATCTTGCCTAATAGTCTCCTTGACACTATCGGGAAGGTCCCTAACACCATATTCGATGTTGAAAATAATGTCATCAATGGGAATCTTCCTAGGGGCAAGGGAAAAATTAAGCCCTTTATTTAGGAGACTGAAAACAGAGGAATCAAAATTCAAACTAGAAATGTTGATAAAAATTTTCATATTTTTGAAAGATATTCCTTGGCCGCACACGACTGAAACCAACCTAGATCTATCTTAACTCTAGATCTATCAAGCACCGTGAGGGATCAAATATCTCGAGGTGCAAACATTTCCTCAATTTTTTCACTCAAAAAAGAGGTTTGCACCTAGAGAGATTTTATCCCTCTCGATGCTTAATAGATTTGGAGTTAAAATGGACCTAGACTGGTAGAATATCTATTTAAAGAGAAATTTTCAATTGAAAAATAAAATAATTTAATTAAACTAAGTATTAAATATACCTCTCGACACTTGATAGATCCGGAGTTAAAATGAATCTAGACTAGTGAAATATATATTTTGAGAGAAATTTTCAGTTAAAAAATAAAATAATTTAATTAACCTAAATATTAAATATTTGCAAATAAATATGTTTTTTAAATTATAATTTTTTAATTTGATATTTATTTTTATATAATTCAAAGTCAATTCTTTAAACGGTCACTAAATCTTTAATTTTTACTTTCAATGGTGGCAATCATATGTCCAAGTTAATCTTGAAGGTTTGAATGAGTGGATGATACTAACATTGTGATGCAGGGGAATCCGAACAGGTTCGAATTCAAGATCAAATCTGCAGCTGAAGAGACCGAGTATGTGAAAAATCATGTAAATTGGGGCAATTTTTTATTGAAAACCTTTTAGTCATCAATATTTTTCACTTATTGGTGATGACTAGTTGTAACAGCCAAGTTTTCTAGCAGCTGATCTAAAAATTTGTCAAATTTACCAACTGGAAATCACCCATAAAATTTTTTTTCCCTCCTACCTTTCAGTCCGCCCATGATGAGATGAAACCTCATTATCAAATCCTACCTAGCATTAGCCATACTAGTCTGCCCATCAGCTCTAAAGAAATAATCCAAATCTGTCCAAAAGTCTCCCCTAAGTTAGGAAGTGACACTTTAGACATTTCTCCCTTGGTGAACTATCCAAAGGCCAAAGAACCTCCATCTGCTATGGACCAGTCATCACAGACCTTCCCATTCTGCAAATAAAGTTGGCTACAGCCATAGGTAGCGCCACTAATACACCCTCAAGTCTCAACAATACTTAGACCATAAGTCAAGCTGATTTTAGGTGTTTTTACAGTGTTTTAAATGGATCTTTCAAGGACAAAGACATACCAGCATCTCAGAAGACAATTTTTGGCTCCACATGAGAAGACAACTGTTTCTCAATGTGATCTTGAGCCTGGGATGCAGCCACAGAGCATAGATTTTTTTTTCTTTTTTTCATTAAGCTCTTGCGATCAAATTCAAAGCCTGAAAGGACAGTAAAAGGAAAAATAGCACTGTCACAAGACTGATGATATAACATTACTGAAAAACCTCCTTCATCTATAAGCAGAGGATTTTTGAAGACTAGAGAACCTCCTTCATCTACAAGTAGAGGGTTGAAAGCGCCTCCTTCATCTATAAGCAGGGGGCAGATGGACAAAGTTTGATTCTAAGAGTTGCACTCACTATGAGACAAATATTGGTTACAGTAAGACAACAACTAAAGGCTTCTGCATAAAAATGATGATTAAAAGCAGAGGTAAAGCAGCAGGCTTTAAAGATTTGTTTGCATGAATTTCATTATTATTTGAGCTACAATGTGAAACTAGTTGGTTCAACATCATTGAATAAAGACTGTTAAATAGATGGTCAAGAGAGTCAAACAGTCTTGGACTCAAAGCGACCCCTGCCATCAAATATAAAGGAAACCACTGTCAGCATGATTCATCAAACATCCTTCTTTGATTTGAGACAAAGGTTGAAAGAACATCAGGAATTTTGTCAAGATAGGCCTCCTTCATTCATAAGCAGAGGGCCAGAGAAGTGCTTAATTCTAGAGTTTTCACTGACTGATAGACAAATTGTAAACAAAATAGGAGACAGTTAAGACAGAGAAATGATGTAAAAGACAAAGAAGGAAAGCAGGGGTACCACTGTAATCCAAGAGGATAAACTTGTCCCTTATCAAGGTTTCCTTCAAAAAGGTAGTCCCTTATGAAAAAGGGTCAAAGGCACCTCACTGTTGCATTCCAAATGAAAGGAGAGTCTTAAAAGAAATCTTCTTTTAATGGACAGAGGATGGGAAAGCATGAGTAAGTGCAACTGATTTTTGCACCCACAGTCAGGAGAGGAACTTAAAGGACATCTGACAGTCAAATCATTTTCACAGTAGGGCATCATTACCTCCAAAGCATCCAAATCAGACACTATTAGTTTAAGGTTCAAAAGGGTAAATCTACCTCCTTACAAAATGGCAAAGGATGCTTCATCAATCATTGGTGTATTGTTAAATGGATCTTCCATGTTGAAAATATTACTCAAGGTTCAGCAGTGGCAGAAGTTACTTTTCAAAAATATAAACACAGTGAACAGAGTTTGACCTCTTAAATATTTCGTATAAGTGAATAGGTTAAGTCCTATTAAAACTATTTAGAAGCATGCATCCTTTTGCCAACATCATTCAAATGTGGGCCCTTCATAACACATTCAAAATCATTTTGTTTTCCTTTCAAATGGACAAGGCAGTGGTTTAAAACGAGAAGTCTTCCAAACCCTCTCAAGACAAACTCAAAGGTATGTTGACTTTTCACTTTCAAAGGGGTTTAGGAACGTTGCAAGCTACTTCAAATCTCTCAAACCATGAGCAAAACTCCACTCTTGCTATTCAAAAGTCTGAAGACGAGTTTTTGGGCAACTTCATTGTTTTTCGGGCTTGAAGAAACGCGCGACATGCCTGTACAATTGCGCGGTGCGTTCAGGCGCACTTTTTGCAAAGGAATACATTGCTACGCAGTGCGTGGCGCGCCTGTAGCCTCCAGTCACAAGGGCCCGACAAGTGAGCCGACGGTGTTTTGGGCGGCGCTCTCTCGTTCTAAACGTGCCACGCATGAATCCAGCGGTCAAAAGGCCTCCAAACAAATCTTGAAGCAGATCCAACTCCTCAAGAAACACCATCATCGATTTTAAAGGTATTCTATGTGCCTCATTACTGTTTTCAAGACTGCTAAGAGAGAGTGAAAGGGATGAAACTCACGGTGTGAAATCACAGTTTTGAGTTTTGTGTTTTTATTTTAAAAACGAGATTTGTTGTGGTCATGTTGGCTAGAGGTGAAATAGAAAAAATGATGGGTTCTTATTGATGTTCCAAAAACCTAACAGACTGCCCTCAAACAATATTAAAAGGTGTAAGGTAGTGTCCAAAAGGAGAGACAGGGTTTTGAAAGGTGAAACAGTGGGTCTATTTTCAGATAGCAGCAATCATGATGTAAATGTCTGCAATTTCAAAAAATCTCCTTTGTGGGGTAAAAAGAGCAAAATACCACTGTTGCCTCTTTGACCATAAAACAAGCTGCAGCATGTGAAGCTGTCATTACCTTGTGAAGGTGTGTGTCAAAATCAGTGTGATGGAAAAAGCAAAAGCAAGGAGGGTGTTGATTGTGAAGAATTCTCGTTGTTTATCTGCTACAAAGCTACATGTTCTCACATCAAAAATACCAAGAGCTAGGTGACCTTGCCACAAACACAAAAAAATCACCATGGACCGTGTATGTGCTTTTTGGTTGACTGTATGATGGTTATTAAATTTACTTGCTGATTGGCATACAGAAGAAGAAGAGCAGTGTTTTTAAATTGGGAAGATTTTTGTTTTTCCTTTGTCTAAAAAACAAAGATGTCCTATTGTCCTCCAAAACACCAAAAGCTAGGTGACACTACCACAAACACAGAAAAATCATTTCACTGTGTATTATCTTTCATCCACTGTGTTTTTGTTCTTAAGTTTACTTGTTGAGTGGCATACAAAGGGAAAAGCATTGTTTTGGAAAGAGCAGAGAATTGTATGTTAAAGGGGCAGCTCACACAGCATTTGAAAACCAAATTTACCTTGATCAAATAGTGATTAACAAAGAAGGCAGATCTTTGTTTGAAGAAGACATTTCAAGAAACTTTGAGGTAGTTTGGTTTTGTAGAAGCACATCCAAGACAAGATGCCTCCCAGGCAGGATAGTAGGAGTGGATTGCACAAAAGGTATGAGCCTATTTCCACCGAAGAGGTGAATGCCCACCCCTCAGTATTGTTCAATTTCCATGAGGTGGGATGCTTAGATTTTTGCCAAAGGGTGCAAGAAGTGAAGAGTTTCTATCCTTTAACACATCTGTGCACTTTAAGGTTCAGAGATAAACATTTCCAATTAGCAGGCCTTGACTTCAAGTTCTCCCCAAGATCCCTCTCCAAGGCCACTAAAATCCCCTATATTGGCGAGAAATGGTTTAAACAAAGCCATTTGGACTTAGATGATTACAAGCCATTTCTAAAGCCTAAACACAGAGATGCTTGTCTTGCTATTTTCCCTTTCTCATACCTTTTAGCTAGCTTCGCCCCCCTCATGAAGATTATCATGAAGTACTTTACTTGTGAGGGAAGATTCTCCCGAATCTATGCTTATCACATTCGACTGCTGATGCATTTCACCAGGACCAAGCAACTAAATCTTCCTTTCTTCTTGCACAAAAGAATTGAGAAAATGGCCTCCACTGTCCAGAAGAGGCCTCCCTCTCAGCAAATAGCCTGTCTCTTCCATCACTCTCTCATCAATATCATCATTCTCCATCAGCTTGAAAAGAGAGAGGTCCCTTGGGATGTTTTCATTACTCATCCTGATTTCTCCACTGTCCCTCCAGTCCATACATCCCCTACATCTCCTACTCATCGACCCTCCCCTTCCTCTAGTAGGCCTACTCCTAAAAAGCTCAAGTTTACTACAGAACAAACAAAGGAACATGAAGAAGGAGAAGGAGGTGACCAGCAAGAGGAAAAAGGTGTTGAGCAGCAGCATGACAGTGATGAGGGTGAGTAGCATGACAGTGATAAGGGTGAGCAACATGACAGTGATGAGGGTGAGCAGCCTTATGATGAAGGGCAGCAGCTTGAAAAGCAAACAGATGATGAGGCCGAACAACGGCCTTATAGGGACACACAGCAACATCACAGTGGTGATGAACAACAGCATGAGGAAGAGGAAGAAAGTGCTGAACAACAGCAAGGACAGGAAAGGGATGAACAAGGGCAGCATAAAGAGGACACACATCAGTCCTATGAGACAGGGCAGGAACATGAAGATGATTAAAAAGGGCATGACAGTGATGAGAAAGAGCGGCCTTCTCAAGAAGAACAACAACTTCAAGAAGAAAAGGGGCAAAGTGACAAAGGTAAAAGGGCCATGCCCTTTTCTCCTAAAAAGGCTAAGCTCTGGACAGCTAGGAAAATAATGCCAAGGGTGGTCACTCCAAATGTGACAAGAGCTCTTCGAAGTAAAGGGAAATTGCCAAAGAAGCCTATCATTGATTTGCCTAGGAGGAAGTGCACCAAAATAGCCACCCAAAGCAAAGGGAAGGGCAAGATAGAAGAAAGTCATGAGCAGGAGAGTGCATTTGACATCATCCAAGTCCAAAGCGATGACAGTGATAATGAGGCCCGGATTCTAGAAAACCTCTTGATCCATAAAGAAGGCCAAATTGATGCATTGAAGGATGATCTTCATAGGGCAAGGAATTTCAATCAATTTCTAGTAATCCAAAATAGGAAAATGAGTGTCCATATGGTTGTTTATGAGACACGGGCGACTAAGTACAAGAAAGAGGCCTCCAAAGCCCAAGCAAGGTTGGAAGAGCTCATGGGTGAATTTGATGAAAGTGAAGGCGATGATCAACTTAAGCGAAAGAGGCCTAGAACCATGAGACTTAAAAGGGCCCTTGAGAAGCAAAAAGAAGAGGAAAATGCCCTTCTCCAATCCACTCCTCTCACTACATTGTTTGAACAGGAGATAGAAAAAAATAAGGAGGCATGGCTTGAGAGAGTCAATGACCATTTGGAGAAGAAGTTGGAGAGGGCAAACAGGGATCTAGACCTTCAAAGGAGAATGACGAAGCATTACAAAAAGTTAAATCAGTTTGCCTGGCGCAAGTTAAAGGTTTCTCAAGACAAGCTCAAGGAGGTTAAAGGGAAGTGCCCGACACGGAAAGTGATAAAGGACACATTAGGACTTCAGATTTTGGCCTCTGCTTCGCAGCATGTTGCTGAGAACCCTTGAGGGTCATGCTCACCAATTTTGAGCGATTTTCAACACATTTTGGTTTTTTGGCATTTTTGGGTTTTTGCCCAAAACTCATGGGCTTCACCATTTCAGTTTGGGGGATTGTCAATGGAGGGGAATGGTATCATTGGATGCCATAATTTCAGGAACACACACTCAGCGATTTTCAGGACATTTGAAGATCATTCACTCCTCCGAAATGGCGAAAAATGTCCACTTTTTCTACACTCTGCCCGCTCTATCAGCAAACTCTATTTTCTGGTTTTTTACACACGGTCCTATTTTTGGAGGACTTCCAGGCATCAAATTGAGACAATTTCAGTTTTTCCATAAAGTAGACACTCAGATATTTCCAATGAGCTATCATGAGCCTCGTTTCGACATTGGGAAGGCTGCCAAAAGTTGCCAGCAAGTCAGGGGACCTTTTGCCGATGTAAATTTTGAGTATTTTTGTAAAATTTGAACCTTTAAAAACTGCTTTTTCCTCATGTGCGTTTAGCTATTTTTGCACATGAGAAGTTATGAAAAGTCAATTTAATTCCTTTTTTAATCATTTTTTAGATATTTTATGAGATATTTTGTGCCTTGGGCTTTGCAAAGCCTCAAGGACAAGTTTAGATATTTTGAATAGGCCAATGAGAGTGCAAATTGAACTAAGAGGTTTTCCTCACTTGAGCCTATATATTCCAAAGAATTTCAATGTAAACAAGGTTGAACTTTATGATAGAAGCAATATATGGTCATATAAGATTTGGAAGAAATACTTGTCTCATGCTCTTGGATAGTCTCTTGGATGTTCTTGGATGATGAAAGAGGATTGTTGTTGGATTCCATGACTTGGTAGAATGGTATAGTGTCTCTTTCTTTATTTTTTTTTCTAGTTTTCATTCATGAATCCATGTTTCTTGCTTGCTATAGATCAGTAGAGAACAAATTTGAGACATGCCCTTGGAAGCACCTCAAATTTCCTGTTTCTTCATAGCTTCCATGTTTTCTTCTTCCTTAGTCACATTAAAGAATTCTTGATTTCTCTTTAATAACTTAAGGATATTGTTGCTTATTTCATTCATGGTTATATGCATGTTAAGTATGATTTATGGTACACCCTGCTTACCAATGGCTAGCCATAGCTCCGTCCATGAAATTTCTCTTTGACTGATTAGATTGTCATTTGTTGAACCAAGGAGGTCTTGTTTCGATCTTGCCCTTTGCCTAAGACTATGCAATCTTGTTTTCAAAGTGCCTAATAACTTGAAGTACTGTGTTTAGGCGTTCCGGCATAGTGTTTTGAGTTGTTTATCTCTCTTAATTGTATTTCCCTAAAGTCGGATAGTCATTTCTCAAAGTTATAGAGTTAAATACCTCTATGCATGGCTTGAATGTTTATTTCTATGTATTGATTAGCTTATAGTTACATTTCTCATGATTAATGGTTTGCCCTACCATGTTTATGTCAGCTATTAAACTAGTTATGCTTGAAATCCTTTGTTGTTCCCAAACTTGATGTCCATTTTGTTCCATTTTTCCCAAAGATCCTTTTTACCTCGAATCAAATCGGCCCTTCAACAGCCTTGTATCACCGTCTGATAGCTTTCTAGACCTTTTCGACCCCATAGCCCAGTTGATCTGACATCTTTTTACCTATCTTATATACGGTGAATTTCATCCCTCTGGCTTAAAAACTTCAAAACCAAAAAACCTACTTCATAACTAGCCTAAAATCATAACACAATAAGTAGAACACACAGATATCCCTTACACATATAGAGAGAGCCCTCTCTGAGTCCAGGAAGGCTAGGTCCTTGGGCTCCAAAGATTGGTTTGATGTTACACTATCATTTGGTTTTCCAATCAGTCAAATCATGGGACCCTAACAAAACTAATGTTGAAACTTATGTAACTGATCAATAATTAGATATGCCATGTGTGCGGTTGAGGAGATGAAGAGTTCTGAGCGATTCAGGAGAGATTGTGGATCTCAAGCGATTCGGGATCTTTTGTATTTTCTATAAGAGTGAATCTGTAATGTGTGTGAGAGACAAAGCGAGTGAGCACGATGTAGTCGGAGGTGACCTTTGTTACTAAGGCTGAAATGCCTTAGATATCCTTAAGAAGTCTTTGTATATAATAGAGGAATTAAATTGTGGATTCTGTGTATATGTATATGCGTAGTGAGCTATTTGCAATTAGACTATGTAGTTCACTTAATGTGTGCAAGTTTCATATGGGTTATTTGCAGTTTCCTTATGAGTGTATTGCAGTGATTATTGACCATCGATTCTTATAGGATCGATGGAAATCAAATTTTGTGTGATTCTGTGTTGATTTGATTGAAATTAGCCATCAGCCTCTGTGTTCATTTGACGAAGAATTTGCTGTGTTGAACCTCCAGAAGTCTCTCTCTGTCCATGGTTGAGCATAGTCCATATTGAGTCTCCTAAGTGTGTTTTATTAATATACACCCCTGTGAGAGGCTGAAGACTCCCACCGAACTGTGGACTTCTGGACGTAGTAGAGAAACCCGATTATAAGAGAAATGGTTTCGCGTTATTGTTAATTGCAACCATTGTCCCGAAGGTCCGAACCTGAGTTAGCGAACCAGGAATGGTGTAACCCTAGTTTATCCCTTGGTCAATCACTGTATGAAACCAGAAGCAGTTTTGATCGCACCGCTTTTGGTATGGAAGGGAAACCACTCAAGGTCGCGCGATCCTGTGAAAAGCTGCCACGTCGTCTGGGCAATACCGCCTCATCGCTCCCACATCGCGCGTTAACTGTTGACTGCAGACTCAGTGCGATATCGACGTACGCCGTTTGATCTGAGGCTGGATCATCGAACGATGATCGCCCTCAGATATGCTCGAAGGTTAACCTAAGGTATGGACGTTGAATTAAATTGAATTCCATCGATTGTATAGGTGGGCCCATAACCCACAGGTCTCAGGATCGAGAACCAAAGATTTCAGATTATGAATATGGCAACTTTGACATAGGTTTGAAATAGCAGTAAAAGGGGGATCCTGCTCATAGTGGGAAACACTCTCCATCAAGTGGTATCAGAGCAGGGAAATGATTTCCTGCGGGAATAAGTTCGCGTATAGAGGAAGAAGAGGTACAGTTTGTGAAAATTTGTAAGCTGGTGATTTTCTTTTGTATTATGAAGGTAGCAGCAAAGGAAGGTGAGAAGATTGCAGCAGCTTAGAGCAGGAGTGCTCAACTGGTTCCGCAGGAGCGAACCAAAGAGATGCCAAAAGCCGGAGCTCATGAGAGAAGCTTGGTGAGGTATCTGGTAGCAAGGAGACTTGCTATTGCAGAGGTTTTGTTGCAGCTCACAGAGGACAATTCCACAGAGGATGCGGGTGAGAATTGTTCAGGAGATGTTGCTACGGGAAGATCATGAAGAGAAGTTCCACAAATGACGTGGTTAGACTTGCTAGCAGCTGGAGAAGACATATGATTAGGAGGTCATAAATTTTTATGCCTCGGGAGTCTGATGCAGGGGCATCCGAACAGGTTCGAATTCATGATTGAATCTGCAGCTGAAGAGACTGAGTATGTGAATAGTCATGTAAATTGGGGCAAATTTTTATTGAAAACCGATGCTGAAACTTATGTAACTGATCAATAATTAGATCTGGTTGAGGAGATGAAGAGTTCTGAGCGATTTAGGAGAGATTGTGGATCTCAAGCGATTCAGGATCTTTTGTATTTTCTATAAGAGTGAATCTGTAATGTGCGTGAGAGACAGAGCGAGTGAGCACGATGTAGTCGGAGGTGACCTTTGTTACTAAGGCTGAAATGCCTTAGATATCTGTAAGCGGTCTTTGTATATAATAGAGGAATTAAATTGTGGATTCTGTGTATCTGTATATGCGTAGTGAGTTATTTGCAATTAGACTATGTAGTTCACTTAATGTGTGCGAGTTTCATATGGGTTATTTGCATTTCCTTATGAGTGTATTGCAGTGATTATTGACCATCGATCCTTACAGGATCGATGGAAATCAAATGTTGTGTGATTCTATCTTGATTTGATTTAAATTAACCATCAGCCTCTGTGTTCATTTGACGAAGAATTTGTTGTGTTGAACCTCCGGAAGTCTCTCTCTTTCCATGGTTGAGCATAGTCCATATTGAGTCTCCTGAGTGTGTTTTATTAATACTTACCTGTGAGAAGCGGCTCACGGCTTGTGGACTTGGTAGTAGAGCTAGTTATAAGATTAATGGTTTTATGGCTGCTTGTTAATTGCAACCATTGTCCGAAGGTCTGAACTGGGGTTAAGCGAACCGAAATGGGTATGGCAACCTGGGTTCGCCCAACGGTCGATCCTTGTATGGAAACCGAGAGCGGTTTGATGCCGCGCACAGTACGGAGGAAACCCTCCAAGGTTTTGCAGTCTGTGGCATGCCACATTGTCTGGGCAATACCGCCTCATCGCTCCCTCATCGCGCGTTAACTATCGACTGCAGACTCATCGCGATATCGACGTACGACGTCAGATCTGAGGCTGGCTCATCGAACGGTGATCGCCCTCAGATATGCTCGAAGGTTAACCTAAGGTATGGACGTTGAATTAAATTGAATTCCGTCGATTGTATAGGTGGGCCCATAACCCACAGGTCCCACGATCGATAACCAAAGATTTCAGATTATGAATATGGCAGCTTTGACATAGGTTTGAAATAGCAGTAAAAGGGGGATCCTGCTCATAGTGGGAAATGCTCCCCATCACATTGTTAATCCAAACTTACCTAGATTATCACTTGTAAACATATTTATTATATTTGTATTTTATTTTACATATAATTAAATATCTCATTTCCTATATAAAGTTCATAATTTATAAAAATTTCCATTTATACTCATGAAAATAAAACAAAGTTTTAGGGTTAATATTTGTTGGAAATTTCATTTTTTCTAAAACTTATTTGCCCAAATTTTACAGTATAAAATTATTTTATCTTAAAAATTGCCAAAATTTTATAAATACTCTATAAAATTATTAGAAATTTAAATATTTTTACAAAAATATATTCAAATATTTTATAGTTTGCATATTAGGGATTAATAAGATTGATCAAAGCTTCTAAAGTTTAAGATAAATTTCCATCCTTAAAATTTTTGGTTGATAAAACTTTTACTTAAAGTTTAAACTTGAGTGGGAAAGAAAATAATTCTTCCCGATTAAATCAAATTAATAGACCATTCATTTAAATTTATTGATAAAAGAAATCTTATTAAATACAATAGGAGTTGTCTTTAATGCCATTTTTTGGAGTTTCCAGTAGATTTTTGGGCTAGAATCCACTGGACAAATTTGATGTGAAATTTTGATTTGTGTTATTTAAACTGGTTTTTTAACTGTATTTATGGATTCAACACCCTAAAAAATTCTTGGGGCACTTCGATTATGCAGAATTTACCCATAAACTTATGATTTCAATGATTCCTCACAAATTTTAGACAAATTAGATCATAATTTTTTTTTAAATCTTATTAAAAATAACTCGAAATAGTTTAGTTTATTATAATCTTTTTACAAAAATCCTTAATATTTATTTACTTGAGGCTATTATTATTATTTATTATTTTTAATGTATTGCGTTATACTCTGTATTAGTGGTCATCCTTGTCTATGATTCAAAATATTTTAAATGACATCAAATTGATATAACTGAGTTTGTAAAATGTCTATGTAGTCATTTACGTAAAGATATTTTCTTTCGGTATACTTCGTTGGACTATCCCATATATTTAAAATGAAATCAGAATTATTTCATAGGTTATCCTAGTCGTTGATCCAGACATTTTAAATGATTATCGTAGTTGCTATATATTATGAAGTACGGAGGAAATTTCTTTGGTGGAATATTTTAATTTGGTTATATTTATTTTAATTTTAATAAATATTTAAAGTAAAATAATTATTTATTGAGTTAAGAGGATTATTTTATAATACAGTGTTTTTTATAATTTAGTATAAGGGCGATTTTGTAATTATGTTGGTTCTTAATTTGAAGTTGATATATTTCTATTTAAAAAAATACATGAAATGAAAAAACATTATCTATTACAATAAAAATACATAAAGTAATTATAATTTAAAAATACTTTTGTTTCTTTTATAAATATTTCAATATATATATTAACTAATATATTTAGTTACTTATACAATTTTTAATATACAATATTATTAATAATAAGTTATTCAAAAATAACTTTAAGAAAATGAAAAATTACAAATGGTTTATATAAAGAGGGAAAATCACTATAAATGTATATTAATCATTGATTTATGAAGCACTAGGGGGAGTTAAATCTCTTGATGTGTATTTCTTTCTTCAAGTTTTGCATTCTAAAAAAATATTTGCATATAATGAGATTTGATCCCAATGGACTCTTCTTAGATCTATGATTAAGATGATTCCTTCCCCATAGCCTTCTTCGATGGAGCCTTTGCCGGTGGTAGTTGTGGATGTGGGGTTTCCATCAAGCTCTACCCAGAACATTCTTTTCGCTTCTCCTAGTATGGAGGGAGTGATACTTGCTGTAGGGCAAAGGGGGTTGCGTTGTGGGACGCCCTCCAATGTGCATATTGGCTCACAATTGAAGGGCTCAAGATTGTCGGTGGTTGCGTTATGGGACGCCCTCCAATGTGCATATTGGCTCACAATTGATGGGTTCAAGATTGTCAGAGATTCAAGGATTGTCATTTAATGGGATTAGGGGAAGGCTTCTCGTGAGGTCCTATCTCTCCACCATTGGATGGAAAATATCCCAACCCTAGTATCTGATTTCAAAGACATGTCCTTCCCAACCCTGGTATCTGCTTTCATATACATGTCCTTCCTACATGTATTCTAGGAGTAGAACATGGAGGAAAACACTCTTTCTAAACGTTGGCTCTCTCTTCAGTCTGGTAGGATGTTCTTTGAGATCCTCATTAGCAGAGTGATCACAAAAGCTAGATCCTTTGTGCACTAAATGAGTTGTATTTTTCCTTTTTGGTCACAAGCGTCATCTCTTGAGCCTCTACTAGGCATACAAAGTTTTTATTTTGTATTTTCTGTCATGCTCTGAGATATTGGGTAGTTTTCCTCTTTTTTCCTATGTTTTTTTTAATGCAAATTGTTAGAGTTGGATTTTCCAATGCCTCATTCCCTATGAGCTAAGTATGGTGAGTTGTAAGCTCATATAGAGACTTGCATCTACCTAATTATCCTAGTTATCATTAACCGGCACTAGGCTTCCTCCATTACTATATAATAGAGGTCTTCTATGTACTTTTATACAAAATTGTGAGTAATAGAATACTCTTACATTGTATCAGAGTAGGCAATTCCTTCCCTGCTTAATTATCTTTGAGTTTAATAATATTTTTATGGAGTTTATGTTTGAGTGAGGTCTCAAAATTTCCTTGAGATATAAAATCTGAATGGAATTTCTTTCTGATCATGGAGCCCTGGAGACGTTACCTCCCTTGTTGGTCATCATCGGTGGAAGATATTTTCCCTCAGTGACAGCCGGATCTACTGCAAATCGTGGTGAAATCCTGCAAATTTCTTCTTGGGCGAAGTTATCGGCAGCTGAGGTGGATCATGGTTTCGATCTTAAGCCCGTGCTCCATAAATACGTCGGCTCCAGTTTTTATGTTGTGGTGACATATTTGCACTCTGTTTTTTGTGTTTTCCCATGTTGGCTCTGCCATGGCTTATGCGATCAAGTGATGTCTAAGCAATATGAATTTGCAAATGTATTTCGATTGCGAGCAAGGACAAGTTGATACACGTACTCATAACAAATTTTCATCAGTCACACAAAAATGAACGTGAGGTTGTATTAATGAATTTGCATGTCTTTTGGATGTTGGCACGTCAATTTGTTACGCCACGCTGAATTAGCAGATTTTCGGGCCACACATCTTCTTTATTATTTTTGCCCATAGCATTCGCTGGAAATATTGAGAAGCACCATGTCATCGCACACGCTTCTTTTCTTTCTCTTTTTATTTTTTATTTTTTTTTAAGAAAAAAAAGTGATTTTTGGAATTTAAGTTATATGAGTTATTTGTAGTGCGATTTTTTGGAAGTATTTTTGGAATATTTTTCGGATTAATTTCTCTAAAATCTGGTAGAAATTCACTGAAATCAAAATTTTGATGGGTAACCCCTACACAATCACAAAAATTTGCACTAAAGACAACTCCAAAGTTATATGGGGTGAGTTTCTTTTTTACCATTATTGGCGCAAGGCTTTCCCTATTCAAGTTTGAGTAAGAAAATACTTTTGTTCTGAAAGGGAGTTTTTATGATTGAAATATTAAAAAAGAGATATTAATTTCCAAGGTTTTTTTATAATGTATTAAGAGCATTTGGAAATGTTGTTCAGTGGAGAATAGTCATATATTCATTTGCTTGATGTATTTGGTATCTTGATGACTGCTGGTTATGAAATCTTTGCTTATTGGCTAATGGCACAAATTTTGTTGAATTGATTTGATTTGTAGCATGCTTTGAAATGTAAAGTAGTTGTTGTTGTCATCATCAAAAATTTTGTCTCTGTGGCTAGTGGAAATAAATTTTCTAACTTGGTATTTTTAAGATGGGTAAAAGGTTGCAGAAAATTTGTGAGAAAAAGGCAACAGATGAACTTCATAAAGAGTTCATACAATTGCAGTCTGTGGTAACTCTATTGCATAAGAGAATGCAACTCTTAAGAATAGGTTGCAAACTTCAATCACTGAAAAAATAAACAATGTTGAACTTTTGGATTCAACCATGGAGGAAAATATCCAGATGCTTGTAATTGAATTTCAGGAAAAGACTAACCACCTTGATGACTTATCGGAGGAAGTTGAGTCTTTTTCTATCTCAAATTTGAATAAACAACTAGAATAGCAAAATGATCAAAATGTTATGGATATTCATTGTTTATAATAAATAATGTTGGAACTGTAATATCAATTATTGAAACAAAAATATAATGCATTATCACAATAATTGATTGAGAAGGATGAACTCATTCAAAAGTTGCAAGATTCTAAGCAATAACTTGAATTTGAAGTCAGTCGTCTTTAGAAATGAGATGGAGACAATTGATGTTAAGGTTCCAAACTATCTTTCTTCCACACTTGATGATGTTGAATGCTAGAAGCTTGATGTTGATGATCATGACTCATCACATGCCTTTGTCACACGTAGTTTTGAAAACCATACTACTGGTATTGGATCCTGATTGTTGAGAAAAATGGGATATACTGGACAAGGACTTGGGAAGAATGGAAAGAAAATTATTTCTCCTATTAACCCTATAGTGGAGACATCAAGAGCAGGTCTTGGATACAATTCCATTGTTGCCTCATCACCTACATCCAACTGAGAGGTGCTTGAAGAAAATGCTCTTGTTAATTGTGATAAACATATTGATGGCATGACTATTAATGTCATTCTAGATGAAAATTTTGTGTCACCCAAATTTGAGTCTAAAAAAACAAAAAATGAGTTATCTTCACATCCTCATCAGAAGAAATTACCCAAGTATCATCATTCTTGGACAATTACTAGTCCTGGATTCATATCGTTATAGAAGAGATGTGGGAGAATGAATCATGGACCAGTGTCGACCAACAACATTGCCTGTGGATGGGTCGATAGATGGTCATGGCATTAATTGAACCAATTCTTTCAGAATTGATATCATTATGTTGCATACGTTTTTCATTGTTGATTTTCGTTGTTCCCTAAGTTGTGTTTCAGGGGGGGAATTTATTGACAATGAAGACTACTAATTCTCTCTCATTCCGCAAATGTGTTCTATGGGGAGGGGGGGATTAGATAGTGACATATATTGTGTTTGATCAATATGATGGTGACAATGTTTAGACAACTTCAAGAGTTTTGTTGCACAAAGTTTCAGTTGAGATTGCCCTACTTACAAGCCTCATTGCTTGTTTGTTGGTTGATGATGTTACTTTTGTTTGAAGCCTTGTCCTAGTTCTTAATCGACACCTAGTTTCTCTACTGTTTTTTTTAGAGAATTTGATAGTTTTTTCCACCTGTGTGCCTCTGCAAAAATCCTACTTCAGAGATTGGCCGACCTCATTGAGGTTTCAAAACTATCATCTTCATAATTTTGGTACTTTAACATTTCATACCTCTTGATTGGAGCAGGCCTATGGTCTTTCTATTCAGTGGATTGTTATGGGATCTACAATTTTAGCTCCATGATAAGTTGAGCACTCAAATATTTCTCTCTTTTTGGGGGAGAGTTTTTTCCTACGATTTTTCTCTCTTTCTACGCTTATGAGAGTTTGTACATGGGTACCTAATCATGCCACATTTTTGGGACCCATTCTTTTCTTTCTCTCTTCTTTAGTTAGTTCCTATGTTTCAATTAAGGGGGCATGTTAGTGTTGGATTTTCCAAAGCCTCATTTCCCTATGAGCTAAGTATGATGAGTTGTAAGCTCACATAGGGACTTGCATCTGCCCACTTGTCGTAGTTAACCTTAATTGGCACCAGACTTCCTCCATTGCTATATAATTGAGGTATTCTATGTAATTTTATACAAGATTGTGAGTAATATAATACTCTTAGACAAGTGAATTTTTGTTGGCATATCTATTTCTTTTATGCCATGCCTTCTCAGTGAAATATGCAGTCTAACAATATAATTCTCACAGAAATATGTAACTCTCTCTTTATTAATGAAAGTAGTTGTTTTTTCAATTAAAAAAAAAGAGATTAAGATTAATCTATACTGATAATAATTTAAGACCAATATATGAAAACAAAATTGAAAATAACTTGGAGAGTGACACCAACTTGTTTTTCCTCTTTCCTTGCTTTTATTGAAGTTAGCATATGCAAACAAAATTAAAATAACTTTCAACAACAACATGCATGTCTGGTATGTTTATCGTATTTCCATGCTTTTGTTCCACCATAAATTCAAATAATATTTGAAGGTTTTTACTAAACTGCAATAATTGCACATTTTCATATCCAACCTCTATGCCTCTTGTTGCTCTTGTTTTCTATTACCCTTGATATAGAAGATGGCATCCAGTTTTTAAATATGGAACATCTATAAGCTAAGTTTTAGTTTTTATAGTTGAAATTATATATAAATATGCTTACGCTAGTAGAGAGATTAGACCTATCAACAATTACAACCCACCCTTCAATAAGAAGTAGATACACATTAACAAAGTGAGGATTATAATAAAACCATTGTAAACACAACAAATGTTTTCCATATGAAAACTATTTAAAGTGAATAGAAAATAAATGTGGTACTCCTACCTGGCTTAAAATTATTTTACCTTATTCCTCCATGAGCTCCATAGACATGAATTTCTTCTCTACTTGTTATTTTCAATAGACCAAAATCTATAGCTTTGGGCCAAATTTTTTTGGCATCAAGTATAACATTGTGGGGTTTTATATCACAATGTAAAGTGCGATTACTGCAGTCTTCATGCGGGTTTAAAATACCGTGAGCTGTACCAATGGTAATTGAATACAATTGTTTCCAATCCAACATATCTTAGAAAAACTAGGTAATTAGAAAAATGAATATTAAAAAAAACAAACATACTAAATGGATCTAGTTTTAAGTTAAGTAATTTACCTTCTATAGTTTTTTCGGATACAATCTTTCCATTTCCTGTTACTTCATAGAAATGAAACAGAAACAACCAAATAAGATAACTTCATTCAAGGTATAACTTCACTTCAGGTAAACAGAGACGGGAAAATAAAATATAGAAACAACTAATTAAATAATCAGAGCACATATTGCGAAGTAATTAGAATATGGAAACAGAAAGAGCCCAGTGAGATAACTTCACGATTTGAAGAAGTAGACATCGATCCTCTGCCATGAGATCCTCACAACAATTGTAGTAAGCATGGTATTATGTTATGAACCTAATTCATAACTTAAGTAATAAATATAGTCATTAATAGAATAAACATAATTACTAATTAATTAAATAGTAATTATGTTAAGTAGTCATTAAGTTAGCTAAAAAGGCATGTCTAAAAGACATGTATTCATAAATGTCATGCATAGGTATAAAAGCGGGACCTCATTGTAGTCATTCAATTGTCTTATATCATATCAATAAATATTAATTATTATAAATACCTCTTGTGTATTTTTATAATTAAATCCTTTTACTATTAAAGTCAACAAGCATACAAGTCTTCTTGCTACGGTAACCAAATCTACAACTTCCATTGCTACGGTGGTATCAACTACGATAACCAAATCTACAACCATTTGCTATAGTGAGTATCGAGCCATATCGAGCCATATTAAGGACAAGTTAAAGCAATGGCACACAACATCGTTACAAGCCTACGAACGTAGTTTGTGAGAACATTTTTTACCGTATAATGTGCCATTACGTGAAGATCCCAAAAAAATTGGCGATTAGTAAAATTCAAGAAAAGCTTTAGCAATTAGAAATTCTTGTGCAAAAGTCACAAATGGTTATAAAAAAATTTATGCAGATCTTAAAAAAAATTCTGCAGTAATACATAATAGAGAAGAAAATCATGACAAACAAAAAGATGAAAAATGCTGTAATAATGAGAAAGCAGTTAGTTATGCTAAAGGGAAATCAAGTAAAACATCAATGGAAAATTTAAGCAAATATATTCCCCCACCTATGCATAATAAAGGAAAACAACCAACTAATATTGAAAGTAAAGAAGAAGGGAAATGTTGGAAATGTGGAGACAAATATTTCACAGGACATAAGTGTGCAATCCAAAAACTTTATAACTATGAAGCAGATTATAATGATGATGTAGATGTTAAATGTAAAGATTCTGCTAGCGGAAAACTATTGAAGAAGCTAGAAAAAGTGATGAACAACAGAATGTTTCATCCTGTTTGAAAGAAACAAAAAAGGTGAAGCGGGAATGGTGACAAACCAAATAGATTCATGAAAGCGTGAGACAACATCAATGCATATATTTCATCAAATATACAAGGATTTGTCTCTAATGCTACCTACCGATGGAACAACATCAATGAAACCTGGTGAAAATTTGATTGAGATATCAGGCCTGGACAACTTTTCTCAAAATTGTTTTGAAGGATACAAAACACTGAACCGCATTCAAAGTTAGATATTTCCAACAGCATACCATAGCAATGAGAATCTACTCGTAGGTGCACCCACTAGAGCTGGCAAGACTAATATTGCAATGATTACTGTTTTACGTGAGATTGAACAACATATTAAGAATGGTATTTTACACAAGAATGATTTCAAAATAGTTTATGTTGCACCTATGAAGGCTTTGGCAGCAGAAGTGTCATCAAGAAAAAACAATTTACTAGTAAGGCATTTCAGAGAGAGTGCCCAACAAGGATCTCTGGCCTATACAAAAGGACAATTAGAGAAAATTCAGAAAGAAAGCCACCAACACGGATCTCTACTGGAGCATTTGAAGAAAGATTAGCTTGCTGGACAGAGTGATTTGTTAATCACCGAAGATACTGCTGAAAAAAATTGACAGCAAAGAGAAGAGAAGCAACAGCGTGAAAAAAAGGGCCAATGCTGCTCTCTTACGAAAAAACTAGTTGGGATCTTCTTTACAGCCGCTATTTGTTGAGCCTGATCTTGGGATTCCCCTTGATCTCCTTGACATCAGTGTCTACAACCCCCCAAAAGTAAAGCAGGCTATGGATCCAGAAGATGAGGAAATTTTGCGTGATGATGAAATGAAAACACTAAATAAACTAGATGGTATTAGGAAGAAGGATAGACCTACTGATAAAGGTGTTTCCTGGCTGGTAAAAACACAATATATTTCTCCAATCAACCTTGAATCTACAAAACATCCTTTAACTGAAAGGCAAATTAAGGAGTTGCGAGAAGCTAGGGAAGGACGCAATATATTTTGGAGAGTCTCAATAATAGGGAACAACAAATTCAGGCAATTGAAGAGTCATTTTGGGTATCCAAATTACTTCCAGTTCATCAAACTAAACCTGGCTTGGAGCCAGAGGAAATCCTTCCTCTCCTAAATGTGAAAATTAGAAGGAATTTTGCATTTTTTCAGTACGAATCACAAGATGAAGCAACAAAGGCTCTGGACTCCACGAATATGAGCAAAATTTTAGATAGGGTTATAAGAGTAGCATATGTTCAACGTGAGGATGGTGATAGAAGAGATGTACAATCAAGCCCTGTTTATGCTAGCCGCCCAAAGAGGAGCAGTCCAGAAAATGGAAGAGTTGCAGGTGCTATTCATGAACGTGACCACAGGCTTCAAGAGAGGTGCAGTTATGATCATGGTAGGTCTGCAAGTCCTGTTAATGATCGCCCAAAGAGAATGATTGGTATCAGAGATTCAACTTATAATTTCAATGGCAATCTTGAAATTAAAACTGCTAGTCGTGGGGATCTGTTCTATGCAGATTCTCATGAGGGGGCTCTTGCCGTTGATGTTAATGGTAAAGCAGTTGGACTAAATACAGTTGTAAATAAGGAATTGATCGAGCTTGTGCAGGAGGCAGTGACTGAAGATAGGAAAACGCATGGACCGAGAGTTGTTGATTTAGCATCAAAAAATTGGAATGCCACAAGTGTTAATGCTATAATTATTTGCATTGCCAGAGAAACTGATACATCGGAAGACATGAGAGGTGGTCTTAACGAGCAAAAACTTGTTGAAGTCAAAGCAGAGACGCAACATAAGTCTACAACGCTTGAATTGGGTCTCTCTCTTGTCAAATATTTACTGATGACAGAAGGCCCAGCACAACCGTGTCCACGCCAGCATCCTTCCACATATGTCGAGCTAGCTGTTTGTCGTGACAACCCCCGCTACCTGTCGATGCCGCTGCTGACCGATGGCTCCATTGACGGCGTCAGAGAAAAAAAATAAAGATTGGGACGAGTGCTATTAAACACCGTGAAAATTCATGGTAACGTTTGAAAGTTTAATCAGACGTTTGAATCTGGATATTGTTAACTATAATCTAATTAAAAACTTTATATAATTTATAATTATATAAAATATATAATTTAATTTAATTAATTAAAAAAAAAAAAACACAAATGGTGAGATTGATGCCGCATGAGTTATCTGTGATGGAGATGTTTGTTACAAGGCTGAAAGGTAATGATGATAAAAGGTGGCTCATTTGCATATGATATGTTCCACTGCCTTCGATTTCTGGTTTGATAACGTCGAGGGATAGACCTTGAGATAGCAGCACATTGTTAAGTGAAAGCCGTGTGTTATGGTAAAAATAAATGAATACCTTATAAATCAAAATTCAACGGGCATTCGAGTTGACTTCCTTCACTGTACGAGTGTAATTTATGAAAATGTTTACTTTCGTTTAATATATATATATATATATATATATATATATATAAACACAGATTCAAATGAAAGAAAGAGAAATGAAATTATCTATAAAGGAGTTAAATACTAAATATATATTCAAGTTCCATTTTAAAGAAGGCAAAAAGTTTATAGCTTAAATGGTATTTAAAATATAAGTGGACCAACGTATAAGGATTAAATTTTGGAAGGTCAATGAAGTTCTCAAGGTTTAGAATCAGAAAATTCGTAAAATTTTTAAAAAGCAAAAGTATCAATAAGGACTTCTAGCAGATAATCTGAAGTAAAGGAATTGTCGAAAGTTAAGCTTTGAGGACAAAGATTTTCGAGAAGGAGGCAATGTTATGAACCTAATTCATAACTTAAGTAATAAATATAGTCATTAATAGAATAAATAGAATAAACATAATTACTAATTAATCAAATATTAATTATGTTAAGTAGTCATTAAGTTAGCTGAAAAGGCATGTCTAAAAGACATGTATGTTCATGAAAGGTCACCTGCATAGGTATAAAAGCAGGACCTCATTGTAATCATTCAATCGTCTTATATCATATCAATAAATATTTATTATTATAAATACCTCTTGTGTATTTTTATAATTAAAGCCTTTTTGCTATTAAAGTCAACAAGCATACAAGTCTTACTGCTACAGTAACCAAATCTACAACTTCCGCTGCTACATATTAGGGTAAGAGGAAGTGGAATATCAATGAGAGATACATATTTCTTCATGTGTGTTGAAGTTATTGACTATAATCTGACCATGTAATTTGGAACCTTGATTTTTTTGAAGTTAGTCAAGATTGCATATCAATTCACTATGTATAAGTTATCACTTCACTATGTCCTTATACACCATGAAATAATGTGAGAAATTTATAGGTTAATATTCTATAAAAAAAAAAATTAAATGTCAATAAGAGAAAGAAAGTGAAACCTGTAAGACACATAAACTGGAAACAAACTCAAGAATATATTAACGATTGTCTCAAATAATGATGTAAATATAAATACAACAATAAATTCTTGAATAAGTTCCTAGATTTTTTTGGACTCTAATAACCAATTACCCTAACACAAACTAACCTGAGGATTATTTGTCTAACTAGATTTTCTTGGACTCTAATAACCATTTACCCTAACATAAACTAACCCGAGGATTATTTGTTTAACATTCCCCCCTCAATCCGAAGGGATATACCAAATTCCAAGAAAGAGAGCTCATAATGCAGAATTGCATCTCAACCAAGATTTGAATTTCTTTCAGAAATGGTTTTTAAGGATGACCACAAACCGAATATGGGAGAACTCAAGGTCTCAACCAACACCAATTTTGGAACCTTCATAGAAGTACTTAGAACCACAAAAAATGTGGTTTTAAGGTGATCAAAAACTCTGGAACTATCACAAAAATTCCTAGAACAATTCCGAATATGGAAGTGCTCGTTCACAAATAAATCAATCAACTGAAGTCTCACAACTCTGACTCTAACTGGTACAGGTTGTGGCTCGGGATGCGAATATCTGACTCAGGCTCGCTTGACATCTCGAACCTGTAACATACCACCAACAATTCCCCCCTTGTAGGATACATGGTGAGAAGTATTATTCATCATTGCAAGGTTCATAAATACTCTTGAACAAGTCCTGTAGTATAATTTGTAAATCTTCTTGGTTTCTTTTGTCCATTCCCAAGAAGAAATCCATCTGAAACTTATTTTCTCTCTTGCAGTATTATTATTTTTGGAACATCTCTATGAATGGTAATTGTGCTTTCCGTAATGTTCACACGGGTGAAGATCAAAACACTGTTCTTTCACATGTTCCACTCTGTTACATCGTTGGCATCTATCAACTTGTTATGGAACAACACCATCCAGAAATCTTGCACTTCCAAATTTTATAGGTTTTGCGAAATATGGAATGTGAAAATATACATCAAGGGAATTGTTATAAGCCAAACCAGTTTTGTACTTATTGTGTGTAATCTCTTCCCATGGTCTTATAACAGGTTTCACATCAGAACTTCTAACTGCATCCAAATTTTCTCCTGAAAACACTTCATTTCTCTGATCATTCTCTGACTGATGATCATGCTCAAACAAATTGTTGTTCTAAACAAGAAAATGTTCATAATTCTTCTTTTGTAATTCATGTAGTTCATCTCGCTGAAATTGTGACTCTAGCTCCAAGAATTCAATTTTGCTTTTAAAATTTTGCAAACATGATTGGATGTCAAAGAGTGTGTCATTGTTGACTTGGACATTGTTATGAATAGTATTAGACATTAAACCGCTTAATAATTGTAACAAATTATCGACTCCGACCATTTTCTCCAGTCCACTATTAAAAACACTTGCAATGAATTTTGAAAAAAATGTCAGCTATCACCGAAAATGCACCCGATTTACAAAATAATTTAACAATTAAATTATAAATAATTACGATATAAATCACCCTTGTCCAATTTTTTAAACTTTTTGTTGCATTCGCTTTCATCAAACCATTACACCACCAAAATAAAATAATGTAATTCTCAAAAATAGTTCACTATCAATATTATTCACTTCACAAAAAATGCCTCCAAACTTTACTAATACTCAATCTTATTTACGCAATGTTTGTGCCAACCCTAAAAGTTACTCCAACGCACTTACGTTTTCATTGGCTGCTTTAACTTTGATGAATACATAGATGTCATTTTTCATCACCAACATTTCCATAGGAATTTAAACATGCCAAATATCACCGTATTTTAAAATATCCTTTTAATTTCCAAAGTAACTTATTTTTAATTTTTTGAAAACACTTTTCCACTCTTGCACTTAATTTAAAAAACTCACAAGCATATAATTTTCCTTAATTAAATAATTATGTACCTTGGCAGTAAACCCTATTCATGCTCCATTGTTATCCATTCCCAGTCTAAGCAACACCATTTCTATGAACAACCAACAACTATAAAAAATAACTCGTTGCACACTATCTATCAACCACTCATTTGAAATGATAAAGTAATACTCATACGAATGTTTCATCAAGTTTTTGTAATTAAAAATTGGTTGGCTCCACTAGCGGAAATCCTGCATCTAAGCGCTGGTGTGTTTCATACGAATGTTTCTTCAAGTTTTTGTAATTAAAAATTGGTTGGCTCCACTAGCGGAAATCCTGCATCTAATTAAGCGCTGGTGTGTTTCATAATAAGATGAATCATAACTATTGTGTGTTGCCTTCTGTTTCTTGGAATTCTGCTAAGAGTTTACCACAACTCCATTGTCACAGAACATCCTATTCAATTTCATAATTGCAACCAGAATCGTGCACATTCTCATTCTCATCACAATTATAGCTCAGCAACGCAGCCGGTGCTATAGCAATGCATTCGACACTTCATAATATCATATCCATATTCAAAATTCAATCACGACGTAGACAATATTTTGAGAAAATAATTGCAGAAACATGACTACTCGGTTTTCTCCTTCGTGTTGGTCATATACATCGACAGTGTGTTCAAACAAACATGCAAGATGAGTTGTTTCCTCTCTCTATCCATGAATGGTGAAAACCATGAACATATTATCTCCTTGCCATTTCTTTTCCATCTATATAAGCTCTCTGCTCTATGTCTGGATGGCCACAAGCCACAAAACCAATGGCTCGCGTATTTAATGAGCAGATTAGTATTTGATACTAGTGTAAGAGACTAAAATTGGAAACAAATTCAACAATATAATATATTAATGAATGTTTCAAATAATTATGTATAATGATGTTATATAAATAAGTTTCTGTGTTTTCTTGAACTCTAATAATCAATTACTCTAACACAAACTAACCGAAGTTGTTTAACAAATTCAACAAAGTAATAGATTAAACATTCAAAACATAATTATTGATAAAATTTAAAATTATTTTTTATATATTTAAAAGCTAAAGGGTATAGAGCAGTTAGTAACAAAATATTGTAGTGAAATACTAAAAGACCACACTTTTCATCTATCTATTTCAAATTTGCAGTACAATCCTTATATAGTACATTGTTATCGTTGAGTGTTTTATGTATTTATGAGATATTAAATAATATTTTTTATTGATAAATATTAAAGAAATTTGGATGAAGTTTTTATGTTAAATTTTTTTTAAATATAATATAATTTGTTAATATAAAAAATTTTAATAAATTTTTTAACTAAATATTTTATATATAAATTTATTTGGTGAATTTTTTAATAATTTTTTTTATTTATAATATTAAGTTTGGATGGTCTATCAAATCTTAGATAAATGGTGATCCGGTGCTAGGCACTCCTTGATGTGAATTCACCCATTCAATTCCCCTACCTTGATTGGAGTTGATATATTGGACATGATGAAGATGTAGTCTTGCCAACCTTAAAAAAAAACCTTGGATAACGATTATTTAATTTAATATATATATATATATATATATATATATATATATATATATATATATATATATATATATATATATATTATTTTCATTTTTTGTTTTTCCTTATTAAAAGTGGGTAGGCATGATATTACCCATTTAGTTTTTCCTTTGACTGTTTATTAGCTTGTATTTGACCAATATTTATGCAACTTACATGTCGTATGCATGGTATTGCACATTTAGTTTTGCCTTTGACCAAAATTTATGCAACTTATCTATAGTTTAACATTATGAATTCAATTTTTTTATTTTTTATTTTTTATTTGTTTTTATTTTATTTTATTTTATTTGTAAGGTGATTGGTTGAGGTCTTATTATGGGTTGATTAGTAATTTGCATTTCTATTTGTTATTAATATTTTATTTTTTATTTTTTTTCATTTTTATATAACTTTTTGATTTTTTTTTTTTTCATGAAAATTTCATTTTCATGAATTATAGTTTTTCTCTATATTTTCATTTTAAGATGACAAATTTTAAGAGGAAAATTTTATTTTAAAAAATCCAATAAATATATATTTTTTAGTTTTATTACTTTTTAATTTAACTTATATATATATATTTTTTGTTTTTTTCTATGTTTTTTTTTTAAATGTATCTTCAATTTGAATTAACATTGTTGATTCAATTTTATCATTTTATTATAATTATTTAAATTTATTTATTTATGTGTAACCTGATTGAATTCTGTTATTTATTATTATTATTTAAATTTATTTATCTATAATCTGATTGGTTGAGGTCTTATTCTCTCATCTTTAGTAACTTCCATTACTAACCAAACTTAACTCCAACTGCCATGCGAGTGGAATTCCAACTATTGCACAAATGGAAGATTTGCAATCCATATTTCTTTGTGTAATTCTCACTTTGAGTTTCTAATTCCATATAAGAACCAAAATCATTACTCACATGTTCTATTTTACTTTGCTTTATTTCCTCCTATTCCAATTGCCTTACATTAAATTTGTTTCATTGTAGGACCTAACATTTTCATTTGTGAATCCTTCAACTCATGACATCTTCCTTTTTTGTCTTCTTGGTATTCTGCATTGAGAAGGTGATTGTATCTCGCTTCAAATTTACTAACTTTTCTATTTGGTATGATAATAACTATGATCTTGAGTATAAGCAGGTGGGGGGAATTGATCTTCTTGAATTCAAGAATTCAAGAAAAAAAATTTCTCCTTTCATGCGTCTGTGATTAAAGTATGCATGTATATATTCTCGTGCGTCAAAGAATATGAAACTCTAGCCAAGGTGTAAACTTGGTTGGCGACAAATCCATTGCAATGCAATAGAGCTATTTATTTCATTTTAAGAGATTCAAATTGTATAGTGCATAGGTTGGGGTAAAGGATCCAAACTAATTATACCAGTGCGTAGCAACTATGGTATTACCAAGATCCCACTTGGAAGTTTCAGATTCTGATTAAGTAGTTGTAGAATGAGAGATTTCTCAACATTTATTAGGAGGTTAGTCTTCAATTTCTCATCTATTTCAATTGGTTTGTTAAATTTTTTTTACCTTCATTCCTCGAACCAAACACAGAAGATTGGTCTTAGTTACCATGCAAAAATTTAATGTGCAATTTTTTTTAAGTGGCTTAATCTACTGCAACTTTATTCCTGGTTTTATTCAAAGTGTGTTAGAAATGTAGCAAGAAAGGCTAAATTTTTCTGTAAATGGAAGGGACAATTTGTCAAATTGGGAGAGACTACGGTCCTATCTAGTGTAGGAAGAAATTTGGTGGAACACCAGAGATGGAGTAACATCAAAATATGAGGAGGAAGAAAATTTTTCCTTGGTTGGGAAGGGAAACAAGCCCCCAAAAAATTCAGAGACTAGCCAAAACAATGGAAAGAAGAAGGACTCGAGCAAGATAAAATGTTTTCACTGCCATAAATTCAAGCACTATGCAAAAAAGTGTCCGCACAAGAATTCTAACAAGAATCCTTTAGGAGGAGCAGGAGGTGAAGCACTTTCCTCACAATTCGAATTAGGCTTCACTCTCATTGCATGCATAACCAACAATGTAATGAGGAGTGTGTGGTATCTAGATTCATGTTCCTCATTCCATATGACCAGATGCAAATAATTCTTCAGTAGCCTACAGGAGAAGGATCTCTAGTTACACATAGAACTTGAGGATGATGGGAGGTACAATACCAAAGGAATTGGTACCATAACCTTTAATAGGGATTCAAGCTTCCACCTTCATCTAAAATATGTCCTGTATGTACTTGGTGCTTGCATAACAGGGAGTTGATGCTTCTTTTTAGTCTATGTTGATAAATGAAGGAGTTGGTGTTTCCTTTTAGTTGGAGATGACAAAATAGGGGGTTGGAGTTTTCTTTAGGTTGATGCCTAATAAATCAACAAGTTGATGCTTGCAAATAGAGAGAAGGTTGGAGCCTTCAATGGGTTGTAGCCTACAAAAAAAATAAAAAAATGATGCAATTTGTAGTAGCTTTATTTTTCATCATAATAAAAAAGAGTTGATGGTTTTCAAAATTAGGTTTACACATTAATATCATGTGTTCATATTTTTGAGTTTAGTGTGCTATTGATTATTATCATTGCTAAGTATTCTTTACTTTGAGAAAGAAATTTTGAAATTGTTAAAACACTGGTTCAACCCCCCCTCAAAATTTCCCCGGTTTCTAACACAATTCTCAAACTTCCCTACAATGTTATCTCCAAACCTCAAACATATCTGAATCGTACTTCAAATAGTGTTCAAACATTCCGTGATGAAATTGTCTCTGCAAAGAACAATATACAACCTAGTTACGAAAGTAGAATTATTTCATTTATAAGAATTTATTTTTAGAACATTGTCACCATGAACCAAACATCATATGAAGAGTAGTAAAAATGATAAACAATCACAATAAAAAAGATTCATGAAGCAAGGTGATCTCATATTCCCGATCTTCACACTCCTATCTGCTCCACAGTAATTCTACCTTTGCTAGTTTACATAACTTGAACAAGTGATATTGTTAATCACCTCTGTGTAATTTGAACAAATGGCTATGGGTATATTTATATTTGAATGTGTGGGTCAGTTTTATGGTAAGGTCAACCATAAGCCCATAATTCATGCCTATAATCGGGAGCTTCAATTGTTATAATAAAATGAGGTCGACTATTAACTAGTGGCGCCATAAGACCAAAGGGTGAGCCATTTCGTTATACCCATATACCTGTTTGAGATAATGCCTCATTTATGATGCATGATAAAGATTAGGGATTGGTTTGGTTTGTTGGAGGATGTTGAGAGATTCTCTCAACTTCTCCCTCCAAGAGTGGAATTAGTTGGGTCTCAACAGCACTATAAAAATTGTGATATATTCATTTGATTATAATATAGAAATCAATTATTCGTGTGTTATTCCTGTGCATCTCTGCTCTCATAATTTCTAATATGGTATCAGAGCTTGTTCTGGCTTGATTCCCTCACGGGAAGGCTAGGAATATGTGAGAGAAATGATTGTCAAACCACTGCAGTAGAATAATAGACAGTTTAGTGAATTTATTTTCTGAGTGAAAGTTTTTCTTGTTTTTCGTGTGTTTGGTGCAGTGGCATTTTCAGTTTTTTCAGCATTACCAATATTTGGAGGGTAAGGATTTTTCAGAGTTCGTTGACTGGAGAGAAAAAGAAGCCGTGATAGCCAAGTTTGCTAGTGCTGACGGCATTGGAATGTTTCAGATTGAATAAGGATTGTTCTGCTTGTTCCCGTTTCTCAACGGAGGATTCTAGGCAGCCTCATTCACGAAGGGATTCTTCTGTGCATTCACGCTGATTCTGTTGGTAAAGCGTTCGGATTGTTCAGATCGGTGCTTTCTTGAGGGATATTTAAAGTCTGGATGAAGACCTTATTACAAAAATATCAGAGTGCCCGCATCTTCTCATCGAAATGATATTTTTGGAAAAACTTGCAAAGTAGTTTAAAGAACGCTCTCAGTTGAAGGAAACAATGCACGTTGTGATCAGAGAGGCAACTGAATTGGTCCTGGAAAGCTCCATCAAGTGTCTTGCTCAAATGAAATCTTCAAAATTTTCCAAATCTACATTTATGTTGGTGAACACCATATTGAATTGAAAGCCGGGAGGCGCTGGAATTGTTCAAGCGACATAGCTATGATTATAATTTCCAGATGCGTTATAGCTTAAAAGGGGAGAAACAGTTTTCTCTTCTCACAAGGATTATTGCTGATCTGTTTGTGGTAACGTTGTGAATATTCAACACCCATTCGTGCGTTGAAGTTTATCATCTATAACACGTTGAAAATGAATTGCGTTTGGCACCAGCAACCGCAGATCCTTCATGAATACGACAGCAATGAGGACGACACAGCCGTGAGCAAGAGGTGGAGGTCAGACGAACTAAAGAATTATTAAAATCACTCACTGGGCGAAATCATTCACTGTGTAAGTATCAGAAAAGTTGCGAGAATTCAGCCAAACGAAGAGATGAACGCTGAGGGAAAACGCCGAGCCGAGGGACAGTAGTGGGTTGAAATTGCTGGTTATGTATGTTATTGGTTTGATTTACGGGTTTATTGGTGAGAGTTGTGTAGTGCAGAACCAACTATGAACAATTTAGCATAATTTAAATTAGTTGTTCTCGACGTTCTTCGGTGCCGAGAGAACAATTGGCTAATTTGATTGTGTGAATTTGTTACAAGCTGATGGATCTTGTCGTTTCTCGGGGCTTCAAGAGCATCGGTTACAGGTTATACAATGAGATCCTTGTGTGTAAAGTTCACTTTGTAGGATTGATCGCTAATCATATTTTGTACCTAGAATATTTTCCTATAGACTGTTGAAATTTATTCTTCAGGGTTATTTCACAGATGGAAATATTTCCATAGGATAGTTCAGTGTCAAGACTCTTCTTCGGGGGTGTCAAGAATCTTTGATCTTACAAATTCAGTATTGCTGGTCAGAAACAAATGTATTTTAAATGGGTTGAATGGTAGCTCGAAAATGGTGGAGAAAAGAGCGTTGTATATGAGATCTCAGAGTGGGTACAAATGTTAATGAAGACCAGGATAGACAAATGTTTGTATTAACTTAATGTGTTCTTCATTACAGAAATTAGTGTGTTCTTCATTTCTGTAATGTAGGCATTAAGGAGGGGTGTTTGAGATAATGCCTCATTTATTATGCATGATAAATATTAGGGATTGGTTTGGTTTGTTGGAGGATGTTGAGAGATTCTCTCAACTTCTCCCTCCAAGAGTGGAATTAGTTGGGTCTCAACAGCACTATAAAAATTGTGATATATTCATTTGATTATAATATAGAAATCAATTATTCATGTGTTATTCCTGTGCATCTCTGCTCTCATAATTTCTAATAATACCCCTGCTATTAAAGTTTGTGCTATGGTCCCAAATGACCATGAGTAGCACTTTTTTCAACGTGACCATTCCTTAGGGCTAACCATTATCCACATCACCATCAAGCATGCACATTATTTAATAAATTTGGTGCTTATTGGGTTTTGTCCCATGTTTGGAACCTTTATTATTGTTGTTTTTCAAGAAGCCACAACTTTTCATCCATGGGGTGCTTTTCAAAGTATAATATATTATTGGAAAGGTCTCAACAAGGCCTATCCACTCATATTATCCATAAGTTTATTAGAATACCATAGCTACATCAAAAAATTATATTAATTCAAACTCCTTTAACATCACTTAATGAGAACCTGCAAGAGACCCAGTTGTGAGGATATTGTTTCTTCCTTAGCCGCCCCTTTTACATAAATGACACTTGTTTTTATCAATGAAAACACAATGTGCAACAACATTGTGTAGACCGGTTGTTAGGAGATGTGTATTATACACTTTAGGTCATGGGTTTGATCTTTGACAACTATTAAGTCTTATTTGTATTCTTTTTTGTTATATAGTTTTCATTTTTCCACACTAATAACAAGTTGGAGAAGATCATTCTGTTGAATCCATTGTTATAATTTTTCCATTCTGTGGAGTGTGACTGGAAAATGACATTTCGTAGAATCCTTAATTTAATATATGGTTTTGTATGGTTTTTAGGGGTTTCTAGACTCATTTTAAGTCCAAATTGGATCATGGAAGAAGCATGGCGATCAAGGTTGTGTGTTGGACATTTATGAGTGCATGAACATCCTTAATAATGTATTATTGATGTCCTGGATTAGTGATATGTGTTTTTAGGGCTTATGAGTAGGTTTCATTTTGTTTTGGATGTATAGTAAGAACAGGTTCCAAGAAGGATTTTACGTGATCATGTTGAATCATTTGGACTAGTGCATGGACAATAGTATGAAAACATGTAAGTGATTAATATGAAAATGCTTGTATATTATGGCATTATTCATGATTCGATGATAGGACTAGGTATAAAGGATTGTTGAGGCTACTTGGGCCTACAACACCACTTGTAAAACCACCACTAGTTTCACCCATTATGATTTAGTCTACAAGAAGAAGGTTTTATTGTCAATTTAATTTTAGTACAATACACTGAGGGTGAGCACCCAATTTGAAATTGATTTAACCAAAGATAAGATAATAGGATACAACAATTGAATGCACTATATGAGTATAGAATCCATGCCTTGTTACACTTGGAAATAGCCTAGCCACAAAGAAACATTTGATAGGACAAATAAATTAAAACCAAATCCTTCTAAGAGGTTGATTGTGCCCTCTTGTATGACTCTAGGTTCAAGGATTTCAAGGGAAAAAAATTTACCAGATGAATGGGGCCTTATCTGGTTAATAAGTGCTATGATAATGGCTCAATTAAAATCAAGACTATAGATGATGAACAAATACCACTTCTAGTGAATGGTTACAAGTTGAAGATTTACAAGAAGCCTCTATATAAGGTTGAGTTTACACATTCAATAAGTAACGAATTGAATGTAATTGAGATCAACAAATCTCCCAATATGTTAATCCCCTAAAAAAAAGGAAAAAAATAAAGGGAAAAAAGAAGAAAAAACAACCTTAAGAAAAAACCTCCTTTGAGGTAGTTGAGGTAGACTCACTATCTAAAAACCTCAATGAGGAAGTTTGTACGATTGAAGAAAATAGAAAAAATAAGAGCCCTAGGTGAAAACCTCTTCCAAGGAATCTGAGGAAGGCTCACTAGTTGAAAACGTCCATGAGGAAGCTAGTAACCCAAGAAAATAAAAAGGAACATAAATAAGTGTTTTTGCCTCACATTGATTGAATCATGTGTAGGTACCAAAGGATACAACAAAACAAGTTGAACAGTCTAGTCTACATCATAATACAAGTAATCATACCAAGCACATGAAGAGGGACTAAGTGGAATCCCTGCACCATATCCCATTTACCTTCATCATCCACAACATCCAAAATTTCCTACCATCTCCTTTCCAAGTGTTTTCTAGGGTTTCCATGAACTGCGACAGAAAGTCTTGTATTGCTACAAGAAAGCCCAATTTAAGAAAAATATACAGATCAAGGAAATTTTTAGCATTTGATTTGGGGAAAGACACCATGGGAACCCTATAAATTAGTTATTTTCATCATCATACATCATAACATGGTTTCTCCCCTATTTGTTTCCATATTTCACCTTGTAGTGTCGCAATTCCTCTATTTGTTCTATCGCAGTCACAAAAGAAAACCTCTCCATTAACATCATCTAATTTTCCATGAATTACTAAGTCTCCCAACCATTACAAAATATTTTTTAATGAACATGAGGAACTTTTGTGTCTGTTATAATAGACTCTACTGTCCTATTGTAGACTGCATAAGTCCTACAAGCCCAGGTTCTCAATCAACAAATTTTTTTCTAGAAAAAAAGGACACCCTCCAATAGATAAAAATCTCCAAAAGCTCACTTCAACTTTGATAAAAGGGGTCTGAGTAGCTACAACATCCCTTGTATGTTGGTACAATATTGAATATTCATTGCACAACACATTGAAGGCACCCGAAATTAACAAACAACACCCTCCAAGATCATGAAAAGGTAAATATAAGGTATGATACATCTAGTGTTGGATGTGGAGCCTGATTATCTTGTTTATTTTGTATCACAGCGTTGGACCCCTGTAACTTAATGGGGGCGACGTAATTAAATGCTGCCTACAGGGTCCTTGGGGGGGGCGGCTGTCCCCGAAGCTAAAAACAAATGTAAAATTTCCTTGTAAAAGTATAGTAATTTCTAGTCAATCTAGGTCGTTCATTAGGCGGATGATCTGATGGTAGAAGTTGTGTTTATTTTAGGGTTTTTTTCCCTAGAAGGCAACCCCTCGCTTTGTATGAGGGTATTGTATGGTGGCTGTGTATTGTATGTGTATTCTCGGAGCGAGAAACAAATAAGGAGACTGTGAGAGAGAACAGAGGATATTACAGCGGATCTGCTGTAGGTTGTGTCTCTTTATTTTGCTGGATAATAGAAAGGAAGGACTGGTTTTTCGGGGTGGACGTAGCCCAAACTGGGTGAACCATGTATGTCTGTGTCTCTTTGGTTTTATGTGTTTTGTGTGCTTATGTTTTCCGCATATTTTATGTGTTGCATTGCTCTGTTATATATAATTTTCTAACATCTAGCTCTCACTCTTTGAATTCAAATGAGCATAAGGAAAAATTTCGTTTGTGTAAAAGGGACGGTTTAAATAACTAGCCTAAGTAGTAGTAGTCTTACCCAATTTACCAGTTCACTCAACTTTATCTGGAAAATTGCTCCCATGTGTGAGAATAGAAAATAGGAAAAATTGCCTATCCTTTAAAAAGGCAGTTGTTGTTTTTAATAATGAGGAGCCTAGGTGGAAATATGAGAAACCAAAACGAGGATTTATGGGGATAAGTGGGCCATCTCAGTGATACGCATAGAGACCTCCATCTCCACCACCATCCACTTATTTCGAGAGTTAACTCAAGCTCACCATTTATCCTCCCATTGATGTTATGCATGAAAAGCACCATAAAAATCCCACAATGAAAGTTCCCAACTCTACATGAAGCAAATTTATAGATTGTAGAGCTACATGAATCAGGTTATATAACTATAGGTAATAGGTCACAAAATATTGTGAGACAAAGGGTTTGATACTAGAATGAAAATTTCTTTCAAATTCACTCTCAAAAACCTATGCGCATGTTCTAAAGGTTAGTACTCTAAAAAAAACATTTTAATTCTTTCCACCACCTAGTTTTGAATTTGGCATAAACCTATTGCATGCTTGTTAAGAATTATCAACCCAATTTTTTAGAATTCCTATGCTAGTGTTGTGAAATAAGGGAAAGAAGAGGGTCCATCAATTTCTTATAAATTTATACATTTATGCTTGGTATAATAGTAAGGAAATAGATAAGGTTGTGTTTCTTTTACAATTTTAGAGAAACAGAATACCCTATTTCCACAACAAACTTTGTATCCTATAGCGACATAGTGGAAGTGCCATATTTTTCCTTCATATATAAGGAAATTGTTAAATCTGTCCAAATTTGTGAGGGAACCTATAGAATCAAAACCCAAAACATTTGAAATTACTTTGTTACACAAAATGAGGGGCGATTTCAACAAAAGGGAACCTACTGATACAACCATAATTCACCAAAATACAGACGTTGTCACAATCTTGGAAAATTTCAATGGTTGGAATTCTTTGAAAAAATCACAAGGTTTGATGATGAGATTTCTATGGAATTTGCAAAATCCCTAGGGTTAAGAACTGGTCAATACATTCAAGGGATTGGTGATCTATGGAAATAAATATTCTATTAGTAGAATCACCACCCTCCTTAGGGGGTTGCATTGGAACAAGGAAGAAAATAAAAAGCCATTAATTCTAAGAGAGGATTCTTCTTACCCAATGAGCATCTTTATCAAGATACGAATGGAATTAGGATGAAGAGTCTTCCTATCCCTTAGTATGATATAGCTTATCACACTTTCAAATGTTTTTTTCTTGTGAAGGTAGGTTGAGCATGTTATATGTCTGTCAATTCAGACTACTCTATCAGTTGAGATTTTAGACTCCCTTCCAATCCATGATCTACCAAGTATTCTATGCTTCCTTCTTCAATCCCCTAAGGAAATGATCCAGATTTATGCAGGAATGCAACAGAATAAACATATAACCATAAATACAGAGATGTAGCGGAAACAACACTTCATTTCATTAATATCAAAGAATTGAAATTTGCTTACAGACAGAATGGAAATAAAACTAGCTAGGGCACTGGTAGCTATCTCTGAGAAGAGATGTTGCAGCTACAGGCCTCTGAACTGAGTTACAATGAGGCTCGAGGGCATATTTATTATTTAGAAACAATGGAGAACTCTAAACATCCAAAAACCTAACCCTAGGAGATGAAGCGCCAAAACTATGGGCCTCGTTTGGGTAAATTAGTGTTTCAACTTCCCAGGGACATAACTTTGGCATACTATCTCCGTTTGATGCACATAGTACATCATTAGAAAGATCTATCCAAGGAATACAACTATCCGGAAAAAAATGATATACTTTGGAGGCGCGATGCCCAAAAACATCGTTTAGGGCCTCAAAACGGCTCCGGAAGTTCAGCACTCGAAAAACTGCTAAAAATAGTAAGATGTGCTGAAACTGAAAAACTAAAAGAGGCAATGGTGGGGCCCCAAGTGGAATAGGCGGGTGGCCACCAATATCCACTTGGATCATTCCTCCCCCCTTAAGAAGCAATGGTCCCCATTGCATTGAGTTCTTCCATGAGAACACAAATTTCAGTTCTTTGATATTAATGAAATGAAGTGTTGTTTCTGCTACATATCTGTATTTATGGTTATATGTTTATTCTGTTGCGTTCCTGCATAAATCTGGATTTGTAAACCTAACCCTAGGAGATGAAGCGCCAAAACTATGGGCCCCGTTTGGGTAAATTGGTGTTTCAACTTCCCAGGGACGTAACTTTGGCATACTATCTCCGTTTGACGCACAAGGTACATCATTAGAAAGATCTATCTGAGGACTACAACTTTTGCCACGAATATCCATTCCGGAACAAAATGATATTTTCTAGAGGCACGATGCCCAAAAAACATCGTTTAGGGCCTCAAAACGGCTCCGGAAGTTCAAGACCCGAAAAACTGCTAAAAATAGTAAGTTGTGCCGAAACTGAAAAAATGAAAGAGGAAATGGTGGGGCCCCAAGTGGAATAGGCGGGTGGCCACCAATATCCACCTGGATCAGGAAATGAGTACCAAAGTAAAATAAGAAAGATATAAATACTAGGCCCATCATGGCATGATTAAGTTAGTAATCACTGATGCATTAGAAAACCTTTATCATCCCATCCCTTAGATTTATTTTGTGGACATCGAAAGGCAAGCATTATTAGAGGCCCAAGTAGAATTTAGTAAACCACAGAAGATATTAGCCATGGAAATGAAAGGGAAGGGAGTGGTCATCCTTTCAAAGAATAAAAAGGAAGAAACACTGGAAGAAGAGGAAAAGGAGATTGCAACAACACTCATGGACGTTAACATTCCCACCAAGCTAAGAGAAAGTAGGAATGTTCAACAAATTGTGTATACAAGAAGGAAAAGTACCAGGATAACATTTAGTGTAGAAAAAAACATCCTTTTGATACCCCCATTACCATTGAGGAAACACATAATCCTGAAAGGTAGAGCCTATAGGAGGGAGAAGAGAAAGAATTACCAAAACTAAAGGCACAAAAAGGTAAAATTTTAGCACTACTTGAGGTCACATAGCATCCAGTACAAATATAGGATAAAAATTCCATTATACAAGAGAAGATTATCTTGCCAGAAAAAAAACCTATTGAACTACAAAAGACTAAAAAATCAACAAAGAAATCAACCCCAAGGAAACCCCTTCCTTTTTCTCCTAACCATTGAAGGTTGATCCTATTTTCATAAGAACATCAAGAAGATTACTCCCAAAACACCTAGTGCCCAACTTACTACTTGAAGTGGATAAGGAAAAATTAGAAACGTCGATGGAGGAAAATAGAACAAGAAAAGGGAGTGGCTGATATTGCTAATATAGAGGGTGAAATGAACAAAATGAGAGAAGAGATAGCCTTATTAAGATTAGATGAGGCTAGCATAAGACAATACATTGTGAAGGAGAACAAACAACTAAGAATCTAATTGCAACAAGCATGGAGATTTCTAAAGGAAAAATAAACTCATATTTCATCATTGGAAACATCTTTAGGGACTATGGCACAACTCTCCTCGGAGGAAATTAGTTTTAGCCAACCTTCAAAGGCTTACTTACTATTTTTTAAGGAACATAGGTGCAAATTTAATATAAACCAAATATCACAAAGGGGGACCATTCATTTGTAAAATACTGGAGAGTTCATTGATTTATTCTGAGAATGCAACATGGAGGATAAAGCGAAGGTTGTTAAATTACACATCCACAACCTTTTGATTACCGACATGAGCATATGGGATCCAAACCCATATTTGGGGGATGTACAAATATTAGCCCTAACATCATGGTTGAGGCATGAGGAAATTAGGGCAAAGAAAGTGAAGGAAAATTTGGATGGGGAGCGAAAAGAGCCAATGTGGATTAAGCATGAGCACCCAAATCCAATCATAATCACCTCAACTCATGCCATCCTTGTATTAGACCCCCAAATAATGGACATTTGGAAAAAGAGAAGGGTGGAGGTCATCCTCCATTCAAAGACACTTTTATATTAATAGGGGAGTGGAGCTTACATTGAGCTTGTCAAAGAAGATGGCAAGAATTTCCCCATAGCATGAAATTCAAAGAATACCACGCTCCTAGCCAGTTACAAGTAAGACTAGCCAAGAATAACTTATACAAAAGTATTATCCATAGAGTTGTAGTGTAGTGGATTGGGTTTAAGTTCAATCCACCATTATTGTTGGGACTTAAGAACATAAAAACCAAGAAGAGGAATCTAAGGAATGATAGTTTATAAAAGAAATGCTAGATTCCACCTAGTAGATACAACCACTACTAGCTCAGCTTGGGATGTCAAGCAGGTTATCGAAGAGATGAATGAAGTAAACGAGAGGAGATAAAAAGCATCAGTTTATCAAGGGAGAGAAAAAATTCCGGTAAGGGGCTCTGATGGGCCTCCTAAATAGGTAAAAAATAAGGCCCATTTATCCACTCCTTTGCACATAAAAAATATATTAAACATACCTTTTACACTCAATGACACACTTTCCTAGCTTAATGTGTTCTTAGGAGAATCGATGAGGTTTTTCATATTTGTTCCTTAACATATATACTGTGCAGAATTTGAAGATATATTGCACAAATGTCAAGAAGATCTAGCACTAGATATATCTGTGGGACTTGTTCCCTACTACAAGAGAGTCTCAACACGGATGTATGAGGGAATTTAATGCCCTTTCCCGCTACTATTAGGTGGCTTATGCGCAATGAGTAAATTCGTCATCTTTGTGGTGCCATATCTTCTCATTTAGAAGTAAATAGCAACATGTCTTTTCAAGCAAGCATTTTTCATTCCTTCCTACATAGGAATATTGCACTTTAACAGAGAAATTTTTTTGTGCCTACAATCAAAGAAATAGAAACATTTCTTGACAGAAATTGCATAATTTCTCAGTGGTTTCACACTGAGCCTTTGAGATTTTTCAAACAAGAATAAAGGATGGATGAAAATCCTACCTATTGAGAAACTTAGGGCATGATCATAGTAAAGCTTGTCCACTTCACGCCTCACAATATCATTATAGGATTGCATTATGAATCCATCCATCCCACAATGCCTTGAATTGACATAAAAAGGGTATGAAATTGAAACATTCCCACATTTTTTATTGTATTTCCTTATGTTTTTGGCTATATTGGAATGAAAGAAGGCCAAAATAACAAAAGAGACAATGCTAATGCTCATTTATCTTCACTGTAATATACATCCAACACTTGTTTACATTGCCTCACGGTACATGACCAAGCACCCAATATTATGGATTCCCCTTTCGAATTCACTGCTTCAGTAGTTCACAATGCCAAAATTCTTGGATTTAAGGCCCACTATGATCCATATTAAGCAACCAGATATAATACAATTTTTTTTCAACTTTACAGTTTTCTTGTGTTTCATTGTGTACAAACCCCTCTCTCCAAAATCCTATATTTATGTATTAAATGAATGAATAACTTAATGATGATGTATAATTATTTTTATGCAACATGCATTAAACCAATAATTAACTTAATACATATTAAACTAAATAATTTAGACTAAATTGGCTCTAGTTAAAATGTTACTGTATAGAGATATTTGTCCATAATATTAAATGAAAATGCATACTTACATCATATAATCAATATATTATTCAATTTGTTTTTATACATATATTTTTAAGTTTCCCACTAGATAAGGTATAAGGTAAATTATATATATATATATATATATATATATATATATATTATTCAATTTATATATATGCATATGTTTTCTTGTTTTCCTAGTGTAGTCAACCATAATCAACATAATTACACATGGTCAAACCGTGTTCAATGTTGGGGTGGCAGGATGGGGAGGGATTCTCATAAATCTTGATGGAAACATCGAAGACATGTATGCTTGGAGTTTAGGTCGGAAAAATAAAAACCAAGCTGAGGCATATGGGTTACTCTTTGGAATGAATTCAACCATCACTAAAGGAGTCAAGAAGCTCCAAATCCCTGGAGACTCCATGATAATAATAAACCACATGAGAAAGAATACCCCTACTTAAAAAAATCTCCTTAACCAAGTCATCAAGAGAAATCAAGGTTTGACCCCTCTTTTAGATGAAGTAAATTTCTTCCATATCCTTAGGGGAAACAATAAAGAGGCAAATAAACAAGCTAATTTGGCATGTAGAATCAAAGAAGAAGCCACAATGGTGAATGGTATTGAAGGTTACCTATGTATTCCTTACCTATAACTAAGAATCCTAAGGCAAAGAATCAATCTAACCAAACAAATGGGAATTTAGATAGTTCCTTTGATCTGCTGAGTGTGTTGGAATGCCTCTTAATCCCTTCATCCTCGCTTCCTCTGGAGCCCTCCTCCCCCTTCCTCCCCAACCCTTTCTCCCTCCCCCCTCCCCTGGAGAAATGGGCGTTCTCTTGGGCATCTCGTTGGCCCTCTCCCCATCTCTCTAACCCCTTATTCCCTCTCTTCACCCCCCTTCCCCTTCCCCAACACTCCCCCCTCACCCCACCCCCCCACCTGCTTACCCCTCCAAGTTGGCACAACAGTCACTTCCACCCAACCTTCAACAAGTAGCCGGGTCTTGGCCGACCCATGGACCTATTTACTATTCTTAGTCCTGTTGGAATTTACTACCCATGCCTCGCCCTAAGATCCTGTGGCAAGCCATATTATAAAATCAATCCAAATAGTGGCGTCATGCAACTTGAAAACACACCACTTGGTCCCTACATTAGCTCAGGTGTGTGGTTATATGTCATCACATTCGATTTTTATTACAGTTGCTGACATTTTGGTACCTTATTTGTGGGAATGGTGAAGCCATGGGGAATAATTTACTCCCCAGACTCTGGAACACGCAGGTGAAGCGCGGGAATATGGTGGTTATGGAGTTTGGATAAGTTGTGAAAATTCGAGAAATAATGGATCAACATTGGGAATCCAACATCCTAGGTACAATGACATCACTCCTTCTTCACTATCATACTGTTGCTGGTTATTTAAGGGATAACGATCCGAAGAAAATCTAAAAGCCTCAGGCCAGAGAAGTTGAGAATGTCTGGGTTCTGTCTCTGTGTTTGCGGCTAAGGGTCAAGAGAAATGGTAGCATTCTGAAAGATGGTAGGGTTAGTGACTTGAATGTCTGGTTGGAGGTGACCTGGGGGCTCTCGATTCAACTTGGATACCTCTAGATTCATTCGACCGATACTAGAACCTGGGTAATTGGCGAGGAGGGTCCAATATCTAACCTATCTGTGGGAATTGAGGTGGTCATGAATTACTTGTGCACTACCCTGAGCGCCTGTTTTATTTATCTATGGTGCTTCGTGTCTTATAGGAAGTCTGAGTTTATAGGGATTCTGGTGATTGTGATTTTTGAGGCCATGAATTACAGGTCTATGGGAACTGTGAGTCCGGTGATTTACTTGTACACTGGCTCTTTTGTCTGCTCTGTTTACTTTTGGTGTTTTGGGTCTGTTGGGAGGTCAGGGGTCATCCGTGTTCTTGTGTCTGTGTCTGGGTCTGGGGTGACCGATCCTCCAGTGTCGGTCACGATGAGTGGAAATGTGAGTTCTGCTGCTGAGAGCATAGGCTTGGGATCCTGGGGCCCCTGTAGGCCCAATACCGAGAGTGTTAGTTCCAATTGGGCTCGTGGTACTGGAAATAACAAGATGAATTGTGGTCTGGTGATTTACCTGTACACTGGCTCTTTTGTCTGCTTTATTTACTTCTGGTGTTTTGGGTCTGTTGGGAGGTCGAGGGTCATCTGTGTTCTTGTGTCTGTCTCTGGTTCTGGGGCAACTGCCCCTCCAGTGTCTATCACGATGAGTGGAAATGTGAGTTCTGCTGCTAATAGCATAGGCTCGGGCTCCTGGGGCCTCCGCAGGCCCAAGACCGAGAGTGTTAGTGCTGATTGGGCTCGTGATACTAATAGTAGCAAGCTGAATTATGATGCCTGTGCCATGGAACATGGATAATTTCGAAATGGAATTGCAATGCTTCAAATGTGTGTGCAACAACACCACAAGAATGCCATTGAGATTAGGGAATGACAACTGGAAGAAAAATAAAAAATATCAAGGCTTGAAGACGAAGTGGAAGCCCCCAGGCTAGAAATAGATGGGTTGAAGCTAAAATTAGCAGATAACAACAAGAAGGAGGGGGAGGTGCCGAAGCCATTGGACCTCAACTCCCCAGCTCCAATGGAGGAATAGCCAGCCCTTCGAAACCTGCAAGTTTTGTATTATGTCTAATCATACTTGTATATATCTCCTATCACAGTTATGTAAGGTTTATAGTAGCAGGAAATTAGTGCTAAATTTTGAGGACGGGATGGCTAATGAAAAGCTTGCATAAGAGCTAGAGCAATTGTATCATCCTTAGCTAAGGAAAAGCACATTTTTTGTTGTAAAAATACCGATTTTTTGTCGCGTGTGGGTGCGTTTTAATGAAAAATATATATAATCTTTCCGGTTTAAAAACAAAACCATGTTCAATGTTGTCATTATTTCTAACCATCATTAATTATAATCTATCATAATAATATAAAATATTGACAACTATGATTAACCATATCCACCCATAATCAATTTTATATTGACAATATTCAACCATGGTGAAACATGATAAGTAAGTGAGAAATCATGATTAATTATGGTCAAACAAGTTCAACCATTATCACCTATGGCGAACATCGTTATCCATGGTCAACCATAACCAATTACAATTAAACATGGTCTTTTATGCTCTACTATGGTCTAAGTCCAACATGGCCAATCATGGTCAGCCATAGGCATCCATGGGAAACTATGGTCATACCATGATCTATCATGGTTTACATGGTCAACAATGGAAAGTATGATTAATGTGGTCAAATATGTCTAACATGCTTAAACATGATTAACATAATCAACATGGTCAACCATGGTCGATCATATTGAACTATAAGCTATCATGGTCAGCTATAGCTAAATGTGGACCACAGTCAACCATAATCTATCATAATGAACTATAGTTAAATGTAGACCGTAATCAGCCATATGTTGATCATAATAAACCCCCATTAACCATAATTTAACATATTTAACCATAATCAACCAAAGTCAACTATTGTCAACCATGGTGTACTAATCCTCCTTAAGTATGTCACCTATAAATTAACATAACCACTTAAAAAAAGTGGTTCATATATGTTGACGAGTGCCATTAATTTTTGAAGGATGGAAATTGACACTGATTCACATATATGAGCTACTTTTATAATATAATTGTACTAATAATATATGCATTCAATCAATTATATATTCCACAATTAAGCTTGGATAATTACTTCTATGTCATTATCTTGTTAGTTTTTGAAGAATGAAAAATGATACCAATTCACATATATCAACTACCTTTTAAATATAATTATGTGAATAATATATGTATTCAAGCAATTATAGACACTTTTTTTTCCTCTAAAAAAAACCATAATTTTATTATTGAAAACAAAATCACATTTTGTAAATGTTGTAAGAAACACATTCAGAAGATAGTCGAAAGGCTTACAAAATATTGAGCACAAAGCTCCAAGAACAATCCCCCAACATCTAGAGTTAAAAAAAAAAAAAAAACATATACCAGAGTTGAAACCCCCAAGAAAGACCATACCTTTTGTAGAGGACCACAACTAAAGCCGCAAGGGTTACAGACATTGATGGGTCGAAATCCTGAGAGGAAAGGAATGACCAAGAATGTCAACCAAGCAACAGTTGGAACCACAAACTCTAAAGATGAGAAAATAACCATGCCACATCCACATAAATCTACTAGAAGACACCCAAACGAAACAACGATGGTAGTAGAGGACAAAAATAGTGGCGACAACCATGGCAACAAAGCCGGAGCATGAGGAAAACGTCACCAACAAGAAAATGTTCTAACAAGAGATGTTGAAAATTGCACCTACAAAGGGAAAAGATGGACATAGAAAAGCGTGAGAAGTAGGCAACATGAAACTGGGGGATAAGGTGGCTAGGACAGCTACTAGTGCCTCCCCACACCCACCCCTCTACTTAATGCTCGTACCCAAACTAGAGCCATAACAAGAACCACAACTCCTTGACAACAAGGAAATCCTTGGAAGAGAAATGTGGCCATGGTGAAGCATGAAGCAGGAAAATGACGAGGAGGCAACACAAAACAGGGGGTGCAAATAGCTAGGGTTCAACTAGTAGGCCCCCACTCCCTCCCAATTTGTAAGTCCTCAATCAATTATATACTCTATAGTGCCACTTAGATTATCAGTTTTATGTCATTATCAAAATGTGAAAGGTAATAACAACTCGTTGAAGATTGTAAAGATAAAAATGGAAGGTAATGACTACATGATGGAATGGGAGTATATCTCTATATATATTTAAATATTGGATGATTAGTTTTGTCTATTTAAAAATTAGACAATCCAATTAAAAAAAAACAGTTTGCCATCCAATTTAAGCCACCTTTTCTATTTTCAAAATGAAAATGGTGCAGCTAGTTTGTAAAATTTCTATATACTCATTTGATTAGGGATCATCTCTTTCCATATGATTCGTTGGACTGTATATTAGTGGCTATCCAGATTTGTAGTTCTATATGTTTTGAATGCAACAAAATCGATGTAACTAATTTGTAAAATTCTTATGCACTCATTTGCGTAGAAGGGATAATTTGTTTCTATATGCTTCATTGCACCGAGTATATGTGGTTATCCGGGTCTCTAATTCCATATATTTTAAATAAAAGAAAAGTTATTTAGGAGAGCCAAAGTTGCAGAAGTGGTTATACTTCGGTGGATCTATATATCTTAAATGAAAGAAAAATTATTAGGAAGAACCTGTTACAAAATTTTTGATATAATTTATGCCGAAAATCAATAAGTTAATTGGACTGACTTGTAGCCACTTCTGTAATGAATTGTTGTTCACTCTGTTTATGCTAAGCAATTTACCTTCTATAGCTTTTGCAGATACAGTCTTTCCATTTCCCATTACTTCACAGAAATGAAACAAAAACAATCAAGTAAGATAAGTTCACTCCAGGTAAACAGAGATGGTAAAAGAAAATATAGAAAATAATAATATGATGAGAGGAAATACTCTAATTAGAATAGGGAAACTGAAACAGTTTGGTGAGTGTGCAAATGTTAACTACTATGTAGTATATTAATGATGATGGGTCACTCTGAATTTTTGAAAAAATATTATACCAATTATTGATTTAGTGTATGGTATTTAATATTTTTTAATGAACTAAGTTAATCTATAAAAAAATTTCACCATTTTAAAAAATACAGATTTCTTTGTGTGAATTCAAATTAAAGACAAATCAATGAATATAATCCAGTCATGTAATTGAAATCTTAATTTGCTTCAAAGTTAGACAGATTTCTACTTTCAGATAATGCAGTCTATTTGGGAGGCGATATCTCTTCCTCTATCCTCCCTCTCACTGGCTCAGACCATTGGCCGATTTCACTTCAATGGCAAAGGCCGGGTCAATCTGCGCGCCGCCCTTTTCGCTTTGAAGCCTTCTGGTTCAATCACCACGCTTTCAATGACCTCATCAGCTCGCTGTGGAGAAACTTCAATCCGCCAGAAGGGTCCAAAATGTTCCAGTTCCAACAGAAGCTCAAATTCCTAAAAGGCCACATCAAGAGCTGGAATCATTCCACCTTTGGCAACATCTTTCAGGCACATCAACATCTAAACAAAGAAATGGAGGCTCTCCAGCAAAAAATTATCACGGAAGGCTACACGGAACAAGCTCGGGAAAAGGAAAAGAAACTTCAATCTCAGATGGAGGAAAGATCAAAGCAGGAGGAAATTCTATGGAGGCAGAAATCGCGCATAAGATGGTTGAAGGAGGGTGAAAGAAACACTAAATTCTTCCACAGATCTACGATTCAAAGACGCATGCATAATACGATCTCATTTATTAAGAATCAGGAAGGGGAGAAAGTGGAAGATCATGCAGAGATCGAGCAGGTCTTCATCAACCACTTCCACACTGTGCACCAAGAACCTCTCCAGGACAGATTTCCAGCCATCGATAAAATCACTCAGAATATCCCAAAGTTGGTAACCGACGAGCACAATCAACTTCTTCTTCGCCCAGTCTCAAGTCTGGAGGTGGACACGGCCATGATGCAGCTCAAAGATGGAAAGGCTCCTGGACCGGATGGCTTTACGTCCACCTTCTTTCACAAATTCTGGGATCTGATCAAAGAGGAGGTCTGGTTGGTGGTGGAGGAATCGCGCTCAATGCATTGGCTCCTCCCCTCCTTGAACGCGACCTTTATTGCACTAATCCCCAAAGAATAAGCTTCTTGTACGCCGGAAAAATTCCGCCCAATTGCCTTATGCAATGTCATCTACAAGGTTATTTCTAAAGTCATCGCCAACAGACTGAAACCACTTCTGCCCCTTCTCATCTCACCCGAGCAAGCTGGTTATGTTGAAGGAAGGAAAATTCTGGATGGCATCATCCTCACACATGAAATCATACATTCCCTCAAAGACACCAAACAGGCAGGTATGATTCTCAAGATTGACCTCTCAAAAGCTTTCGATAGTTTAAGCTGGATGTACATTCAGAAAGTGTTATCAGCTTTTGGTTTTTCCTCCACTTGGATTCGTTGGGTTCATAATATTATCTCCTCCTCCTTTTTCTCTATCCTCATCAATGGCATTCCCTCGCGTCCCTTTACCCCCTCTAGAGGAATCAAACAAGGGGACCCCCTGTCCCCTTTCCTCTTTGTCTTAATGGTGGAAGGCTTGGGGCGACATCTAAAAATGCCCTCCGATCCCAGCAGATTCGTGGCCTCTCAGTTCACAACTCCCCTGCCCTAACTCACCAGCAATTTGTGGATGAAAATATGATGTTTGGTTACCCTTCTATGCATGAAGCCTCCCGACTTAAATCCCTGTTGAATGACTTCTCGGAAGCCTCGGGTGCGTGTATTAATACTGCTAAATCCCAACTCTTCTTCTTTCATACCCCTCCTTTCACTCAAAGAGCTATTGCTCGCATCCTTGGTTTCTCCATTGCCACCCTCCCCTCTAAATACTTGGGCACCCCCTTAATTGCCTCTGCCTTAAAGCATGCCTCATGGCGTGAGCTCCTTGAAAAACTTGAAGCTCGCCTCTCTTCTTGGACTCACAGAACTCTGAATATTGCGAGTAGAGTGGTTCTAATCCAAGCGGTGTTACAGGCCATGCCTCTGTACCTTTTCTCAATCTTGGCAGCGCCCAAATGGGTTCTCAAAAGAATAAAGGCCCTATAGCGGGACTTCCTGTGGGGATCCAAAGGAACACATCGAAAATGGGCTCTGGTCAAATGGTCCTTGGTTTGCAAGCAAAAGGAACAAGGAGGAATAGGTTTGTGTGATCCATCTCACAGCAATGCAATAATGGGAGCCAAAATATGGTGGAGCTGGCTCACCACCCCTAATAAACCTTGGGCAATCATCTGGGCAGCCAAGTACGCCAACCACAGGAAGAATTAATCAGATTCACTCCAACGGAGAAAGGCTCACTCATTTGGAATGCAGCCAAACAATATTACCTCCTTATTCAGCAACACAGTTTTTGGGAATTAAGGAATGGTAGTACTTCCAGATTCTGGACAGATTCCTTGGATCAATTTCCAAAACTTACTAACACCTACAAACCGCTCTTGGACCGGATTGGGACAGACAGCAAATGGATACAGTGAAGCAACATTGGGTAGACAACGCACAGCAGGGTTATAGACAGTGGAAACGGGCTGAAAGGATCACAGGGAACATAGATGAACAGAGCAAGGCAGCATTAAACTCTGAAATCAAAAGCAGGTGCATTAGAACTTCACACAACAAGGACATTCTCAGATGGGGACACATGCCAAAAGGCTCCTTCTCAACCCAGGAAGCCTACAAAATTTTGAGTAACGATCCTGGGCCCAAAGACCCCCTATGGAACAAAATCTGGAGCTCGGGGGTATGTCCCAAAGTATCATTATTTCTCTGGCTCTTTGGGCATCAAAGAATCCTCACTTGGGACAACTTAAGGAAACGAAGCTTTCATGGCCCCTCAATCTGCCCTAACTGCTGTACTCATGAGGAAACTCAACAACACCTTCTAAACTCTTGCTCTCTGGCCAATCAATTATGGGAAAAAGTCAGCTTTCGATGCCAATGAGACTGCCGTCCCTTCGAAGATATTATCAACTCTATCAGGAACTGGCATAAGAACCCCTACAGAAGCGAAATCCTAAACCAACTCTGGAGAATAATCCCAGGTCTACTCCTCTGGACAATTTGGAAGGAAAGAAACAAACGCATCTTCAGGGATCAAAAAACTCCTCTAGACATCATCTGGAGGAACTTTTGTCTCAATCTTACTGAGACCCTAGCTCTGCATTCCTGGGACACAAATGAATATCCAACTCTAGCAAAAGAAAGAACGATCTGGGATAATTGGGGACTTCAGCTTCACCTTCGAGAGCCCGTGCAAAAAATCCCTAGAACTGATTACACCAAGAGCTCTTGGATCCCGCCTCCAGAGAACACCTTCAAACTTAACTTTGATGGCGCTTCTAAGGGAAATCCAGGCAAAGCAGGCTTTGGGGGCATAATCCGAGATCACAAAGGCAATCTTATAGCTATCTACATGGGGAACCTTGGATGGGACACGAACAATTCGGTAGAGCTAGAAGGTCTTTGGCAGGGACTTCTCCTTTCGCAACATCCTGGGCTGCATCCTCTAGAGATAGAAGGGGATTCTCAAATTCTTATCAACCTTGCCACTCAGCTCCTCAATGGGGCTCATGCGCACAAAATTGCCAATAGTTGGAGACTTGAGGCACGTCTAGAGAACATTGAGGAATGGCTCATTAACAACAGAGCTCTCCTCTTCAAGCATATCAGAAGGGAGGGAAACAAAGTTGCTGATCTATTGGCCAACGTGGGAGTAGACAACGAGCACAACCTTCTTACAAGGACTCTCGAAATAATTCACAATGATTATCATAGACAGGAATGCCAAATGCTGGTCCAAAGCGAAGTAGAAGCCCCGGATGCGGGTGACAATGCAGCGAATTAAGGTGATGGGATGGTCGAGGGGCATAATGGGTCGTCATACGCCAACCTGCCTCGAAGCTGTCATTTGGTTCATCAATTGGAATGTTCAGAGTTTAATGCATTTAACTACCGGTGCTCATAACAACTTCGCCTCCGATCCTCGAGACCTTTTCGCACGCTGCGACCTGGCCATGTCTTCAGCTCAAATTTATGAAGGTTTAATGCGAAGGACTTACTGTTGCACGGTATATTGGGAGGATAGAATGGCATGCGGTCATGGCTCTAGCAGAACTCCTCAGCGTGTTAAGCGATGCTGCACTCCGGAGTCTAGGCGTTCTTCCGCGCGCACTGTAACTGGCAAGAGAACCAGTCTCAATTGCTGCTTGGAGTTAGGCGACAACCTCCACTACTCTCTTGCAGGCTCTTGCATGCTCGCCTTGGTGACTTTGCCTACTCAAACGCCCCCAGCTTCAGTCCTGCATTCGCCTCCCCACATTGCTATCTCATCCGAGGATATGCCGCGTCTCAGGCATAGGATGCGATGCAGAAGAGGATCCACCATACGCCAGATTCGGTGCTCCACCACCTCCTCCAGTATCTCCTCAACATCTTCCACCAACTCCGACAGCCTTTCTAGTGCACATAGGGGTCGTCTTCATCGCTCTGGACGCAGCTTTCGTGCCCCCAATCCTCCGATTCCTCCTGCTCAGCCCCACACTGTGCATTTATCTTTCAATATCTCTCTTAATCGTCCCAAAGTGACGACCTCAATTACGGTCGTCTTTCAGGAAACTCCTCAGAACATAACTCCTTGCTCTGGCAGGGCGGAATGCAGCAATGTGGGCGCCCAGATTTCGGGGCACAATGCTGGCATGAAGCTCACTGACAGCATGAATTTGCAGGATGTGGTGGGAAAAGCCACTCAGGACAACGCTAGCAAAGGCGTGGCTGGTCAGCCTAGTACACTGCCGAACGTGATGAAAGATGACATTGGTCACACACATGCTGAGCAGGCCCATCCTTCTCCGCCAGGGAATTTGGTCACTTCATTAGATGACCTTCTCAGCGCTGGCCGGGATGCTAAGCATGATTGCGGAAAGCTGAAAACTGGAGGAAGTCAAGCAAGCGAGATTAAGAATGCTGGATGACAAACGAGCGAGGCGCAGACTGCAGAGGGTCAAGCGAGCGTGGTGCAGGTTCCTTCTGTCATAGGGAAGGTGATTAATTCAACTGCGGACCTGTACAAGGACGACGAGGAACCGGATGAACTCTGGTGCAGGGTCGTTGAAGAAGCTCCTGATGAGTAGCACCTCCCTCTTACTTTGTTTTTTGTGCTTTGTCTCTGCCCTTTCTTCAGGGCCTGTTCGTGTTTGTTATGATGTATATGTTACAGTTTCTGTTAGACATGATATCAAAACTCAGAACTCCATGTCTCCCCTGCGTGGGATTTTTCTTGAAAAACACTCAGCACTTGTTTCCCTCTTGAAGGGCAGTGTTCAACATTGGTTTTTTGTTCAAAATGCTACTACACTGGGCAAGGAAATGGCTATGGCCTGCTGTACATAATTTTCACTATTAATAGATTACGTTTACTTAGAAAAAAAAAATTTGAAATCTTAATTTTAATAATGTGAACCATTTACAAATTAATATTAAAAAATTAAATGAATCTCTGCATAAAAATTAAATGTTAATCGGGGAGAAAGAGGCTGAAACCAGCGGAGTAGTGTCGGTGAACATTCCAAATATAAAATTAATTTTTATATATTTTTAATGAACTATAAAAAAAAATCAAAGGTTTAGAGTAGTTAGTAACATGACGTTTTATTAAAATGCTTTACAATAAAAAGGTAATGTTATTTATATTTTAAATTTAAAATATGGGAAAAATTTTACAGTTAAGTGTACTTGAGCTAGTGGAGTTTTGAGAAGGGTTTAGGGAAGTGATGATTGACGCTATGTGATTCATTTCATTAGTTTCAATCCCATTTCTTCACAACTGTAAGTATCACTTAATGTAATAAGTCACAAAAATGATATCTGATAAAAAATCACAAATTTCATATATCTTAAATTTGAAGTGGAATTCTCATATAATACTATGTTGATTTGTTTATATATTTGTTGGATATTAAAAAAAAAATTTAAATAATATATTAAAAAAAAAATTGTTGGATTTTCATTGCATAATAATATAATTTGTTAGTTTAAAATTTTTTTATTTTGATTAAAGATTTTAAAGATTTTTATTTTTTATATATTAAAAAATATTTAATAAAAAATCATGTTTATTTTTTTTAATATAATATAATTAATTTAAAAAATGTTAGTTTATTTGGTGAAATTTTTAATAATTTTTTTTAATTTATAATTCTATTTTTGAATGTTGATAATTTTTTTTTTTTGAAAATTAATATAAAGTCTATTCAAACTAATTATTTTACACACTTTAATAGGTTCAAGTTACATAAATCATAATTTTTTTTTTAAATTTTTTTTTTTGGGTTAAAAGTGACTCAACAAAAAGATTAGTGGTGAAAGATTACCTTTTAAGTTATCAATTTACCAATCTTTACATCACAATAATTTCTAAACGCAACATGAAAAAAATTCTTTTATTTCTTTTTTAGTTGATTTGCTACAAAATGCTCTGAGTGTGGAAAAATCATTTCTAAAAGTAACATGTAAATATTTTTATGATCTTTTATTTGTTTTAAAAAAATGAGAATTTGCTACACAATATTTAGTATGAAGTAATGAAGTAGGATTTTAATTGTTTTAAGAAGTGTTTTAAAAGAAATTGATTTTCTTACTGTAAATGGATTCAATGATTTGAGGGTGCTTTGTACACCATTACTTTAGAGAATGTACTCCTATAGCTCAACATAAATTAATATACAGTAATGATTGAAAAGATAAAAAAAAAAATCAATATTCCTTATAAATAAAATATTTCAATGTAAATCTCTGTAAAACTGTAATTTATATATATATATATATTTTAAATATGATTCTCTCTGTCTCTAATAAATCCATAATTAAAATAAACCTATCCGCAATACCTCTTATGCATCCAGTGCCTTGAACAAATCCGTTCCCTTGATAGCCATCCTTACGAGTACACCGCACGCTGTCTTTTACAGCTAGCTGGCAGACAGCTTTAGGGTCACAGAGAACATCATCACAGGAGCCCAGAGTATGCAGCCCACAACGCCTTGAATTGACATAAAAAAGGGTACGGAATTGAAACATTCCCACATTTTCTTTAGGGCTAGCCTTATTTCTTTACGGAAATGAAACATTTCTACATTTTTTTAGGGCTAGTCGACAGCATTAGGGTCACATAGAACATCATCACAGGAGCCCAGAGTATGCAGCCCACAACGCCTTGAATTGACATAAAAAAGGGTACGGAATTGAAACATTCCCACATTTTTTTTTGGGCTAGCCTTATTTCTTTACGGAAATGAAACATTTCTACATTTTTTTAGGGCTAGTCGACAGCATTAGGGTCACATAGAACATCATCACAGTAGCCCAGAGTATGCAGCCCACAACGCATTGAATTGACATAAAAAAGGGTACGGAATTGAAACATTCCCACATTTTTTTTTAGGGCTAGTCTTATTTCTTTACGGAATTGAAACATTTCTATATATTTTAGGGTTAATTTTTTATTTTATTTTTTATAATAGATTAATCTAAGGGAGGTTTCAAGATCCAGATTACAGTAGGCCATAGGATTTGAATCTTGGGTTTTTGGTTTCATCTAGCCAAATTTGCTCTTAAACCACATATTACTGTATTAGACCAGTCTTATTTTTTGAGCTATAAGATATTAAATAAGGAGTTGTCTGCCAATAACCACCGATGGCAGTTTTTTTGCCAAAATCTGGTACAAAAAAAATTCAAAAAATCAGGTAGTTGGAGTGTTTGAATTGCATTTTTTCATAGTGGAAATAGATTCAGTACTATCACAAACTCTTTGGGCACCCAAAATACTGAAGTTTAACAACTGTAAACAAGATTATGATAAATCTTTACTAAAATTTTTCAAAATCTTACCAAAATTTCTAGATTATTCTGTAGGTTTTTTAGACTACTGCTATTAAATACTATAAAACAATAACTGTAAATATACTACCCATTACATTTAATATCCTATATCTCAAGAAATATATATATTGCTATTTTTCATTGCATTGCCTTGTGCTTCCGGCTGTGTTGGAAGCCATGAAAGCCACAATAACAAAATAGAGGACGCTAATGCTCATTTGTCTTGACCCAATTTGTCTTCACCCAACACCTCGTTTTCGCTTGAAGACACCTCGTCTCACGGCCTCACGCGAGAAGAGCAGGCGCCCAATACAATGCATCCCTTTTTCAGCTTCACTGCTGTGGCCGTTCACGAGTCAAATATCTGGTTACCAAGTTCAAATTCGCATTCGGTACTAACACACTACGATTATCTAAAATTCAGTGAAGTATAAATTCGAAGTATAAATCTTATTACTGCTAAAAAAATGTGAGTGCTAATCTATCTATATATTTCGTTGGACTGTACATTAGTGGCTGTACTGATTTGTGGTTATATATGTTTTGAATGCAAGCAAATCGATGTAACTAATTTGTAAAATGCCTATTTACTCATTTGTGTTGTAGGGTTAATTTGTTTCTATATGCCTCGTTGGACTGTGTATGTGTGGTTATCTGGGTCTGTGATTCCATATATTTTAAATGTATTTTAAATGAAAGCAAAGTTATTTAGGAGAGCCAAGTTACAGAAGTGATTATACTAGACCGTGGATCTATATGTGGAACTATATATTTTAAAGGGAAGAAAATCTATCTATTTTATAGGGAAGAAAATCTGTATATCTTATATAGAAGAAAATTGATTTGGAAGAACCTACCTACCAAATTTTTGGTATGATTTATGCTTAAAATTGGTCTAGCACAATGGTAAAATGGTTCTATGGCTCAATGTTTCAAGAACAATGGTAAAATGGTTCTATGACTCAATGTTGATTGCATTTTGGTTGTTGGTAGTTTTCTTTCTACTATCAATTAGATACAAGATCCCAACCTCTTACCAATTTTCTCATTTTTCAATTGGATGCAGCGAATTTCGGTCTTTAAGCTTTTTTTCTAAAAAAATCTCCTACGAACATGTCTTTCGAGAGCAAAATTCAGAAATAGATTCACTTTCCAAGGACTCTGTCCCTATGGCCTAGACAGATACATTACAAACTGTTTTTTGAGAAAAACTCTGTTTGTCTAGGCTCTTTTGAATTTTGTTAATCTCTTCCTACTCCCCTTATTTACTTTAGGCTTGTTGATCCCTATTTCATGCTCTGTTTCCATATGTAGCTACAAGGTGGCATTTACAGCATTATAATTGCTAACCTCAAATCCTTTATGTCATGGCCAAGTACATCTAAAAAGTATTTTAATGGGAGAAGAAGGTATATAAAAATTGAAACTAATTTATATAGGTAGGAGATCCATGAGGTGTAAATAATATACAAAGTTTGAAGAGGTTCCTACAGGCCTAAAGACCATAAGGTACGTTAAGTGACTTTTTTAGACACTTATTTGAGAGGGGCCTCCCAATAAGTTAAATGAAGGATAATGCAGTCATTGGAAAATTTATCGGAATCTGGCCCATCAAAAAAGCCCTTCCTATTATGGATTGCTAGAATATATGCTGCATACCCATAGATATACCATCGATTGGCCCTGCTCCAACGAGAACATGAGACACTGGAAATGCCTGCAATAGAGAAAATTATTCAACTCAATTGTTCATTTACTTTGCTTTTTGGATATTCACAAATATGAATATTTGCACTGTAATTTGAACAAGATCTTAAATAATGTATAACATTTTCCATTAATAAAAATGTTGCAATAAAAGTGTTACAGTTTTGTAAAGTTTGGAAAGTTCGACGACTCCACATCGGTTATAGATGATGAAGCACATGGCGAATTTGGTGAAACATTTTAAACAATCCTACATTTATGAAAAAGTTAAAAACACTCTTGTCATGATCTAGCCACATTTCTTTCACTCACGATAAACGAATCAGCTTATGCAAACAAAATCAAAATAACGAATCATGATAAATGAATTAACATATCCAAACAAAATTAAAATAACTTTGACAATAGCGCCACGCAATTCTGCCATACTTCTCCTCTTTCCTTGCTTTGGTTCCGACATGAATTCGACACTGTTTGACGGTTTTTACTAGACTGCAATAATTGCACATTTTCATATCCAGCCTCTGTGCCAAAGGTAATGCCTTTTGTCATGTTTTCAATTATACATAAAATAAAATAAAGGATTGCATCCACTTTTTTAACGTTGGGTTGTACTTAAATATGAATATCCCTAAGCTAAGCAAAGGGTTTTAGCCGATCTATAGTTACATCTTGGCATTAAATAAGAGGTACATAAGCAATCATGGAACGCAGTGAGTATTATAGTGAGGCCTTTGTAGACACAACAAGATCTTCCATATGAAAACCACTTAATATGAGATAGTCTTTCCATTTCCTAATGGAGATTCCAGAGTGATGTATGAGCAGGCAAAACAAATGTGGTACTTCTGCCCTGCTTTAAAATTATATTACCTTACCTGAAGGTTTTGTCAATCTGCCTGCTTGTGGGATTTCTGATCTAAACCTCCAGAGCATAACCTGAAGAAGAAGAAGATTGATGGGATGCAGATGGTTGCAGAGGCGTGTCAACTGGAAATGGAAATGGAGGAGTGGTAATGTCAACTAATCCTTCTAACATCTGAACTACTTTGCTAATCGGGGGACGGCGAGAAGCATTGAACTGGATGCACCACAGTCCAACTAAACTCAACTTTCTGGCAATTTCTTGATCTTCCTCTGACATGTTTCCTTTTCTCAAATTTCCAAATTCACCCTTCTCCACTTGTTTAAAAACCCACTCTAAATAGAAGAATTGGCTTGATCTACTCTCTTTATTACCAAGGTCAAAATTCTTCCTTCCTCCCACCATTTCCATAATCAACATTCCATAGCTATAAACATCGCATCTATCGGTTACAGGTCCATACATTCTCGACCACATTCTGGGGCAGCGTAGCCTAGTGTTCCTCCATGAGCTCCAGAGACATGGCTTTCTTCTCTGTTCGTTACTTTGGTTAGACCAAAATCTGCAACTTTGGGCAAAAAATTGGCATCGAGTAGAACATTGTGGGGTTTTATGTCACAATGTAAGATGCGGTTACTGCAGTCTTCGTGCAGGTACAAAATACCGCGAGCTGTACCAAGTGCAATTGAATACAACTGTTTCCAATCCAACTTATCTTGGTGGTCTCCATGGATATAGTTGTCCAGAGAACCATTAACCATGTATTCATACACCAGAGCTCTTTTGGATCCCTTGGAACAATAACCCAAGAGGCGCACCAAGTTAACGTGGTAGGTCCTCCCAATTGTAGCCACTTCTGCAATGAATTGTTGTTCATTCTGTTTCGATTCATCCAGAATCTTCACAGCTATGAGACGTCCGTTGGGGAGCTTCCCTTTATAAACTGTTCCAAAACCTTTTTTCCCAAGCTTGTCTGCAAAACTGTTTGGGTAACTTCTAATCTGGGAATAGGAATATCTGGTGGGTACTTGTGACGAATAATAATTTAAGAAAGTCTCCACTGACGGAGGTCTAGAATCGACGGGGTGCATAAACGCTTGAATGCTCTGGTCCTCACTCGCACTCCTCTTACAGCACATTTGACGACGAACCAATATGCAAGAAACCACTACTATGCTGACCACGGCTAATATTGGAATACTTATCTCTAGAAATAAATTTGAAAAAGGTAATTAGAAAACAGAGTACTAAAAAAATCAAACATATCGAATGGATGTGGTTTTAAGCTAAGCAATTTACCTTCTATAACTTTTGCAGATACAGTGTTTCCATTCCCCATTACTTCACAAAAATGAAACAGAAACAGCCAAGTAAGATAACTTCACTTCAGGTAAACAAAGACGGGCGAAGAAGATATAGAAAACACAAATAATATAATCGGAGCACAAAGTGTGAAGTAATTAAATTATGGAAAGAGAAACAGTCCAGTGAGATAACTTCACCCATGAGATCCTCACGAAAATTGCCCTAAACATGGTATTAGGGTAAGAGGAAGTGGAATGTGCAGGAGAGACAGACATTTTTCATTTGGGTTGCTGTTAATGACTATAAATCGGGCATGTAATTTGGAATCTTAATTTATTTTTGGAGTAACTGCACATCACTATAACAAATCCTGTAACAAAAACATAACCCCACTCAACCAAAACTCCAAAAGAACAAAGAAAAACTCCTTAAGAACAATACCACTTATGCATCCAGTGCTTTGAACAAATCCGTCTCCTTGATACCCATCCTTACACCTACACCTCATGCCGCCTTGTATAGCTACTGCGTGATCGCAGACCGCATTAGGGTCACAGTACTGAACATCATCACAGGAGCCCAGAATACCCCACTCCATCTTCAGCCCATATTCCATGTCCACACTTGTGGATGTGGGCGTCAAAACCCAGCTAATGAAACTCTGGCACTGCAACGTGGAGAAGTGAGTAAAGTCATCATCTCCGGGGTGCCATATCGTCCCATTTAGAAGCGGATAGCAACATGTCCTGTCAAACATGCATTGTTCATTCCTGCCCTGCATAGGAAAATTGCACTTTAACAGAAAACCTGTTGTGTTCTTGCAGTCGGAGAACTGGACAAAGTTGTTGACAGAAATTGCATAATTGCTCATGCCTTTCACGCTGAAGCCCTTGAGATTCTTTGAACAGGAAGATCGGAGAGGATCGATGACGATCCCATCTGAAGAGAAAGTGAGGACATTATAGTAAAGCTTGGACACTTCAATGCTCACAGTATCGTCATAGCACTGCAATTTGAATCCGTCCAGCCCACAACGTTCTGAATTGACATAAAAAGGGTACGGAATTAAAACATCCCCACATGTTTCATTGCATTGCCTTGTGCTTCCGGGTCCGGCTATGTTGGAAACAGCTCTGATCGAGAAGAGCGGAAGCGGCCATGAAGCCAAGGCCAGAATAACAAAAGAGACAACGCTAATGCTCATGCTCATTTATCTTGACTGTAATATACACCCAACACCTGGTTTCATGGCCTCACGGGACAAGAGCAGGCAGCCAATACGATGGATCCCCCAATACAATACAATACATTTTCTTTTCAGCTTTACCTCTTTGTTGAATGTCAGAGTGAATAATCCCCTCGATCCGTGTATGTATTAAGAATCCGCGCTGCCTATATAGAGAATATGGTTTAAAAAAAACCTTGCCCTCGAATGGGAAAGTAGACCAGTAGCTGAGTTAAATTGCAAGTAGACCGGTAGTTGAGTTGCGCAAGTAGATTGGTCGCTGAGTTAGAGTTAGTGCACGCCGAGTTAAATTGGGTGCACATTGAATGAAAGAGCAGAGGGATTCACTCAACACTATGCAACTATATGGGCGGATCTCTCTATTCTGTGTAGAGGATAAGATAAGGAAGATGGGAATTGAGCCAACAAAAAGGATACATAACGGGTCCAAGAAATTGATCGTTGGCCAACACCTGGCCTTGCTTAGCACAGGAAAGTTTTGTTTGTCACTGGTGGTATTCAGAGTGAAGAGCAACCTATCGCTGATTGTGGTACACAAATTGATGAGGTGGTTGTTCCTAATAGGCAAGAACTTCAGAATGTTGTTGTAGCTTATATTGTTAGTGATGTTATGACTAAATTGTTTTTAGAGCAGCCTCCTGCTAACTATGCTGAAATAATTGATGAGGTTACTATTTCAACTCTTGTTGGAAGTGTTGTTTGTTATTTAGAGCTTGAGCTTTAATTCTTTGTTCTTTATTAAAATAAAAAAATAAAAAAAAAAATCTGAGACATATCAACTAAAATAAGTTTTCCCAGGAATTCGAATTCTTAGAATGGTGGAAGTTATGCTTAATGGAAAGAATCGTCCCTCTTATGGTTTTGAATTTGTGTAAAATTTCAAAAAAACAAACTAAAACATTTAAGTAAACTTTGTATAAAAACTTCTCAAATATATAACTCTATATAACTCCAGATAAAAGGAAACAAACAACAAACATAGAATGACATGTAAACTTCAGATTTTCATTGTCTAACCAAATTCTGCTGACTGTAATAACATACAATAAAAATGCTCACGAAAAAAGTTCGAATGCTGGAAAAATGCTTTGCTCATCTGACTGTAATAACATAGTCAACGAGAACAAATAAAGTTGACCAACTTCCTCAAAGATTACTATGACTCTTCAAATTTCAGTGTATTACATCATGCATCCGTACACGAGAAAAAATAGGAAAACCAAACTATTATTAACAAGTATATCTTATTCAGTACAAGCACTTATTAATACAAAATGATCTGGGAAAACTTTCAGCACACTGTAATGTACATAAGGAAACACAATATTTGAGAGTTTGCATGTCACTTGTTTAAATATGCAACCAATTTGACAACTACAAATCAAAGGAAATTGTTTAAATATGTAACCAATTTGACAACTACAAATCAAAGGAAAACACTAAAAGCATGCTCGATTATTATCTATTGCTATGTGGGCTACGACTATGCTAGATGCTTATGTATGTGCACTCAAATACTAATGTCTCACAAGTTTCTCTAATCCAATACTAATCATGCCTCGCAAGTTTCTCTGATCCAACACTTGAACATCATTGCTTGTGTATCTCAACACGTCCAAGTTGGAAGACTACCTACATCTTGTATAGTTTACCTATAACAACGAACATCAAGCATCATTAGGCATTCTTTCTGAAAAAGTCAATCCCATAGATGCCATTAGACATCAACCAGTCAATATAAAATCATGCTATTACTTAGGTCGATTAAGGGGAAATAAATTAAATTTAGAATATTCACACAATCAATATAAAACCATGTTGTTACTTAGGTCGATTCAGGGAAAATAAGCTAAATTTAGAATATCCACACAACAAGGAGCCTTGGGACCATTGCATAAGAGCTGCATGAAATACCGTAAATGATGTATTGTCTCCGGGTTAATTCGGTTGGGACTAACTGCTCGCTCTTCTGATCCATGGTGTCGTCCCTAGTAGCCACTCAATGCACTTTAGTTGCATCTCTATAAGTTCCATTGAATTTCTTAAAGTTCAAGCCAGTCTTGAAGGTATTCTAGACTTGTAGGGGAGAAACCTTAATCTCTAAGGTAAAAAGTAATAGCTTTAGTGTAGTCAATTAGTTAGTGTAATCCATTAGGTTCTACTAGTAGTAGAGGCTACACATGATTGATCATGGATCATGTGAATGTACAATAAGAAGAAATAACGCATGAGTAATGTTGGAATGTGACTAGGGGTTGAAATAATTGGGTGACTTAGTCTAGGGTAGTTTTGGAAAACCAAAAGGAAAATAGCACTCTAAACCATGTACCCATGTATAAATAATTTGGTACCAAAATAGGTAGAACCAATAGAGAGAAGAAGAGAAAAATATTTAAAAGTGTTAAAGAAAGATTTTCGCTAAATGTTGAAATATGTAAGTAGGTTCAGTCTTCATAATGACACATGTAATCATGATTTTATGTAATTAATGTAAAGAGAAAAATAGATTTATTATTATTTTTCTTAAGACATGAATTTCATGCTCAAGGGAAATTTATATTTAGGTCAAGCACCCATTGAGTGCTTCTAGAGCTTGTTATTTACTCTACAAGTCAATTGAGTCATTGTCATGTATTGAAGACCCATTTGGGCATGTTGCATATTGTAAAGAAAAATTTATTTGAGTCAAAATACATGATGCAAAGGTCAAGTCGGCGTACACATATGGACAAGTTTGCCTAAAAGGAGCAATTCGACCTAGTGGAAGACCTATATAGAAGGGATACTTCGACCTCACTTGAGACATACACTTCACTCACACAAGTTCGATCAAGAAAGAGAAGAGAGTCTGAAGAAGGAAGGCAAGAAGAAGAAAATAAAGTCGAGTTTTTGGGACTGTTTTTGGGCGATTTTTCTCACATGTGAAAAGTGGATTAGGGCATCTTTCTACAACAACATGTACATAATTGCAGTCATGTTCAAGGGTCGAGTTTTTGGGTCAAGAAAGGTCTCCTTTGTAAGTCTAAGTATCAAGGAAGAGAATTCAAGTCAAGCGAAGGAGAAAGGAAACAAATTCATCCATCTTCTAGCCACACATGTGAACTAGGGTTTCTGCAAAAGAATCTGCTGGGAGGTCGAATTTGCAGAAGAATATGATGGGAGGTCAAATTTGTAGAAGTATCTATTGGGAGGTCGATATTGCAAGGAGATGTTGCTGGAGGTTGAAATTGCAGAATTTACAGGAAGCACATCAAAGAAAGGTTTGACTTGGTCTTGGAGGGTCTTGGTCAAGGGTCATAGGTCTTGGAATTCGTCAATTGAAGTTATATAAGAAGAGAATAATTCTTGTGGGTTTTCCTATCAAGTGTAGAGGTTTTGGCCTTGGTTGATCGCCTACATTATGTGTCCTTTATCTTACCGTTCGTTATGATTTCATAGATGTTTGATGATATAAAACACTAACAATAATAAAGGAACGAAGAAGTTAATATGGTAAAGTAAAAATGCATCACAGGCAGTTATAAAAAGAAGAGAAATAACCTACACTTGGTGCCCCTAGATTTTTCAACATGGTATCAGAGCTAAGGTGACAAGACAAAGAAAGGAAGCTTGAAGAAGGACCATCAAAAGGAGTATTAAGAAAGTTTAAGATATCAAAGAGGACATCAAATCATCAAATAAGGGATACGTAAGGTCCAATCAATCTAAGGGGCATCAAAAGAGACTATTCATTTCAAGGATCATACCATCTAGAAGCAACAATAAGAAGAAGACCTCAAAACCCAAGCTCATCTAAAGAAGGCTTCTATATTTGAAGCTTGAGAATTTCACACATTCCTTAATAATCATCACAAAGAATATCTCAAGGACCCTTTCTCATCTCAAAGGAGGACTTCACATTGGAGAATATTGAAGCCTCTACATAAAAGAAAATCAAGAAGAAGAAGGCATTGTCATCATCATCAATAAATCGAGGTGATCTCTCTCTCTTTGAGCCAAGGATCTCTTTTGAAGAAAGAAATTTTCTATTATCAACTTTATCATCAAAATTAGGAAGGCATCAAGTTAAAGATATTGTCATCAAGGAGTATCTTCACAAGTAAATACCTTTATATATATGTTTGAATCTGTTAAAATGACTTCATTTTGCAAGAAGAGCAGCAAATAAGTTGATTTGCTACAAAATGCTATGAGTTTGGAAAAATCATTTCTAAACCAACATGTAAATATTTTTATGATATTTTATTTGTTTTTAAAAAAAAAGAGGATTTGCTACACAATCCTTAGTATGAAGTAGGATTTTAATTGTTTTAAGAAGTGCTTTGTATACCATTGTACTAAGGAAATATGTAATCTCTCCTTACTAAACATAGAATTAATATACAATATTGTCAATAATGATTTTATACATCTAAATATGAGGAAAATATAACTCCATTACATAACATGAGGTAAAAAAATTCAATATTACCCATAAATAAAATGTTTCAATATAAAATCTCTATATATAAAGTTATTAAATGATTTGAGAATATATATAAAAGTTGAAAAAGTTTTTAAGATTTGATCCCTTTCTATTTATAATAAATCCATAATTAAAAAATAAACCTATCTATAATAAATCATAATTAAAAATAAACCTATCGAATACCTCTCACGCCATCCGGTGCCTTGAACAAATCCGTTCCCTTGATAGCCATCCTTACAACTACACCTCAAATTTGTCTTTTTACACCTAGGTGCGAACGACTTTAGGGTCCATGGGAGAACATCATCACGAGGGCCGAATATAATTTGTTATAGAAGCTGCAATATGAATACATGCATGTTGGAATATTTAAAATTCCAGAACAACAATGGAGAATAAAATTCCCCCTCTTCAACAGAGAGAAAATATTAAAAAAATTCTTCACTGGAGACAGAGCTTTCACTGTAAAAACTATTTCATTAAACTTCAAAACTTGGTTACAAAATCACCTCTGACTGAGGGAATACAAAAGGCTTTGACTGCTTCAAAACACAGTTCAAAACATAACTCACACTCTCTAAAATTTCACTCTGGAAAAATACTCTGTCTCTTCAAAAAATGAATGCACTGCTGTGCCATTCAAAATTCTGTTACACTGCTATGTGTAAAGTTCCAACTTACAATACTGAACAATGCACTGCTGTGCTATACAAGTCTTTTTCACTGCTGTGTGAAAAATAAAAACTTACAGTGTCTAACTAAAAATGCACACAGGCCTTTTCCCTTTTTTTATATGCCTCTGCATTTTTTTTACAATATATAAAAAACTATATTAAAATAAAAGCTTATTTTAAAAACTTAAAATAAAAAACTAAAACCAAAAGTTTTGAATATGGCCCACGGCCCTTTCCTTTTCTTTGAATACATTCTTTTCATATATATGTAAAACATATATATATATATATATATATATATATATATATATATATATGTTGACTTGTACGCACGACATTTTTTTTAAACAAACCTTAAAACAAACTTTGACCGAATTGAACCGGACTTCAAAACAGAAATTTAACCCTTTTGCATAAAAATTCCGGGTGCCAAAAATTCCTGCTGATGTCACCAAAATTGTGATGCGGAATTTTTATTAAATCCGCCTTATAAGTTTTCCCGGGTCCGATTTTTTGGCAATGGTACGACATAAAATTGTGATGCGGAATTTTTCTTCAATCTGCTTTACAAAATTTCAAATCCATGTTTGCTGATTAAATTTCTCCGTTTCAAAATGTAGCGCTGAGGTTGGCTGCTCAACGGTTTTGGCAAGCGGCTCATGTACAAGGTTCTGCAGATAAAATTGGAAGGCGGCTCACGTACATTGCAGAGCTGAAAGTAATTTCAACACTCCCCCTTACTTTCAGCTGCTGGGTTATCAGTCATACCCAGACATTTCGTCAAAAACTCAAAACTCTTCTGCCCCAATGGCTTGGTCAGAATGTCTACAAACTACTCCTAAGTTCTGCAGTGTTCCAAAACAATTTCACCATTGTTTACCAATTCTCTGATGTAATGAAACTTTGTGTCAATGTGTTTCGTTCTCTTGTGAAACACAAAATTCTTGGATAATGCAATAGCTGAGCTATTGTCACAATAAATCACTGTTCCTTTTACCTGCTCTTGGCACAAACTTCTTAACATCCTCCTCATCCAAATTGCTTGACACGCTGCTGCTGTGGCTACCACATATTCTGCCTCTACTGTAGACAATGCTACAATGGGCTGTTTTTTAGAATCCCATGAAATTGCTCCTGAACCCATGTGAAAAACATAACCGGAAGTGCTCTTCCGATCATCTACACTTCCAGCCCAATCACTGTCAATGTATCCAACTAAATCTGAATTTTTTGAAGCAGTATATAAAATACCAAACCTTTTTGTACCTTTAACATACCTCAGAATTCTCTTCGCTGCCTGCCAATGTGCATCCTTTGGCTTCTCCATAAATCTGGAAATTAAGCTAACATCAAGCATTATGTCGGGCCTAGTTGCAGTCAAATAAATGAGGCTGTCAACTATGCTCTTATACAAGCTAGGATCAAAATCCTTGCTGCTGTCTTCTTTGCTGAGTTTTAATCCCATCACTGTGGGAGTGATCGCTGCTTTGCTCTCCTGCATATTAAATCTTTCCAGTACTTCATTAACATATTTTTCCTATGAGATAAAAATCCCATTTTTATCTTGTTCTAATTCTATTCCTAAGAAGTATTTCAACAAACCCATGTCAGTCATTTCAAATTCTTTTTTCATGACTGTTTTAAAATTTTCAATAAGGTAATCATCATTACCTGTGAAAATAACATCATCAACATATAAAACTACAATCAACATTTTACCATCTTTTTCTTTGATGTAGAGGGTGGGTTCTCCCTCACACTTTTCAAATCCATTTTCCAGTAGATAGGAGTCTATTCTACCATACCACGCTCTTGGTGCTTGCTTCATCCCATAAAGAGCTTTCTTCAACTTGCACACTTTGTGCTCTTGGCCTTTCTTCTCATAGCCGAGAGGTTGTTCAATGTAAACCTCTTCCATTAACACTCCATTTAGGAATGCTGACTTCACGTCCATTTGGTAAACTTTCCACTTGCTATGGACAACACTTCTCTCACAGTTTCCATTCTAGAAACCAGTGCGAAATTTTCCTCATAATCTATCCCATGCTTCTGCTTATACCCTTTGACGACAAGTCTTGCCTTGTGTCTCTCTATTTTGCCTTCAGCATTACTCTTAGTCTTGTAGACCCATTTAACTCCAATGACATCTTTACCTTTTGGGAGTTCAACCAAATCCCAAGTCTTGTTTCTTTCTATGGCATTAATCTCCTCATCCATAGCTTCTATCCATTTCTTATCCTTAATAGCTTCTTCGAAATGAACAGGGTCATCAACATGACAATATAAAGAAAAAAAAGAATTGATACCTTCATTTGCTGCCTCTTGTGCATAAATGTCATTCAAATTTCTGAACTTCTTACCTCTTTCACTTGATGTACAAATGCTTGAAGAAGCACTTGAATTTCCTCCTTGTGGTGTGCTTGGAGAAGAACTCTCATTTCTCCTCAAGGGTGTCTCTTGCTGCTCTTGTGTTGGTGCTGCTGTTTGGGGATGTATTTCAGCCAATTCATCCTCATCTTCATCATGAGATAAACAGTGTTTAACATTCATTGTTTTCTCTATGCTTCCATCCAAGCTTCCTCCTCAATAAACTGAACATCTCTGCTCACAAAAAACTTCTTGGTGGATGGGTTGTATAACCTGTATGCCTTGGATTCCTCACTGTATCCAATGAAAATACATTTCTCCCCCTTGCTGTCCAACTTCTTCCTTAACTGATCCAGAATGTGTGCATAAGCCACACATCCAAAAACCTTCATATGTGTGACACTTTGCTTTGTGCCACTCCATGCCTCTTCCGGCACTTTGTTCATAACTGCTTTTGTAGGGCACCTATTTAAAATGTATGCTGCACAATGTACAGCTTCAGCCCAATAATCATTAGGCAAATGCTTTGCCTTTAACATACTCCTCACCATGTCCATTATGGTTCTATTCTTCCTTTCAGCTACTCCATTTTGCTGCGGAGTATATCTAGTTGTAAACTTCTTTTGAATACCATTTTCTCTACAAAAACGTAGAAAATCTTTAGAGATATACTCACCTTCTCTATCAGTCCTTAGTACTTTGATGTGCAACCCACTTTGGTTTTCCACAAGTGCTTTGAAATTGCAGAGTTTTTCAAACACTTCACTTTTATTTTTCAAAAAGTAAACCCAAGTTTTTCTTGTAAAATCATCTATGAATGTTAACATGTAGTGGCTGCTAGCAAGCGATGGAGTTTGCATCGGTCCACACAAATCTGAGTGGACAATCTCTAAGGGTGCCTTTGCCCTTATGCTTTTCCCAGAAGGAAAACTTTCTCTGTGTTGTTTCCCAAGAATACAACATTCACAAAGGTTGTCCGGTTTCTCTATCAATGGTAAACCTCTTACCATTCCTTTTCTGTTCAATAAATTAAGACCTCCAAAGTTGAGATGTCCAAATTTCAAGTGCCACAACCAATTTTCATCTTTTGGTTCACTTTGGATAGCCTCTTTTGCCACTGTTGCTATCTTTTCTTCATTCTTCAAATCTGCTCTCATTCTAAGAGGGAACATCATGTTCCTTGTCATCTTCACTTCAACAATACATTGTTTGCTGGGTGGTTTGTCCATGATGGTACAAACATCATCCTCAAAAAATACATTGTACCCGTTTTGAACAAGCTGTCCAATACTTAAGAAGTTACACTTCATTCCTGGAACACAATAAACATCTGCTATGGATTTCTTTGCACCTTTCCTTGTTAAAACATTTACATTTCCTTTTCCCATAACAAACACTTTACTATCAGTCCCTAGTGTGACTTGTGACTTCACACTCTCATCTAGCATAGAAAACATTGCTAAGTTTCCTGTCATATGGTTACTGCAACCGAAGTCTAGAAACCATAAATCCTCATTCTTTTCTTCAGCCATATTACAAGCCAAAAACAAATTATCTTGGCTGATATTTTCTCTAGTGAAATTTGCACTAGTTCTATTTCTCATATCATGCTGCTTCTTTCTACATTCATTAGCATAATGACCATATTTTTTACAATAGTGAAATTGGACATTGGACTTATCATACCTCTGTCCTTGAGCATTCTGCTGACCACTCTGCTGGCTGCTGCCTTGGCCTTGATGCTAATTTGGATTGCTGCCTCTCCTTTGAACATTTGCTGGATTGTTCCTTCCACCTCTGTTTTGGCTTCTGCCTCTTCCTCTTTTGTTTCCCCTGCCTTGCCCTCTTCCTCTTCCGAAAGACATCTGGGTCTTAAAGGCATGCTCAAGAGATGAGTTTTCACTTCTACCCAATCTCTGCTCATGAGTCATCAGTGATGCATGTAGCTCATCCACTGTGAACTTTGTGAGATCCTTAGTCTCCTCTATGGTGGTGACAATCACATCGAATCTTGAGGGTAGACTCCTCAAGAGTTTTTCCACAATCCTCTTGTCTTCAAGAGTCTCTCCATGAGATCTTATTTTTGTGACCATTCCAATCACATGAGTGAAGAATGAGTCAATAGTATCTAACTCTTTCATAGAGAGAGTCTCAAAGTCTCTCCTCAGCAACTGAAGTTTTGTTGTCTTCACTTTTTCCATGCCTTGATAGGCTGTCTTGAGAGTTTCCCATGCTACTCTGGATCTCTTGGCTGCTGCTATCCTTGGAAACACACTCTCATGCACTGCCTGATACAATAAGAAGAGAGCCTTGGAGTCTTTCTTCTTATTGCTCTTCAGCAACTCTCTTTCTGCCTGAGTTAAATCTTCAAACTCTTCTTCATTTGCTGGCTCTTCAAAGCCATCCTCAACAAATTACCATAAGTCTTGGGAGACAAATAGAGCTCTCATAGTTATTGACCAGTAGTCATAATTTTTCCCATTAAACATTGGGAGATGGATATTTCCCATACCCATACTAGTGCTGGCTCCAGCCATTCTGCACTCTTAACTATGATTTAAAAAAAAACTTGACTGTGTATTTAAAACAGCTCACTGTTCTGCAACAGTACCACAACAACTGTATAGAGAAATACCTTGAAGTCTTTTTGGCTGAGTCTTCACACTGCTGGAGAAGCTGCTGCAACAAAGAACTCCTTTCCTTCAGCTTCTTTGATCTTCAAAGAGCCTGGACTAGCTCCGATACCATGTTGGAATATTTAAAATTCCAGAACAACAATGGAGAATAAAATTCCCCCTCTTCAACACAGAGAAAATATAAAAAAATTCTTCACTGGAGACAGAGCTTTCACTGTAAAAACTATTTCATTAAACTTCAAAACTTGGTTACAAAATCACCTCTGACTGAGGGAATACAAAAGGCTTTGACTTCTTCAAAACACAGTTCAAAACACAACTCACACTCTCTAAAATTTCACTCTCGAAAAATACTCTGTCTCTTCAAAAAATGAATGCACTGCTGTGACATTCAAAATTCTGTTACACTGCTGTGCACTTCAAATTTTACACTACTGTGCACTTCAAATTTTACACTGCTGTGTGTAAAATTCCAACTTACAATACTGAACAATGCACTGCTGTGTGTAAAATTCCAACTTACAATACTGAACAATGCACTGCTATGCTATACAAGTCTTTTTCACTGCTATGTGAAAAATAAAAACTTACAATGTCTAACTAAAAACGCACACAGGCCTTCTTCATTTTTTTATATACCTCTGCTTTTTTTACAATATATAAAAAACTATATTAAAATAAAAGCTTATTTTAAAAACTTAAAATAAAAAACTAAAACCAAAAGTTCTGAATATGGTCCACGGCCCTTTCCTTTTCTTTGAAAACATTCTTTTCATATATATGTAAAACATATATATATATATATGTTGACTTGTACACACGACATTTTTTTTAAACAAACATTAAAACAAACTTTGACCGAATTGAACCGGACTTCAAAACAGAAATTAAACCTTTTTGCATAAAAATTCCGGGCGCCAAAAATTCCCGCTGATGTCACCAAAATTGTGATGCGGAATTTTTATTAAATCCGTCTTATAAGTTTTCCCGCGTCCGATTTTTTGGCAATGGTACGGCAGAAAATTGTGATGCCGAATTTTTCTTCAATCTGGTTTACGAAATTTCAAATCTGTGTTTGCTGATTAAATTTCTCCGTTTCAAAATGCAGAGCTGAGGTTGACTGCTCAATGGTTTTGGCAAGCGGCTCACGTACAAGGTTCTGCAAATAAAATTGGAAAGCGGCTCAGGTACATTGCAGAGCTGAAAGTAATTTCAACATAAGTGTATGATTGGTACTGAAACACGCTGTTGTTTGAAATTCGTTCAACCCCCACCTTTTCTACTTTGCAACCCAGCTGACCTTTAACGAAACTATGTAAGTGTATGGTTGGTACTGAGACACGCTGTTGTTTGAAATTCGTGCACCCCCCTCTTCTACTGTGCAACCGAGCTAACCTTTAACGAATCTATGTAAGTGTATGGTTGGTACTGTTGAGACCCGCTGTTGTTAGAAATTCGTTCACCCCCGTCCTTTCCTACTCTTAAGATAGCAACCTACCTGACCTTAAATATTAGGTTTTCTCTTCAGTTTTTTGCTTAGTTTTACCAGGTGACGAAGCTTTCGATTCCCATATTGTACTTGGTCAGTTGCTCAGTATTCATAAGCTTTGAATCAACTGTATGACCGAAGGCCACAGTCGCTGAATTTCACTTGGATATCAATAATCTCATCATAATATCAATGGAGATGGATGAGATAACACTGGTGCTGGGCCAGGCATCAAAACTGCATGCGAAAATTGAGGACGCCATAGAGAAGGTGTTACGGTATGACACTAAAATCAATACATCACCTTCTGTGGATGGTGATAAAAGAGGATGTGTGAATGGAGGTAAGTTCTCCGAGTCTGAAGTCGGCATCGATGGAGCCATGGAAGCGAGGAGCCTCTCTTCTATTCGTGATGCTCTGGAGGTTCTTGAGGACCAGCTCGGTTGCTTGCAGGTTTGGATAAAAAACTTTGAAATAATTATGAATGAGATGCACAGTAGGCGTTATTCTATCAGATTACTCTTCATGCTGTATCTGCTTTCACTAAGTAGGAGAACCATTTCCCATTCGCCCTCCCCGTCCATTGCCGTTCCTAATATCATCAGGTTATGTTTATCAAATTTCTAAAATATAGGTTTATCAAATTTCTAAAATATTACAAAATTAATAGTTATTCTTTCTATCTCCATGGTACATTATACACTACATTTGCATATTACTACATGGTATGTATGATATCCCGGAAATCCAATTTCCAGTTTCTTTTTAACATGGATCAGAAATATAGCTTCTTTTTTCAAATATGATCTTGATGTTACGCACTTCCTTATCGCTTCCCACGACTACAAAATGTTTATTATTATTTTCTTGAATGCTCCTTACATTGGTATGGATTCAGTTTAATCTATATTTATTAACTATTATAAAAATAATATAAAAACATTGTGGATATTTAAAAAATCTTTGACAATTTATATATATATTATAGTTTTAAAAGCTGGAAGGTGACAATAGGTTCATAAACAGGGTTTCAAACATGAAGTTGTTCACTGGTTACATTTCAATGAACTAATTTAAATAAAATCACATGAAATAATTTTTTTATTGAAAAAGCTATTTTTAAGATTTAAAACTATGATTTTAAATTAATAGATACAAAATATGTAAAGTTTCTTTAAATATATTATGCAAATATGAATATATCAAAATGACACTAAGTGCAATACATATTAGTAACAAAAATAGTCTCTAGAATCCAAAAACAAAACCTATAAGCTATAGGATCACTTACCTACTACAAGTCTTCATATATAATAATAGTGATCAATATTATCACTTGAAAATTAAAGCTTCTCATCATAATCAAACTCAAACTCAGTTCGTTAAGTCTCGATTCCGAAACTTCCCAAACTTTACAAGTGCTTGATCACCTATATAAACAGAAAATTTTAGCAACATTCTATTAGACGACGTAAAAACGTAGTCTGCAATCGGATTTACAGCTTGCAGCAACTAATTAGGAAATATCCGAGACATCATGACAGAACAGCTTTGTCTAGCGGAAAGGAGATAGGCGACTCATACTATCATGCAACTTTACCGAATCGACAATCATAAGAAAATTAAGCTTTTGCACCACCATATTTGGAAGAAAAAACCTTGGCTGAAGAAGCAGAATAGGGTTTACTAAAACGTTCTTTTTTTAGCGTGGTTACTATAACAGCTGTTTTTCCTCCCAAAGAAACATCATGACCTACTGGATTTTGAACAGTGGATTCAATAAATGAATGTGTGAGCTCTGCTTAATCCTAGTCGTCGATCCGAGTTATTTGTTAACTTCCTTTCTGTCCTTTCTTCTTCCCTAAAAACACTGAAAATTAAAACCCATTTTACACATCTACTCCCTCACGATTTGACCAATGCTTGAATTTGCAGCAACTGATGCTTCAGACAAAGATGCATACTGTAAACTCTATGTCTGAAACATAAGATGAAGATATTAAAATCAAATTCTAAGCTTGGCTTAGACTTAGACGAGTCTGTGGTTAGAAAATTCATTTAGAAATAATAGAAAAATCTAGTTAATTCTAGATTAATTCATTATTTCTAAGTTCTGTTTAATGGAGAAATAGATTTTCTAAAAACATAATGCATGTTATTTTATGCTACTCACAGGTTCAAAACCAGCCCGGTAGAGTATTTATGCTTTAGTAAACTTAGCAGGTACTTAGCAAGTTAAATAGCTGCGCTGAGCTGGATCCCTTATCCCACAAACAAAAAAGTTTGCTATGACCTTAAAATTGGATTATTATTATTTAAATAAAATATTTTGCACAAATTAATTGCACACTGCCACAAACACCCACAATAAATCTTTTTCATAAATAGCAACTTCACCTTAAAAACTGGCCACTTTTCAGTAGACATTAATGCTCATAAAAACAACAAATAACTAGTCTGTATATGCTGAACTTGGATACCCGGCCTGCCAAAATCCAAAAATAAACATATAAATTAGCAAGGCAGTTATTTTCAACAAGCAAAAAATACTCCTCAACCAACACCATGATTCTTTTATGTTTCTCTGTGAATTGTTGGTCGTCACTCTCAGCACTGGTTACACATTGCATTGCAGCTTTCACATCTGCCCAAACCTACAACAACTTAACAACATAACATAAATTTGTTGGGAGTTTGAACAGCTTTCTAATAAATAGAATCTGAATTCAAAATAAAACACGACAATTTGATATGGCTCAATAAGCATTGAAGTGATGGAATTGAAGTGATTTATGAGTTAACAGTTCACAATTGAAGTGCTTTAGGAGTCTTAGAATTCATATTAAATAACACAAATCTAAGATTTTATCACAATGTTTTCACATAAATCTACAAGAAATTTCAAAAAGTCTCACTTAAATACTACTCATAATTAAAAGAATCTATCTATTTATTGAGTTAGATATCTACCAAATTTTTTGTCCAAATAACACACTAAGATTTGAATTAATTTTCAGGATAATATTGTTAAAGAAAGTAAAAATATTTTACCTCTGTATCATTATATAAAGAGGTTATGAAATGTTAAAAGGGAGAAGTCTCGGTCAAGTGGAGAGTGATCTATATCTTCTCTGCGTTCTTATTTTCTTGGTAAGCTTTGTATTTCTAGAGGAATAAGAATAGAAACGCTGCGAACAGTTGATGGATCAATATTGTTTAGGACGCAGTGATTAGTGAATCTTGAGGGTCGACTTCAAAGATTTGTATGAACAGTTGATGGATCAATATTTTTTTTAGGAAGCAGTGATTAGTGAATCTTGAGAATCGAGTTCAAAGGTTTGTATGAACTATTTTTACAGTAATAAATTATTTTCAGTTTTCTTGAGTCCTTCGTCTAAGTTTTATGATAATAATCTATATGAAACTATTTTCTGAAGATTATTGTTATTTATTAGTTTGTTATATTTATTTATGAAAATTTAAAAGTATTGTGTGATGGTCATGATCTATGTCTTATGCGTACACAAAATTTTAAATGATGTTAATATGGAACTAAGTCTATGTTTTTATCATATTTATTTATGAACATAGCCTGAATTAATTTTAGGTCATTTTGGTAGTGGGGGATAGGGTTTTCACTTCTGTTCTTTTGTGATTAGAGAGTTGCTAGCTTATAATTATTGTATCACATTGAGATTAGTATTAATTTTAGATTTTCCTTAATTTTTAGGCTTAAATAACTTTATAGACTCAACTTAACAATAAATAAAGTATCCTCAAGGGAATTAAATTACTCCTTTGCATTATTTCTAGTTAGGTAGTCATTCTTTCTTGTATAATTGGCATTGTAGATTATATAATTTAGTTCAATTTGTAGATTTAATTTCATGTACATGTATCAGTAGATAGTTTCAGGATCCTGTGGCTCTTTTCTTCACAAGAGGAAGAGATCCAAAGGTCAAAAAATCCTTAAAGCATGTCTGGAGTGGCCATCCAAAATGGCTTAGGTTATGTGAAGAGCCTCAGAGCATATCACTTCCCCTCTATTGACTAAGGTCCCAAAACCCTCCTCAATAGAGTGATACACAAAAGCTCCTAGATAACTAGAGTTCTAGATATAATGCATTGGGTGATAAAGTACAATTCTAGCCCTCGGGCATATAAAGCCTAGGAGCTAAAGTTTAAGGGCATGGAAGTTTTAAACAATGATGTACCTAAGCACTCTTCACATTTAAGCTATTGATCCTAGCTTCCAAGTCATATGCGGAAAGGGATAAAAGGTTAAGGGGGTGGAACTCTATGAAATTTTGGCATCTTGGACACCAAAATATAGTTAGTGGTAGATGGAGGAAAAATAGAGTGTTTGGTTGTGATGAAAAAAACTATTTGAAAACAAACAACCAAATCTAATTCAAATAAATCAAAGGCAGAACCATAGAGTTGATTTCATTCGTTAAGAGAAGCTTCTTCTGGAGTTGTTCCAGAATTAAACAAAGTCAATTTTTAAGATCTATGTGTGTACTAAAGATCTTCCTCCAACAATATCTAAACATAATGCAATGAATGAAAGTTTAACATTGTTGTGGAGAACTACATCCTCGAGTTGTGTAATAGTGAATGAAATCTCTCCTGGATCCATGTGTGAATAACTAAGTTTAAAAAAATGTTATTAAGTTGAGAGTTAGTATGGAAGAATTTAGTTAGACTAAACTGGAGTGTAGGTTTTTATGTAGTATGTGAGCTTGATAGTTCATTATAGGCTCAATGAGAGTTCCCGAGGATCGAAGGATGAAGGAGCCTATGTGTGGCTACTAAAGTGCACAGGAAGGTTGACACTATAAAAATATATGTATGGGTCATGAATACGAGAAAATGGAGCAAATATGAAAGGTCATGGTCATATATAAGTATGAGAAGAGTTGCAAAGAAGAGATATAGGTGGAGGATCCTAAGCTCTATTGTGTGATATTAGGCTAACTCAGAGCTAAAGAAGAGAGAGGCAAGAATTTTAATATGAACATCTCACCTATAGATACGAGTTTGAAACTAATATGAAAAATGGATTTACAAGATTCTATAGGTTGGCTCCTGCACATCAAAGAGTTGGTGCTTCCTACAAGTGGGTTCCTAAGAAATTATTAGGGAGTTGAACTTTACTTCTAGTTGGGGCTAGAAAAAAAAAAAAATAGGGAGTTGGTGCTTCCTATTGGCTAGTGTCAGTAAAATAAATTGGGGGTTGGTACCTCTTGTGAGTGGGTGATCACAAAAACTTGATGTAATGAGAAGTGGTGGCTTAATATTTACATCATAACAAAACAAAATTTTTGGTTTTCTCCCTTTATGAGCTTCCACATAAAAAAATCCGTGTCATATGTGAATGAAATTTATGGTGGGGTTATGTATTTTAGGAGATGTTTACATGATATGTTGTTGGATGGTTAAATGTTTAAATATTGTACTAATTGTTAAAATTGGTCTTAATATTGATTCACCTCCCCTTAGAGTTAACCTAGTTTCCAAAAACTACATTCTATCTCATTTTAGTTTTCCTTACATTCTCATGCGAAGTACTATGTACCATTCGAAACATCACATCCCCCAAAACTTCGTCATTGATGGCCTATTATAATGGTGAAATATCTTAATTTTTATTTGTCATAGGGAATGGAATCAAGTGGTTTGGTCATGACGCTTAGGGTACAAATCCCATAGCACTCAAGACTTATGATACAAAGAGGCCCAGGTAGGATTGCATGCTAGTACAACTTGAGCATTTTTTAGTGTACCAACACAAGCACCAAATGCAGGGAGGCTATCTCTATAATTGTTAGAGATTCTTAAATTTTATAGCCAAAACCCTTTTTTGTAGTGAAAAATAGTTAATGGCTTACAAGATAGGATAAAAAGTTGAAAAATAAAGCATATAATACGAATAACTTACATTTGGTCATTAAGTTTGTCTAAAAAAAATATGCATGTGAAAATATCTTAGGATTAAGCATTCTTAACAATAGGGTTTCCCTTACCAAATTTATAACTTTTTTTTTAAAGCTTGGTAGGACTACATATTCTTCATCATGTCTAATACATATCACCCTGATCGGAGTAAGGAATTGAACTAGTGACTTTACATCAAAGAGTGCCTTAACAGAACACCTCACTCTCTATCCAAAACCACATAGACCTTACTACATTTATAATTCATATTATATTATAAACCATTTATTTGAAATACATTTATCTTCCTTTTTAACATGTATAAACTTGCTATCTAAGCATATCAAGGGAATCCAATTTGAGCTTGCAGCGATGGCTTCTACGGTTTCTGCTTCAAGGTCCTCTTACGCTACCTTGTCTCTTCTGCTCTCGTCTAGCTCTACTGTGACTATTACCTCAGCTCCTTCACTTCAATGGGAGCATTCCTTGGCAATCCGTTGCTGGTCTCTCGGCGGTCGATCAGGTTCCCATGGCACCGCCCAATCCTCGGCCCACCTGGTTGCTGATTTAATTGCTCTATGCAGGGTTGTCCAGGTTGGGACTGCTCGGAATATTGTCTCGCTATGTTCGTTGTGCGATAAGTTGACTCGGCTCTGCTACCGGCCCACCTCTTCACTTGGCCGCCATCTTTTTGCCCTCTGCAAGCTATCTCGCAGGATTATTCACAATGTTGCCCCCTTTCACTGCGTCCGAAGGTAGGGTTTATACGACTTGGGTCAGAGGTTCGTTATGCAGCCCTGCGGTTCCTCTGAAACTGCTCCAACTTTTAACCATTACAGCTTGGTTCCTCTTCGAATCTAGTCCAAAAATTTTCAAATACAGGTCTCTCCTCCAAAGAGAAAAACCCTGCTCCTTTGGGTTTAGTCTTCTTTTACGGGGTTGCACCTCTGTAAGGCCCTCGAACAAAAAACTAAGGATCCCTTCCTCTTGCTTCAGGCTCCTTTATGCCGGTAACCAGCTTGTTGATAATCTACCTCTGACTTTTTACAATATAGAAAGGGATGCCACAGTAGTTCTGTCTTATCGACTAAGGGGAGGTGCAGCAGGGCAGTCCTCTGCACCCAAGGGCTTTTCCTACAAGGAGGCTATCAAGGCTCCTACGTCTTCTCCTATTGCCCCTGCCCTAGAGGCTCCCAAGCCTTTCCTGGTGGAAAAAATTGAGGAAGTTCCTTCCGCATAAATAACACACCCAAACTTGGCTGGGGTGCGCCACTTCTATGAAGAAAATTCCCTCGTCTGCAGACTCAATGGTCTTTGGCCATGGTCAGAAGATCTTTACAGCTGGGTTCCTAACACTTTGACCAAACACTGCAAGATCATTTTATGCTCCAAGGATTTCTTCATTGTCATTCTGGCTAACAGTAAGGATTATCGAACTTCCCTCACTGGGCGTCCCTGGTTCTAGGGTACGGTGGGGCTTTTCCTAACCCCCTGGTTCCCAAGCTTCGATCCCTCCACAGCAGTCATTACCAAACTCCCGATCTGGGTTCGGCTTCCCAACCCGCCTGCTCATCTTTGGCACTGTGCAGTCTTCAAAGCTATTGGTAATACTCTCGGTCATTTTCTTGCCATAGATCTTTGAAGGGACCTAAAGGGTATGTAGACCTACGGAAAAGTATGTGAAGAAATTGATATCAGCAAAGGACTTTCGGACCATATCATTCTCCAAGTTGGGGATTTCTCTTGGCCTCAACCTTTAGACTATGAGAACACAGTTTTTCGATGCTGGCACTGTCATCAAACAGGGCATCTTCAGGACTCATGTGCTCAGTTTCTAGCCAGTTAGAAATCTAGCAAACGCAAACCAAAAAATAAAAGTTGGAAACCTTTCGACCCCCCCCCACCCCTTGGAGGATCTTGACTCCAGCAGCTAAGAAGAGGAAGGGAGTGATTCAGATGAAGAGATTGCTACTCATCAGCAACCATCTCCCTTCGATATCCTCGAGAGACCCCATGTCTCCTCGGCTGTTCAGAAACTTCCACATATGTCCAAATCCTCTGATTCAGACAAAGATGCTCCTGCTGAGAGCCATAGTGATCTGCAAGTGGTCTCCTTCTCCCCAGGCCCTAATGGCTGGGTCAAAGTGGTCAACAAGAAAGGGAAAAAATTTCGCATTGCGCACTCAACCCCTTCTGGTTAGGCTTTGAGTTTGTTCCTCCTGGATGTTCATGTTCCTTTTCTGCTTTGTGTATCCTTTTTTTATAATGCCACGAACCCACAGTTCGTATGCATGTTACCGTTTTTCTCTGCGGACTGGGTGCCTTCTGCTATCAATGGCTCTTCTCGCCCTGTATGGCTTGACTTTGTTTCTTCAATTCTGTCTAAGTTGATTCCTCATGTTATGTCTAGGGATCATAGTCTTTCGTTGATCTGTTACTAGCATAAACCTATGTAATTATTTGTACATTAGATGCTTTTAATACAACTATTGACTTTAAAAAAAAAACATGTATAAACTTTGTGTAAATTTTTTTTTCGGTGAAAGTCACATAGGAGAAATTTGTGTCGACGCGTTTCGAACCAGCCAGTGTGGTTAATCATCGGGACAAGATGAGAAATCTGATCAGGAAACCAGTTTAAGTAGAATAGGACTGCTCCAACTAGCCATTGGAAAAACAGTTAGTTTGACTAGAATAGGAAAATAATAATCAAAATTAAAATAAATAGATAAATAATAATAATAATAATAATTTTCCTATTCTAGTCAAACTATCCGTTTTTCCAACGGCTAGTTGGAGCAGTCATATTCTACTTAAACTGGTTTCCTGATCAGATTTCTCATCTTGTCCTGATGATGAACCACACTGGCTGGTTCGAAACACGTCCACACAAATTTCTCCTATGTGACTTTCACTGAAAAAAAAATTTACACATATTTTATGGATCACAGAAGCCAAATTCCTAATGTATAAACTTATCTTGTAAACCATTTTAACATATATAAACATATCTCTTAAACCACTTAATTAGCAATTTCTTTTTATACCATTAAAATTTTATCAATCAATATTATGAAAAACCCATCATTAAAAATTAAACTATTAAAAGTTTTATTATTCACATCATCAATTATAAGAAACCTACATTAATAATTGAAATCTTTGATTTTAAGATTTTTTTCCCGTGAATTTTGAACACAGTGAATTATTGTTGATGACAAAAAAGGTGTTCAATTGTTACATTTTTTTTAATAAGCTTTTTTCCTTTATTTTCGTAATAAGTTTTTTTTCCTCTAAAATGTTAGGAATTGTGAATTTCAATGGTTGAGGTTACATATTTCGAATGGTTTAAAGAATTTTTTTTTAATATTTAATAGATTTATATATTTAGAACAGTTTAAATAACATAACATTCCAATTTCATCCATAATTATATAACTAAATTCTAGTTCATAAAAATAATTAATAACATAAATAATTTATTAAAAAATGTTAGATATAATATACATTTATAATTGTTTAAATAGTAGTTTTATTTATATATTTTTAATAAAATTAAATAATATTTTTTATTAATAACTTAGTTTTATGATACTAAATTAATTAAGATGAGAATTATGATACAATCCCATATAAATATTAATTTAAATATATATAAAAACTTGCAAATTATAAAAAAAATTATAAAGCAAGATAATTTTTTTCAATAAATTTATAATTTTGAGTATACAATTATCACATTTTTTCGGAACAAAAAAATCGTAATTTCATTAATAAGATTAAAAAAATTACATTTTTCATATACACTTATCAAGAGATCAGTGTATTTCCAAGATTGTACCATTCAGAAACATGATAAGTAATGATGCCCATCAGCTAAGGGCATACTCAAAACAATAGACTATCCAGTATATAGAAAATTTTCATGGCTCTAGAAATAAAACCCTCCAAAGTAGACTTGCTAAGCATAGATATTGTAAATCCTATTCATGTCATGTTCCAAAGAAGCCCTTCAAGGTAGAGGATAGATACATCAAAAGGAGATATTTCATTGTCGAGTAGGCCAATGGAAAACAAGAAAAAAAACATAAATAACATTCAGCCTAGTGGCCAGAAGCACACATATCAATAACATATAGAATACATAGGAAAATTATAAGACTATATCATGGGGTTGGACCTGGCCCCCATCAAACTGAATTTTGTCATCATAAGGCCTGTGGTATTATTTGTAGTGTAGCAAACTGATGTGTTCTGTTACATTCCAGAGGCCCCTATCTAAGAGAAGGCCTTCTTTATAAATTATGTTTGATTTCCTATTTCTTTCTCTATAAACATTCCTGCAAGATAATTTCTCAAAATCAAGACATAACCTTTTGATATCCATGAATTTTTTTTCCAAATAAATGTTCCTGCATTGTTGCATGCCATTCACCCAATTTACTACCAACAAAGAGTTCCCCATTATTTGTAAGCATTCACAACCTTTTTCCCTAGTAAAAGAGATTAAATATTTGTAAGCCAATGTCTTGGCTAAGTTATTGGTACCACTTCCAAGGCCAATTTTCACAAGATAAGAATGTTGAACATACATAAAGAGAATGAATCCACCAGTTGCCTGAAGCCCATTTTTTTTAGCTGCCCCATCAAAAAAACCCTAGGGAATTTCAGCATTAACCATTTCCTCTTTGATATGTCTAATAGGAGCTATGCATTTGATCTATGGATAGTGACTTAAAATAGCAGTGCATTAAACTACTAGCTTCCCCATGAAGGAAACAAGATCTCTAAATATCGACTAGTTCTAGGAAATCCAAACTCCCCAGCAGATGAGGAAGGGTAAAGCACACATCGTTCTATTCAAGTGGTCTTCATCCCAAGGTATCTAGACACCTACAAAGCAACCCCCATTCCATCGACAAGGAGATCGCAAGATAACCTAACATTCCAACCAATTTTTTTGAGTAAAAAGGCACGAGAGGAAAAGATGATCCAAAGGTTCACCAGATTGTTTGAAAAGAGAGCAATAGCCTGACCCAACCACATACCGACCCAACCATATACCTTGTATGCATTACCTCTCAGCTGGGAAATTTTCCTGCCATTATACACCACATGAGAAATTTTGATTTGGGTGGACATTGTTGCTTCCACACTTCTCTCCACCACCATTCTGGATCACCACATTGATTTTGAGACATGATGTGAATGTATCCCAGTTTTGGAGTATAAACACCATGGGAGGATGAAGTCCAAATTTTTTCATCACTCTAATCATTTAACTTAATAAAACTCCTTTCAAGCGCACCCACATAGCACCTCCATTCCTCACTAAACTCTAGAGGCATGCTTTAGTCTTCTACAGTGAGCCAACTTTCTTTCCAAATCATGGAAGTACGATAATTTTCTACTTTGGAGACGTGTGTGATACCCTCATTCCAAAGGAAAAGGATAATTTATTAAGGGAGGATATGGTTCCCCTCACTTCCAGGCCAAGCCTCATGTCTCAATATGAGGTTATGTCCATCTACAATATTCCAATCTAGGTAAGAGGTGATTAGATCAAAATATTTTAGAACTGCCTGCCAAAAAATTGAACTACTTCCTTTGGGTTTGACAAGAATTCTGATCTAGTTTTCGACAGTCATAGGATAAATGTATATATGTATCAAAAAATTTGAAAAAAGACTATTTTTGGAAAGAAAACACCATCCACACTTTGTTGCAAGAGATTTTTCAAAATGAAAGATATTCTTTATCCCCCAACCCCCCAACAATTTTGGATTTGTGATACTCATCCATTTGACCCACTATATAACATTATTGTCCATTGTTCCTTCCCAAAGGTGGTTTAAGCAAATCCACCTCGATTTTTCCAAGACGCATTTAGGAATCCTAGCATGGACCATCCAATAGACACGGATGGCTAAAACCAATTGTCCAACATGAGAAAGCCATTTGTGACTCCAATTCGATAGCCTCTTCTCCAGTTTTGCAATGAGTCAGTGCCAATATTTGATGATGTAGAAGTTTTGATTTAGATGGAAACCTAAGTATTTCAAGCTTGATTTAAATGTCAGTATACACTAGTACATTTGACGGAAATTCTGACACTTGGTTGCAAGACTTTTGACCAAATGTCGGAAATTTCCCCAATTTTTTTCGACTTTTTCAAATCCGGCCCAAAACCGTCTCTATATCGAGGTTTAGAGACAAGTGTCGCAATACCAACACTTAGAAGAAGTTTCGAAATTGCGAAGTTTGGAGGAATCCATTGAAAATTCGATAGTTTAGAGACAAATGTCGTAATACTGACACTTAGACAAAGTGTCACAATTGCGACGTTTGGAGGAATCCGTCGCAATTGCGACAGTTTCAGCAATAGCGTCGGAATTGCGACGACATAGAGGATAGTGTCGCTATTGCGACGTTTGAGGATATCATCACTATTGTGACAGTTCATGGAAAGGTGTCGCTATTGCGACAGTTTCAGCAGAAACGTCGTTATTGCGACAGTTTGGGCTAAGTGTCACTCTTGCGACGGTTTGGGCTACGTGTCGATTCTAATTCACTCTCTAACTGAATTTCAACATATGTCAACAATGATTCAATATTATTTGAATTAATTAGGGTTAGTTCAACATTATTTCTATAACATTTTTATGTGAGGTTGCACGCCATGAAAATTCGACCATCTTAAGGATAATTTTTTTTGAACATGTAGTCCAAGCGTTAGATCTTTGTTCGTTATATTTTCAGAGATATGCTCTAAGGAAGTTATGGTTTATGTATGCTCTAGAATTCTTTCTCAAATCATAGGCAGCTTGGTATTTTGGCTATCTTCTGGCCTGGAAATTTTTAAGCTATGAAATCTTCATACATGACCCGTTTTCTATTTACTACCTTGTGTCTCTAGGTGGCTAGGTGCGTCATGTCGTGCCGTGTGATGCCGCACGACCAAGGGCGCTCGGGTCTGGTCATTTCGTGCGAGGGCACCCGTGTCAGATTTGATAACTTGTGAATGCTCGGGTGCCTTAATGTGCACATTCGGGTGGCCTGTTTTCCATTTTCTACCTTGTGTCTCTGGGCGGCCAGGCGCGCCGTGTCGCGCCGTCTGACGTCGCACGACCAAGGGCACCCGGATCGGGCCGTTTCATGCGAGGGCGCATGTGTCATATTTGCTAACTTGTGATTTCCTGGCTGCCTTAATGTGCACATTTGGGTGGCCCGTTTTCCATTTGCTACCTTGTGTCTCTAGGCAGTCGGGCACGCCATGTGACGTCGCACGACCAAGGGCGCCTGGGTCGGGTCGTTTCATGTGAGGGCACCCGTGTCAGATTTGCTAACATGTGACCGCCCGAATGTCTAAATTTGCATGTTCGGGTGGCCCATTTGTCATTTTCTACCTTGTTCCTCCGGGAAGATAGGCACACCGTGTCGCAGCGTGTGACACCTTACGACCAAGGGCGCCTGGGTCGAGCCGTTTCGTGTGAGGGTGCTCATGTTAGATTTGCTAACTTTTGACCACCCGGGTGCCAGCTTGTGCACATTTGAGCGTTTCGTTTGCTGTTTGGTACTTAGTGCCTCTATGCGGCCGGGCACGCCATATCCGGCCATGTGGCGCTGCACGACCAATGGCGCCAAGTTCAGGCCGTTTCGTGCGAGGGAACTCGTGTCACATTTGCTAACTTGTGACCACCTAAGTGCTAGCTTGTGCATGTTCGGGAGGTCCATTTATCGTTTGCTACCTTGTGCCTCTGTGCGGTTGGGCACTCCATGTCACGCCGTGTGACGCCGCACGACCAAGGGCACCTGGGTTTGGTCGTTTCGTGCGAGGGCACCCATGTCAGATTTGCTAACTTGTGACCGCTCAGGTGCCTTGTGCATGTTCAGGTGGCCCGTTTTCCGTTTGCTACCTTGTTCCTCCGGGCGGCTGGGCGCGCCGTGTCGCGCCTTGTGATGTCGCACGACCAAGGGCGCCCGGGTCGGGCCGTTACGTGCGAGGGTGCCTGTGTCAGATTTTCTAACTTGTGACCGCCCATGTGACAGCTTTTTCACGTTCAGGTGGCCTGCTTTCTGTTTGCTACCTTGTGCCTCCATGCGGCCAGCCGTGCCATGTCGCGCCATGTCACGCCGCACGACCAAGGGTGCTTGGGTCGGGTCGTTTCATGTGAGGGTGCTTGTGTCAGATTTGCTAATTTTTGACTGCCCGGGTGCCTTAATGTGCACATTCGGGAGGCCTGATTTCTATTTTCTACCTTGTGTCTCCAGGCAGTCGAGCGCGCCATGTGACGTCGCATGACCAAGGGCACCCTGGTCGGGTTGTTTCGTGCGAGCGCGCCCGTGTCAGATTTACTAACTTGTGACCGCCCGAGTGTCATAATTTGCATGTTTGGGCGGCGCGTTTTCCATTTGCTACCTTGTTCCTCCAGGCGGCAGGGCGCGCCGCTCGCGACGTGTTATGCCTCACGACCAAGGGCGCCTGGGTCAGGCCATTTCGTGTGAGGGCACTCGTGTCAGTTTTGCTAACTTGTGATCATCCGGTTCCCAACTTGTGCATGTTCGAGCGACCCATTTTCCATTTTCTACCTTGTGCCTACGTGCGGCCTGGCGCACTGTGTCACGCCATGTGACGCCGCACGACCAAGGGCACTTGGGTCGTGCCGTTTCGTGCGAGGGCACTCTTGTCACATTTGCTAACTTGTGACCGCCAGGTGCTTGCTTGTGCATGTTCGGGTGGCTCGTTTACCATTTTCTACCTTGTGCCTTCGTGCGGCCAGGCATGCCGTGTCGCGCCGTGTGACGCCGCACGACCATTAAGGGCACCCGGGTCTGGCTGTTTCGTGTGAGGGCGCCTGTGTCACATTTTCTAACTTTTGACCACCCGGGTGCCAGCTTGTGCATGTTCGGTAGGCTTGTTTGCTATTTGCTACCTTTTGCCTCCGTTTGGTCGGGCGTGCCGTGTCGTGCCGTGTGACGCTGCAATACCAAGGGCTCCCGGGTCTAGCCGTTTCGTGCGAGGGCGCCTGTGTCAGATTTGCTAACTTCTGATCGCCCGAGTCCCTTCTTCATGTTCAGGTGGCTCGTTTGCCATTTGCTACCTTGTTCCTCTGGGTGGTCGGGCGCGGAGTGTCGTGCCTTGTGACGCCGCATGACCAAGGGTGTTCGGGTCGGGCCGTTACACGCAAGGGCGCCCGTGTCAGACTTGCTAACTTGTGACCACCTGGGTGCCAGCTTGTGCACATTCGGGTGGCCCTTTTTCCGTTTGCTACCTTTTGCCTCCATGCTGCTAGGCGCGTCGTGTCACGCTGTGTGACGCCGCACGACCAATGGTGCATGGGTCGCGCCATTTCATGTGAGGGCGCCCGTGTCACATTTGCTAAGTTGTGACCGCCCGGGTGCCTTGTCCACGTTTGAGAAGCCCCCTTTCCATTTTCTCCCTTGTGCCTCTATGCGGTCGGGCGCACCGTGTCGTGCCGTGTGAGGTCTCCCGATTAGGCGCGTTTGGGTCGGGTTGTTTTGTTCTAGGGCACCTGTATCAGATTTGTTAACTTGTGACCGCCCGGGTGCCTTGTGCAGGTTTGGGCGAACCATTTGCCATTTTCTCCCTTGTGACCGCCTGGGTGCCTTGTGGGATATTTCTTCGGTCAGGTGCGTCGTGTCGCACCATGTGAGGTCGCTCGACCGGGCGCGTTCGAGTCGGGCCATTTCGTTCAAGGGCGCCCGTATTAGTTTTTCTAAGTTATGACTTCCTGGGTGCCTTGTGCACCTTCAAGCTGCCCATTTTCCATTTACTCCCTTGTGGCATCATTCGGTCGGGCGCGTCGTGTCGCGCCGTGCGAGGTCGCCCGGCCAGGCGCATTCGGGTCATGCCGTTTTGTTCGAGGGTGCCCGTATCAGTTTTCATGCTAAGTTGTGACTATCGGGGTGCCTTGTGCACCTTCGGGCAGCCTTTTTTCCATTTTCTCCCTTGTGGCATCGTTCGGTCGTGCGCGTCGTGTCGTGTCGTGTGAGGTCGCCCGACCAAGCGCGTTCGGCTCAGGTCGTTTCATTAGAGGGTGCCCGTATCAGTTTTCATGTTAATTTGTGACCGCCCGAGTGCCTTGTGCACCTTCAGGCAGTCCATTTTCCATTTTCTCCCTTGTGGCATCGTTCGGTTGGGCGCGTCGTGTCGCGCCGTGCGAGGTCACCAGAGTGGGCACGTTCGGGTCGGGCCATTTCGTTCGAGGGCGCCCGTATCAGTTTTCATGCTAAGTTGCGCCCACTCGGGCACCTTGTGCACCTTTGGGAAACCGATTTTCCATTTTCTCCCTTGTGGCATCATTCGTTCGGGCGCGTCGTGTCGCACCGTGCGAGGTCACCCGACTGGGCGTGTTTGGGTCAGGCCGTTTCATTCGAGGGTGCCTATATCAGTTTTGCAAAGTTGTGATTGCCCAGGTGCCTTGTGCACGTTCGGGCGGCCCGTTTGTCATTTTCTCCATTGTGGCATCGTTCGGTCGGGCGCATCATGTGAGGTTTCCCGACCGGGCGCGTTCGGGTCGGGCCTTTTCGTTCGAGGGTGCTCGTATCAGTTGTCATGCTAAGCTGTGACCTGGATGAAGCCTCGACACTTTCAGAGCATCTGGAATGACCTTTCTCTTCCCCAATCTCTCTCTCTCTCTCTCTATCTCTCTCTCTCTCTCTCTACCCTCCAATCCTCTCACAGCTATATCCCTCCCTCTATCCTTATTTCTGCCCCCCTTCCATCTTTGTGTCACTATCTCCCTCTCTTACCCTTCTCTACCTCTCTCACTCCTCTCCCTCTCTCTCTCTCAACTGATCCATTCCTTCTCTCCCCTCTGCTTCAGTTTATCTCCATCTCTCCCTTGTGACTCCCCTTTTCTCGCTACCTCTATCAATCTATGTCTTTATAATTATTCCTTCTCATATATATCTAGAGTTAATCTATATCATGACATATTGGGACCTACGATTGGGTTAATTCCGCCTTGTTGGCAAGGTTAAAATGTGCACAAACAAAGACCAATGAAACTATCATCTTAACCACTAACCCCTTAAACACTAATTCCCAACCCCTAACCCATTTAAACCCCTAAACCTCTAGTACTTAACCCCTAAACCAGAAACGTCTAAACCCTTAACCCCTAACACCTAAACCCTTAACCCCTAACCCACTTAACCCCCTAAACCCTAAACCTATAAACCCTTAACCCCTAAAACCTAACCCCATTATCCCCTAACTTCTAACCCCTAAAATCATTAACTGCTAAATCCCCTAACCCCCTAAACCCATAACCCATTTAACCCCCTAAACCCTAAACCTATAACCCCTTAATCCCTAACCCATTTAACACCCTAAACCATAAACCTCTAAACCCCTAACCCATTTAGCCTCCTCAACCCTAAACCTATAACCCCTTAACCCCTAACCCATTTAACCCCCTAAACCCTAAACCTATAACCCCTTAACCCCTAACCCATCTAACCCCCTAAACCCTAAACCTATAAATACCTAACCCCTAACCCCCAATCCCTGGCTAAGCCCTCCAAATTCGAATTATCTTTGAAGAAGAAATTTTTTTCTTACTTCTCTCTCATTCGCTATATAATCAGATCATGAATGTGAGAAGGCTTCTAGTTGTAAGCATGGTTGTGGTATGTTGATGTTTAGATGAAAACTACAAATTGTAGCCCTTGATCTGTTAGGGGCCGGTTACCTTGATATTAATAGTGATGTATTCATACTCCTTCTGAATAACCAATAAAGGGTCAAGGAAATTGAACAATATGTTGTCAAGTTTTATCTTATCCATCTCTAGGGCAAGCTTATTTTTGGCTAACTCCACTGCTTTTGATCTCAATTTTGCCAATTTCTTCCTTCTCTCTTATGATACTTGAGCCTTTGCCTTTCTCTTCCCTTCAAATTCTATAATAGTGTCATTAATGCCAACCAAATTCTTTGTAAAGCATTCCTAGCACACAATACTAGGTTATGAGGGTATCATGTGTTTGTTGGTAATGCCATTATTACCATGTGTTTGTAGACTAACTAGTAAATTTTAGGAAAAACTTGCAAAATTTCTAATGATGATAATTGATGGTAACTCATGTGATTATGACCAGCTTGGAATAATGAGATGAACACAAAAAAAGTGCTAGCTAAATACTTCAGGTGGTTGAGTGGAAGTGTCACATCAAGTGTAAGAAATCAATAAGAAGAGGTCGCTTATTTTAGAACATATGGAAGATGTTGGAATATTCATAACTTGGTAATCTAAGGGTATCCCTTGAATGAACAACTCTATGGGAAATGGTTGTGGAATCATATAATTATCTCCATACACGAACATTATGAAAATTACTATAAGGTCTATTTAAGGATGATTCATATAACGAAGAAAATATTGGCAATCAACTAATGAAGTTGAATAATTATGGTAATAATGAAAGTAATTTTGAAAAAACCTATAAAGTATGATGAAAGTAATTATTCTAGCTAAAAATATTATATTTATTAATATTTTTTATTACTTATAAATAATAATTACAATGAATATTATAAGTAATGATTTTTACATCCAAAAATATTGATAAATTGTTTTTAAATAAAATAAATAAGTTTATTTTGTAAAATATTACAGCAGTTTACAATAAATATATAAAATAATTTAAATAAAATAAATTATTCACTAATGTTTGAGTGGGAAATTGTCATATGGTTTCATGTCATAGTTTCAATTTTTTCCTGCTCAGCTTGTTCGACCTATTCAGTTTTTTTTCCCGCTCAGCTTGTTCGACCTTTATGCCTTCTTTCCCATTCTTCCCTATGATTCCATTCTTCCCTATTCAATTTTTTTTTCCTGCTCAACTTGTTCTACCTTTTTCTCATGAACTCTGAGCATGGCAAACAACCTCTGTTTGAAACTCTCAGAATAAAATCGAAGAGAATTCGATGTTCAGAATCGAAGAGAAGTTGATGTTCAAACAACCTCTGTTCGGATATTTCTCAGTAAATTGTTCATTATTTCTCCGTATATTTCTCTGTTCGGATTTCTCAGTATATTTTTTATTTTTTCACTAAAAAAAACAGGGTATAGCACATGGGGTTTCCAAATTTCAGTAAAAAAATCCAATAAAAACACCTAACCATGACAAATATCTTGGCAGAAATATTGCTGAGGAAAAATGAATGTTCCCTAGTCGTTTGCAGCAGACGAGGAACATCACGTGTTGAAGTTTTCTTAGAGCTATCTCCTCATGTAAGTGTTTCAATCATTTCAAACTTTGCCTTCTATTTAAAATGAACATTTCAAATTTGTTTATTCCAAGCATGATACATCTGTCTGGTGTATATTTTCCTCATTGAATTAGTAGATAATGAAGAGTGATAGATCTGCACACTTTCTCATGTTTGTTTTACTGGCAGAATGATAGATCTGTACACTTCTTAAGTTTGTTTACTAGAAGAATGATAGATCTGTATACCTTTTCTTCAATAGGTCAGTAAAGATAAGGGATAAGGATAAGGGATCTGTATACCTTTTCTTCACTATTTTCCAAATGATAGATCTCTACACTTCTTAAGTTTGTTTACTGGCGGAATGATAGATCTATATAAATTTTATTCAATAGGTAAGTAAAGATAAGGGATAAGGATAAGGGATCTATATACCTTTTCTTCACTATTTTCCAATTCTGTGTTGTGATGAACTGCCATCTTGTTGCATCCGAAGATGGTTATTTAGGAGGAACATTCTAAAGACTGGGGTTACCACATCTTATACTTCCTTTTATTCCTAGATTCATGTGGAGAAATTCAGTGTTACAAGTGAATGGGATGAAAGTACCACTATTGTGGCATCATGAATTCCAGGTAGACAAAGTTGTCTTGATTCATATTTTCAGTCCATTTCATAGAGCCAAACAATTGTATCTCATCAAATTCTGGTTAATATAGTGCTGGAGTTTATACTTGGGCTTACTTTTCCTCCAGTCACAAATTTAAAATGCCTATGTTAATTTATTGTTTGGATTCATTTTCATCGTTGTTTTTGTTAATCATCTATGGTTGGGGTTGATTGCTCATATGGTTTGCTGTAGCAGTTCCATTGGCAAGGATATTTTCCACAGCATTTTTCAAGAAACACACCATTCTGCCTGCTGCTATTCTGTTTCATCATTTATGGGAAAAGCTTTATCCAAACTTCAAAGGATAACATAGCATGATCACAGATGACCCATGGGATAGCCTTTTTGCATTTAGAACTTTATATTGCTTTATTTTATTGGTTTGTAAGTCATTTCAGCTTTTTTACAATACAAGATATGCATATGTACTGTGTAGAAAGTTGTGCTAAAGAGGTGGCATATGAAGTCTTGGTCAAGACTCAAAATTATCTGGGATTGAAATATAGATTGAGTGTTATGTATTGGATGAAAATGTAATCAAAATTATCTGAGACTGAAATCTAGAATGGAAGTGTTATTTGTTAGATGAACCTGTAATATTCAATTTCTCTCGTACAGTAATATGCCATTACCTGCTACCTATAATGGCACTTGAACAAATGGATGGATGACTACTTTTCCATACCTGCAAACAAGTTAGTGAGGAATTTTGTGCTAAAAGAAGAAAGCCTAGGGAGCTTTAGTGAAAATAATCTAAAACTAAAGTAAATATTGGGACTGTCATGGTACAGAGTGAACATGTAATGCCATTCGCTGCTACCTATAATGGCACTTGAAGAAATGGATGAATGATGCTTTTCCATACCTGAAAACAAGTTAGTGAGGAATGTTGTGTTAAAAGGAGGAAGCCTAGGGAGCTTTAGTGAAAATCATCTTAAAATAAAGTAAATATCGCAAGTGTCATGGTACAGAATGAACTTGCAAATGTCCCTTTGTGAAGCATGTAATATGCCATATCCCGCCACCTATAATCTACTTTAACACTTTGATGTATGACTATTTTCCATACCTACAAAGAACGCTCTTTATAGGTGCACTGATTAGCTCCAATACATGCCAAGTTATTCTATTTGAAAATTTTGAAAGGACTCATCCCTTTGATTTTCATGTGTTTGTCTTACTAATGTGTAAAGTTTATATGAATAAATCTATGAGATGGAAATCTAATTATAATTTATAACCTTTTCTTGTAGATTTTTTCTAGCAATATAAACTATTTTAGATTTAATACAAACATAATAGAATGCAGTGACACTTACCATGAGTAAGCTTGCATATATGGATAGTACCCTGCAGTCATTGATACCTATTATGAATTAATAGTGGTAATTTTCCTTAGCAAGTTATTTGTCATAGCTCATGCAAACTGTTTTGAGTGCACCAAAAAATTTAATAGTTGTTGGTTTAGGACTTTGAAGGGTTTATATTGCAATCCCTACCAGATACTTCTCGTCATAAATTTAAGAGTAAAGTAAATCCCATAATTTTTTTGATCTAATGTGATAGAAAAGGACAAATGGTTGGTTACCAAGTTGAGTTGATAGCATCTGTGACCATAAAGTGAGCACAATGCAAAAAGAAATTGTCAGGCGTGGATAGGAAGGAGATTAAATGTGTTAGGAGAGGGTGAATTGTCGGTTAACAGGTTGAGCTAATAGTGTCATTGACCATAAATCTAGCCCAATGCAAAAAATAAATTGGCATACTTAGATTTGAAAATCAAACAAATTTTTGTAAGTATATTTCCTCGCAAAGGTGGAAAACACAATATAGTCTAGAAGCCAGCTAATTATAATGGAAAATCAGTAGTGGATGGCATGGGAGATGAGCTTATTAATCTTGCATATAGGGGCAAGCTTGTGTATCCTCTATGAGGGAAGAATAGGTGAAATCACTGAAATTCTAATACCCATACAAAATGTTCTCCAGTTATTCTGTATACCTTTAAGCTTTCAACACAGTGAAGTTATCATAGCTACGCAGAGTAAGAATATTTTACCCAGGGCAAACTGTGGTGATTTACTACATATCAGTGGGACCTCAAAAGTTTTCTTGGCTTGCTTATTGACATCCATTATTTTTATTGAGCTTCAGTAACATCATTAATAGGGTCAGAGACCAGAAATTGAGATATGGAACTCAAGGACAGCTGATATTGATTATGAATTAATAGTTGTAATTTAAAGAAATGCCAAAGGCACATGTAAACGCAATATATATAGGGGTTGTGGTTTATGGCCATCAATATTATTATGGCACCAGTATTCAGCATACTCCAGTTGGATGGACCATGGGCTATTTCATTTTTTTTTTAAATTTAACCCATCGTCGCTATACCGATGCTTTGTAAACATCGGTCTTCCGATGCCTTGTAAACGTTGGTCTTCTGATGCCTTGAAATTTTTCCTATTTCGTCGGTCTTGCGACCCTTTAAAATCATGGTTAGCGATAGAGTGAACGTTGGTCTTCCGACGCCTTGAAATTTTTCCTATTTCGTCAGTCTTGCGACCCTTTAAAAGTGTGGTTAGCCATAGAGTATTGCGACGCTTTGGAAGCGTCGGTATTTCGACGTTTTCCATAGGTGTCAGTATTGCAACGCTTTTCAAGTGTCGGTATTGCGACACTTTGTAAGCATCGGTATTGCGACGCTTTGAAAGCATCGGTATTGTGACGCTTTGAAAGTGTCGGTATTGCAAGACTTTGGAAAGCGTCGAAAGAGCGACGGTTGTTTGGGAAAGTGTCGATATTGCGACACTTTGGAAAAGCGTCGGAATTGCGATGTAATGGCTAACCACATTTTTTCCGGCCTTGTACTATCACTCTTGCTATGACTATGTGTTGGAAGAGCGACGAAGTGGCTGTCGGAAATTGTGCCAAATTTTCTAGTGATAACATATGGGGAAAAATAATTGATATTTACAATGTCTTGGTACTCGGAATTACAAATGGTTATGGATGATTTTTAAATATTGATGATCATAGTAGTAGCCCTACAAAATAACCCAAAAATATCATGAAGGAATTTAAGATCATTCAAAGGGGCATTGAAAAATATTAAAAAAATCATTGACAAAAAGAAGATGGGAGATGTGCAAGTTTTGAATAATTCTTATGCCCTCGAAATCTCCTCTTCTCTTTGCCACCTCAAGCATTCTTCACATCCCTTTAGAAAAAAGAAGAAAAAAAAGTGGTGATAAAAGGCACCCTTGACATAAACCTCTCCCAACTTTGAAAAATGGAGAAGAAACCCCATTCATAAGCATTGCAAAAGATACTGAGGACATGAATCCCATAATCTTGTTACTAAAAAAAACTTCAAACCCAACTTGAGTAAGGATAAGACAGATAATGATCCAAGTGGACATTGGTGGCCACCCACCTATTCCATTTGGATAGGCACCATCAGTCCTTTCAATTTTTCACTTTCGGCACAACTTACTATTTCTCACAGGCTTTCAGGTCCTGAACATTCAGAGTCATTTGGAGGTCGAGCCCTAATGATCAAGGTGGATATTGGTTGCCACCCACCTATTCCATTTGAACTGCCACCATTGGTTCTTTCAGTTTTTTAGTTTTGGGACAACTTACTATTTTTAGTATTTTTTTGGGTCCTAAACTTCCAGAGCCGTTTTGAGGCCCTAAACGACATTGTTTGGGAAAACTGCGAGCAACATGGGTCCATGGACCGATGTTTCTCACACCAAAAGCTGTACTCCTTGGATAGATATTTCTAACCAGGTATGATGCATGTAAAATGAAGATCATATGCAAAAGTTATGTTCATGGGAAGTTGAAACAACAATTTACCCAAACGAGGTTCATAGTTTTGGTGCTGCGTCTCCTAGGGTTTGGTTTTTGGACTTTTAGAGTTTTCGATTATTTCTTAATAATAAATAGGCTCTCGAGCCTCATTTTAACACAGTTCAAAGGCATGTAGTGGCCACATCTCTTCTCAGAGATAAGTTACAATCGCCCTAGCTAGTTTATTTCCATTATGTCTGTAAACATATTTCAGTTATTTGATATTAATGAAATGAAGTATTATTTCCACAAAATCTATGTGTTTATATCTATTTTTGTATTTCATTGCATTCCTGCATAAATATGGATCATTGGTATCAAATTGGTATGTTCTTTCTCTGTTTTTCTTTGCATGTCCCCAATGTGGCTAGGGTATAAGGAATTTGGGCTCGATCTAGTTGAACCCTTGCAAGATCAGCCTCACAAACCCGAGGGAGTAGGAGATCCCATCAAAATAAAATAAATATGAGGGAGTAGGAGATCCTATCAAAATATTGCTCAAGGAGGCCCTCAAGAAACAGAGGAACGCAATGATGGATAACTTTACTCAGATCCTTCAATGGCTACCCACCTATGACACATCTGCATCCAACAACCACTCTGGAGGTTGCATTCCCTTCAAGGTACAGGTAAAATTTGACATTCCTGTATTTTAAGTCCAAATAGATGTAGACGCTATAGATAGCTGGTTGAATTTTCTATAAGGGTATTTCTCGATCCATGATTTTTTTGACTGAGAAAATATTATTTTTGCACTCCTGAAAGTTTCCCCCCATGTCAAATATTGGTCGGAAACCTACTGTGAGAAAAAGGACGAGGGGAAACCCTCTCTATTCTCGATCGCACCCACTTGGAATTTGTTCTGAGATTGCATCAAGGAACAATACAACCCCGTGGGGAGCTACGAGGACAAGTACATCTAATGGACCATGCTGCAGCGACAAAGGGATCAAGATGTGCATGAACTGACAAATTTGTTCCATACCCTACGCATAAAGCTTGGTATTAAATATTTGGAGAGACATTTGATGCTCAAGTACCACAATTGTCTACACAGACACATTCAATAGGAAATAAAGTTCCTCGACATTACCTCACTTAGCACGACATATCGCTATGACACCAAGATCGAGCAGAAATTTAAGCAGAAGAAGAGAGACTTTGGATCCGTGAATCCAAAACCAGGGAAAGGCGTCCCTGAACTGCAGAACAAGGGGCAAGGCCAAAGCGGGAAAACTCAGAACAACACCAAAAATCCAAATAAGGACATAGGGAAGTGGTGTGAATTTCATAACAGCCCCACTCATAGCACAAACAAGTGTCCAAACAAACATTTGTTGGTGGTTGAACTGAAGGCACCCGAATCAGATGCATGGTCTAATCCCAAGCCAGAACCTGACAAGGGAGATGAAAAAGGGAAGAAGATCATTAATGTGGACTTGAGTGCCATTTTTGCCACCACCACGCTCTAGAAGGAGGATCTTGAGGATCCAGAGGAGGGAGAGCACCTCTTCCATTCGCAGATGTGTGTGAACGATTCTCCACTATAATTCATTTTCAGCAGGAGCCAAAAGAACCTCATTTCAGCAGAGGTCGTGAAGCAGCTCGGCCTACCGACCATAGCACACCTGCAACTGTATACCATCGGGTGTCTTCAGCCAGGGAGAGATATCTGCATCTACAAACAATGTCGCCTTCCATACAACATCAATCCATTCATGGATGAGGTATTGTGTGATGTTGCTCCTCTTGATGTAGCTGATGTATTATTGGGCTAACCATACTTATGGAGGAGACATGGTGGGTATGATTCTAAGCCTCGTGTTGTTATTATTACTTTGGGAAATAACTTGTACAGGATACCAGACGTAGTACTGCTTCCTACCATCTCTTTGACTACTTCAAAACAACGAAGTACGATTATTTCCCAAACTAGGAAATTTATTTTCCTTACAACTCTCTCATAGGGAAAGAATAATATTGTGGCCATAGCCTCAAAACAGGGCTTCCTTTCATGGCTGTAGCATATGGAAAAAGTCATGGAGGAATACGAGGATATTTTCCCCTCACCCATAGAGGTTCCTCTACACTATCATGACAAGCACTCCATCGATCTGACCCTCGTGTCCCGCTGCCTAACATTTTCATACCTCATGCGATTACACAGACATAATCCACACATGTACTGTCGAAGGAAACCAAATTTATTGAGCACATCCAACACATCCGCCAGTAGGGCCATGACATCCTGGACAAATACAATACCAAGTTCAGCAGAATTTTTCTCTCATGGAGGAACTTAATGCAATGGAGACCATTTATTCCTTAGGAGGGAGGAATTATCCGGGTGGATATTGGTGGCCACCCATCTATTCCATTTGGACCTGCACCATCATTTCTTTCATTTTTTCACTTTCAGCATAACTTACTATTTTTAGCAAGTTTTCGGGTCCTGAACTTTCAGAGCCGTTCGGAGGCCCTAATGATCCAGGCGAATATTGCTGGCCACCCACCTATTCCATTTGAACCCCCACCATTGGTTTTTTCTATTTTTCAGCTTTGACACAACTTACTATTTTTAGCAGTTTTTTGGGTCCTAAACTTCCGGAGCCATTTTGAGGCCCTAAATGACATTTTTTGGGAAAACCGAGAGAAAACTGGGATTATGGATTGATGCTGCTCACACTAAAAGTTGTAATCCTCAGATAAATATTTCTGAAAAGGTATGATGCATGTAAAATAGAGATCATACGCTAAAATTATGTCCCTAGAAGTTGAAACACCAATTAACTCATACGGGGCCTGTAGTTTCGGCACTTCATCTACTAGGGTTCGGTTTTTGGATGTTTAGAGTTTTCCATTATTTCTCAATAATAAATAGGCCCTCGAGCCTCATTGTAACACATTTCAAAGGCATGTAGCCACCACATCTCTTCTCAGAGATAAGCTACCACCGCCCTAGTTAGTTTAATTCCATTATGTCTGTAAACATATTTCAGTTCTTTTATATTAATGAAATGAAGTATTATTTCCATTGCCTCTCTGTGTGTATGTCTATGTTTGTATTTCGTTATGTTCCTGCATCAATCCAGATCAGATAAAGAGCCATCTCACTTGGTCATAGGATTTAGATAAGTGTAGCTTGAAAATTGCCCCCTTAAAATTATTAATCTTGATGCTAGGAAATCCTTATTTGACTACCCTTGTAGATTTACGGATTTGTGTACCATAAAGGAAGCCGAATTGTTCGCAGGAAATATATTGGGAAAGGATCTATTGAATCCTCATGGCAATCACTTTGGTAATGATTTTGTAGATGCAATTGCAAAGGGAGATAGGTCTGAAATATTCAAAGGTGGAAGGGTTGGTATCTTTTGGGACCAGGGTGATGAAATTTGAATTGAAAGTCAAAATAATGTGTCCCTCCCACGTGGATTCATTAATTGCCTGCAATACATCCTCACCAAGAAGCTCAAATAATTCATGAAAAAAATAAATAGTCTACCCATCACGACCAAGACTCTTATCTTTCTGGAAACTGGACAATAAAACTTTAAATTCATCACCAGAAACCTCCTCTGTTATAATATGGTTTCCTCCTTAGCCAAAAACCTAGGAAAGTGGTATGAAACTATGAGAACTTTGGCAATTGTGGTTCCCATGGTTTTAGAAAATAAGCCTTGAAAGTGATCCTTTCCTAGTTTTACAAAACCATTAGAATATGACACCTCCCTTCCAAGGGGGTATTTTAGCTTCCATATGGTATTTACCATCCTTAAATTATTGGCATATTCTTGGAATAATCTAGTGTTTTCATCCCCTTTCTCAAGCCAAATTACTCTTCTTTTTATCCTCCATTTCGCTTATTTTGTAGCGAGAAGCTCCTTCCTTCTTGTGAAAATCCTTCCTAATTATTCCCTGGAATCTTGGTCACCAAATCCTTCATATGGTGATTCCAAAATAAGAAGAATTTGATTTTCAATTGTTCACAGTTCTTCCTCCTCCCTGAGTTTCTTCTGATAAGCCCAAGTCTTTGTAAGGGATTTTATGCGTTTTTTATTAGCAACAAATTGTTGCATTTCTGAAGAGTGTACACTTGCATCAAATGGCCTCCAATTTTATTCTACCAGGGATAGGAAGGATTCATCATTGAGCCACTTATCATTTAATTTAAAAGGACTAGTTGTCTTTGGGTAGTGCCCTTTTTAACTCCAAGATGATATGTGAGTGATCCAAGGCACCCCCAACCTCCACTCAATGTCGAAGAAGATTGATATGAGTCACCAAAGCATCGAAAATAAGGAATCCATTTATACAGTTTTCCACTCTATCATCCCTGGCCCTATGGTTCCTCCAAGTGGGCTTTAGTGGTATATGATATAGATATATCATGTTTGATGAAGAAAGATGAAAGAAAAAATCTGACAAAGGATCTAGTCTGGTCCTCGCACCCCAATATTTAGCAACACCAATGGATAATTTGAGATTTCCTCCCATAATTAAGTTTCTTCTCTTTGTGATTAAGGAATCGAAGAGCCTATTATAGAACCCCACTCAATCTTCATGCAGCCCATAGATGTCTAGAAATGTGAAACTCCTCCCCAATTCCACCAATAATCCTTCCTTCCTAAGACTAGAGTGGATACTCAATATGTTATCAGCCTGCATTTTTATAGAATCCCATCCCAACACCATTCCACCATACCATCCCCTAACATCCGATATTATAAATTTCCAGAAGGGAATAGATTTATCAATAAAATCCACAATATAGTCCCCTTTCCCCAGTGTTTCCTGCAAAAAAATAACCTTAGAATTTTCCACCTAAATGAGTCTTTTCAGAGAAATATTTTTTAGGGGGATTGCTAACCCACTAAAATTGAAAGAAATTATAATCGTTGGGTCACACCATACATGGCCTTCAAACCTGTAAGGGCTCGATCCATGGATCATTGTTTTCCAGATGTTAATTCCTCCATAGATCTATTCTGAGCAAGGAGGATGTTTGATTTCCTACCCATGTCACACTTAGGGAGAGGTGAGCCAGGAAAAGGACCTTGACCCCCGGGGGAGGGTTCGGAAAAGGGTTGATTTGTCTCAATATGAGGTTATATTAAATGAAATTAAAAGCAGATTCTTCGGAAGATTTAGAGTCTGAAGTTAAAGAGGGGCATCATTTTCCCCAATTGTGCTTGACATGACACAAGAAGCCATTTGTAAAGGAAAGGGTGGAGGTGGAAGATGGGAGACTCTCGAAATAAAAAAACATGGAGCACTTTCCAACTACAGATCCAAACTAGAAAATGGAAAAGAAAGAAAAGGACTTGAGGATAAGGGAAAATAAGTACCATGTTAGGTTCCCCCATGAGAATGATCAATAACCTCGATCACTGCTGTAGCCAAAATAGAAGAACATCCCACTTCAGGAACAATCCTGGGAGAAAGTAGGTTTGATTCCCCCATAGCGACTTCTGACACCCAAAAATCATTTGAAACCTCAGTGTTTTTTGTCTATTGCAAACCATCAGTAGGAGCACCCTCCCCCAAGCCCGTTGGTGTAGTGCTCTGCTCTGTCATATCTGAAGCCTGCCCCTACTTCATTTGTACCCCAACACTTTTTTTTACTAAACTTAGAGCCACACCATCATTCTTTTCTAGATTTCCCAACTCCACTAAGCAGCCAATATTCCTCCAGTTCTTGTTAGGTACCGATACAATTTTCTTGGGGTTGAAAGGAAAAGAGTATTTGTTGGCCAAATTTTCGTATTCATGACACCTTTTACATTTGAATGGAATCCCTCCACAATCCACCTCCACTAACCATGCCTCCTTACCTATGTTCATCATTTGGTAAATATTTTGGGTCAAGTTCAAATTTACAAGTATTTTGGCCACAAGGAAATCCTTGGCTTCCTTATAAGGGTAGTCTACCACCATAAATATTCTAAGGGTATTCCTTATGTCGGTGAAGCTTTGTGTATTCCACATGTGTGTAGGCAGATCCGAAAGGTGGACCTATACTTTCATAATGTCCATTTTCTCCAATAGAGCAGCGAACATGGGATTTCGTGATTTGAAAGCAACAAGAGTGGAGTCAATGAAGCAAACCTCCTTTTCTGTCTTCTCAACATCCTCCCTAGAATGACATATGACCTAAATCCAACCATTGATCAGATGACAATTGGGGGGCGGGGGGGGGGGGTTCATAACCTTGCCATTGATGTTCAGGTCGCACCACTTCTCCAGGGTACCAATGCTGAAAATCCTCTTTCTAGCCCTTCCTACTAATGTTTTTTCTCCCATCTCCACAACTTCAGACATTTCCATGTCATCACCAACAAAAATAAAATACTGTATAGGACCATCTTCACTCTTCAAGGTCCTTTATTTCTTTTTTACCTTATTTTAACTCCTTTTCCCACCGCCTTGAACCTATATAACACCCTGCTCTTCACCTTTGGAACATTCCAAAGGGGTCGAAGGGAGGGATTTTCCTTGAAGCGCAGGAAATGGATGAGTACCAATCTTCACCGGGCACGGCTTTGTAACCACTTCCTTCTGAAAGAGGAAAGCTTCAAAACCCACACCCTCAAGCCTTGTGAGCCGCTAAGGATCTAATGTGAAAAGCCCTTAACTTTCCATGGCTCCTTGATCTACTTCACCAGGGAGAGTACCCCAAGTCCCAAATATGTTTGAAATATCCCCCTCACTTGGAGAATAATCGACCCCTTTTTTCATAGTCACGTATTATTCCCACACAAAAATTACCTTCAGAAACACCACAATGGAGACAGGGTAAATGGAAAAATAACATAGAGGGTCCAACTGAGGATAAAATACCGAAAAATAAATATGATCCTACATAGGACACAATGGACTCCTTGAGGCTTTCATTGAAATGTGCAGCGGAACCGAGAGACGATTCAAGCTGTGGGTGAAAATGCCAACCTGGAAGCAAGTTTAAATCCTCCACTGAGTTGAGAGCCCCTTAAAAAATTGGCATGAAAAGCAAAGACCCTCCATTGGAATTTTTAGTTTATAGTCCACAAGGTCACACCACTTCTCCAGGGTACCAATGCTGAAAATCCTTTTTTTTGGCCCTTCCAGCTAAATTTTTTTCTGCCATCTCCGCAACTTCAGACTTTTCCATGTCATCACCAACACAAATAAAATACTGTATAGGACCATCTTCACTCTTCAATGTATTTTCTTTCTTTTTTACCTTCTTTGAACTCCTTTTCCCACTTCTTTGAACCTGTAGAACACCCTGCTCTTCACCTTTGGAACACTCCACAAGGGTCAAAGGGAGGGCTTTTCCTTGAAGCACGGGAAATGGATGAGTACCTATCTTCATCAAGCAAGGCTTTGCAACCACTTCCTTCTGAAAGAGGAAAGCTTCAGAACCCACATCCTCAAGCCTTGTGAGCCACTGAGGATCTAATGTGAAAAACCCTTGAATTTCCACGGCTCCTTGACCTGCTTCACTAGGGAGAGTACCCCGAGAACCAAATATGTTTCAAAGATCCCCCTCGCTCGGAGAATAATCGACCCCTTTTTTCATAGTCGTTTATTATTCCCACAAAAAAACTACCTTCATAAACACTACCTTGGAGAGTGGGTAAATGGAAAAATAAATTAGAGGATCCAATTGAGGATAAAATACCTAACAATAAATATGATCCTCCATAGGAAACAATCGACTCCTTGAGGCTTTCAACAAAATGTGCGGTGGAACCGGGAGACGACTCAAGCTACGGGTGAAAATGCCAACCTGGAGGCAAGTTTAAATCCTCCACTGAGCTCAGAGCCCCCTAAAAAATTGACATGAAAAACAGAGACCCCTCCATTGCAATTTTTGGTTTATAGTCCACAAGGTCCAAATGCATTGGCATCAAAACAAAATATGTCAGCTCAATGGAAAACAATGAGTGAGGAAGAATACTAAAGGCACTAGGAATATCGGGAGATGGCAGACAGTCTAGGAAAAACCTCAGGGAAAATAATGAAAAACTTAATGGTGAAAATTGAAGAGACTGCACGTTGACCTGAAACCCCTAAGAGGTTAACAACTAAGGGAATGCACATCTATCGATCTAAGACACCACAGATGAGAGCGGTCCCATATTGATGTGGTCTAGTAGTAAACCCTAACCTCCTTCAATGCATTCAAACCTTAACCACCTAAAATTCACCATAGACTACCCTCTTGATTTGGCTCTAATAACATAATTATCAGATGAAATAAATAATCATCACTTTTTCAAACCAAAAAATCGTATATAATAACAACTTTTGTATTATGACGAGATTGACAACATATATGAGATGAGTTGTTTTCTTTCTAAATTTTGGGTAGACAAAATGAAATGCATAGTTGTCACAGATGTGTTTTGCTTATTAAGGGAAAAAGGTGAATAATTTCACTTACAAACATAGAATCCAAGTGGTCGTACAAATTCAGAAAAAATTAAAACACCTAATTGCAAAATACAAATGGAACGATTGAATCGGGATTGATAATGGTGCGCATTTCAATCTTTTTCCACTTTGCATAGTCGTTTTCGCCGATCTTGTAGGTATCGCAAGACAATCTACAATGTTCAAATATTGTTAAAAACACTACGAATTATGGGCGTTCGTTTTTAACCATAACATGGTAGTAAGGTAATCCGAAAATATTTGTGCTTCTAATTTTTTTTATTTTTATGTGAAGTAATTCAAAAAGACTGATTACAGTTTGGCCTTAGACATGGTATCATGTCTATATATATATATATATATATAATGAGTATTTAGGATAAAATTTTCGATGTTCAGGGAATGTTGTTTTAGAGATGTTTTAGTTTGAAAAAAGTACGTATATGAATGTAATGTAATCTTTGTGAATAAGAGTTCTGTATCGTTGTATTAAGAATTGAAAAGATATTCAGAAGAAATATAATAATAAATATTTATAGTGTTTTTATTTTAATAAGATAATATTTTTCAAGATAGTTTTTTTGCAAAATCATATTAAAATATAGATAAAATATAGAGCAATAAATTTTTAATTAAAAAATAAAACTATTAATTTTTATGATATTATTAAAAATATATTAATTTTTATGATATTATTAAAACCATCTCTATGAATAACAAAATTTTACATTTTAGAAATAAAATTTTATTAATATAGTATTTATTTCTTGTAATTTTTCATAAATATAAAGTTAGTAGATTAAATTTTGTTAATATTTACTTTTTAAATAAATTTATTAAAATATTGGTAATATAATTTAAAATTAATGTTCAACAAAATATCACATTAATGAACTATTTGCTTTTAAAATTTATTCTTATTAATCCAAATCGATTTGTTGTAGCCAACAAAATTGCTTTGAGTTTTGGGATGCTGTAAGATACTATGTTATTGATGCTTTTATTTTTATGAATAACAACACATTATTAATTATTTATTCTTGTAAATACAATTGGCAATGTAACAATATTTTTAGACATTTAACGAAATATTTCCATTATTAATTTTTTATTTTTTTGAGCATTTGTTTAACAAAAAATTTATGTAAATATTATTCTTTTAAATAAAGGTATTATTCCATGTATTTTATATTTAATGAATAAAGTGTTATATTTGATAAAATAATTCATATAATAATTTTATTACAAGAAAGTAGTTTTGACATTATTATATACATATATTTTTCAATATATATAAATTTATCATGATTTATAATGATTTTGAAAATTTATTGTTATATAAATATTGTATTAATTTTTTGAAAGTGGATAAAGTATTTCATATTTTTGAAGTAAAATGAAAATGAAAAGAGATAATTACTATCAAATCATTAATTTTTTTATTTAATTTATTTCAATAAAATATTTATATTTAATTTATTAATTTAATAAATTAATAATTTGTTGATTATGTTTGATTTAATAAAATATTATTTATTTTTTAATCTTTTTTAAAGTTATATCATATCTATTATATCATACAAGGTAAAATAATACATATTTTTTTTTTGGACTTGGTAAGCCAATTCCTAAGGGAAGTGTCAAGAGTTTGAAACTAGAGAACGAACTGCTTTAGCTGGAGAAACCAATCCACCATAGACTCAAAATAAACGCTGCCCAAAGTGGGAAACCAACATACACAGTATCAAAATTTAAACTGAAGTATGAGAGAAAAGCCTTCCAAAACATATTTAAATTATAGAACACTGCAAAAAATCTAGAAAGAGAGAAGAGCGCCCTGCAAATGAAGCTAGTGAGGACCTTCATTCTTTTTTCTGGTGATGGGGTCTTCCTCCTCAATCCTACAAACATAGAAGGAGGCATCATCCTCCTTTCTCAACGTGTGTCTCGTGACCTGGAGTCATGGCGAACCCGAAGTGTCTGGCTAATTGGAGATGGCAGCGAGTTGACTACTGTCCTCAACCTTATCTCCTGTGTCTCTATTTGAACTCCACCCATTGCTAGAATGTGAGTTGCTACTAGTGAAATGGCTGCTGTTGGAGGCGCTCTACATAGGGATAGCTTTCATTTTCTGAGGGATGAAGGCTGGCTCAGTGGGGATGGTTAACTTGCGCGGTCATTTTTTGGTCCGAACGTTTGAGGAAGTCAGAGGGGAGACCGAGAGCTGTAGGGATAATTGAGCAAAAATATTGACAGGCTTGATTCTGCACAGCTCTTCCCATCCCATAGAGAGATTCAGTTCCCTGCCCATGGTTTGCAAAAGAGGTGGTATGGAAAGGAGGTCGCGTCCTCCAGCCCTTCGACATCACATACGGTGACGCCTAGGCATGACAGGTGAAGAAATGAATGAGCAAGACCGGGAAGGAGCACTTGATTGCACCGGAGAGGGATTGCCACCAACAGAGAACACTGACGGGAGGTTAGGGCAGTGCTGAGCAGGGCCAAGAGCCAGAGTATGTAAGGTAGAGTGGGAGGCATGCACAGATAAAAGGAGAGAGTCGAATGGAGGTCGAATGAGCATGGGTAGCAGGCTTAATAGACATGGTGATGAATTCTAGAGCCCTTAATGCTCTACAACAAGAGGATGACGTAATGAAGGTGGCAGAGTGTGAAGTTAAGGTAGGCTTGCTTGGGCATTTAGCGCTAGGTAGGCGACCATGTGCGGGCGCATGGTATGGACAATTGTCTCGCCACATGGCGTCCAGGTGGCCACTCCAGTCACTGCATAGCACCCACATCCAAGAAAATATTTTTTATTTACTAAATATAAATTATTTATCAATTTAATATTTAATAAAATATATTTTATTAATCATTTATTATTTCTATTATTTATCTAATAAATTTTCCATAATTTAAATAAATATATATATAAAGCTTGCAGGATTATATCTTCATCATGTCTAAGATATGACCTTGATCAAGGCATGGAATTGAGGTAGGGAATTGAATGGGTAACTTCATATTAGAGAGTGTCTTCACATAACACTCTCACCGTGTATGCAGTGGACAAAATAAATATATATTTTTAATTTAATAGTATTCACATCTTGTCCATGGAGTCTTAGTTAAATGGTGATGATGTGGGCTCGTATAGCACTCATCACAAGTTCAATTGTATCTAGACATATTGATGAATATGGAGTCAAAAAAAAATAAGTGAAAAAAAATAAAAAATGAAAGATACTACCAAAATAAAATAAAAAAATAGTATTCACATCTTATATATAAATAAATAAAACAATATATAATTTTCTTAAAATGAATAACTATTTTTAATTTAATGGTATCTGCATCTTTTATATATATAAAATGATATATATTGTTAGCAAAAATTAGTGATACGTGAAATTTAAAATTTAAAATAACGTTGTTGTTAATTTATATATTCTTATAATTAAATTCATAACGAATAAAACGTACTAGGTGATGATATTTTTATATTTTGGGATGATAAAGTGAAGTAAGATAATTAATTATCAATGATTATGTTTTCATTGTTTAAAGAAAACAATAATAATAAATTTCGATTATTTCATTTTAATAAAAGTATTACTATTTAAAGTTTAAAATTAAAATGATTTAATCATTATTAAAATTTAATTTTTATTTTATTTAAATTATATAATTTTTTAAATAATTTTATTTTATATGTTATGGGATAGTTTAATTGGTTAATCTGAAAAATGTGAAATTGTTGTAATTAGAAAGACCCAAGTTCAAATGGGAAGAGGACATATTATGGGTCCGTGAGTGTCAAGCTACCAAGTTCCTTTGGCTTACATAAAACGAAACAAAAAATATTATATATATATTTTTAAATATTTATACTATTCATTTTTTTATTTCAACAATATAATATTAAATTATTTGGTAATTTAATAAAATACCTTTCACACTATCTTCATAAAGTAATAATAAAAGAGTTATAAATTCAAAATCAAATTAAAAATAATATTATAATAAAGATAATTCTTGTAGTATTAATTGGGAATAATAGTGATTTGAAGTTTTATAGGAAGTATGTGGTTCAAGGTTCAAATTCATCTTCTTAGCTTTCTGGATTGTTCATGGGTCACACTAGCGTGAGTTCACTTAGACGTTATAGATGTGGCAAATCATGTAAGTAAGAGAGGTTATAGTGGTAATAGTTGGAAATGACCCAATATCATGCAAGTAAGAGCTCGACTATTTGATTTCTCTTGATGCAAAAAAATTGAAAATAAAAAAATAAAGATAATGTTAAAATAAAGTGCATAAATAGAATGGAAGAGTTGGATAGGAGGGTAAATAAAAGCACAATGAAGAAAATAGAAAAATATATAACTTAAAATTCAGAGAATAAGATTAATGAGGAATATAATTAGAAACATAAGAAGAAATTAGAGGGCCAAAAAGGGAAATATTTAGAAAAATAAAAGGAAAGCAATGGTAAATAGATACATGATGAGAAAAAGAAAAAAAAAGATAAAATCAAAGAATAAGAAGAGATGAAAAAAGAAAATTATTTGTAAAAATAGATTATAAATAATTAATAAAAAAAAATCTAAGAATTCTAGAGGATAATAGAGAAATAATTTAATAACATAATTAATGGATGGTAAGTTTTTAAAAGTATCTAACATTGTTAGCCAATTGTTGTAGCAATTGTCTCTATAGAACTTATAGAACTCCCTAACAATGTAGTAATGTTTCATATAGATATTCAAATATTAAAATTAAACTTTTAATTTAACTAAAACAAATTAATTTTTTCTTTTTGTAAACTTAGTAGATCCTTGCTCTTTTCTATTCATTATCCAAAATGCAGGTCAGAAAAATTTACAGCTTTTAGCCTCAACCTGCCTTAGGAAACCATGTCTGTTGGTCGTCTGAAAGAGTTATAGGCCATCCAAAACTTAAACATATTAATTCGGTATCTTACTGTCTTTATGTAGCTAATATCTATCTTCCCTTGCATAAACATATAAGAAATGTAAATGCTATCCGTTATCATAACAAAAATACAAAAAATAGAAAGTTAATCATCATATTACTCTATTGGAGCCAGATATTTTACACTCGAGCCTGGCATGTCAACCTAGTGCATGCTTTGTAGTTGTTTCTCAATTCACCCCAGTCAGATGCTCTAGTGATTTTTTCGCAAGTTAATTTCCTGGATGGCTTTGTTGATATCTGCTAGATTTGAGTTTGCTCGAGGGTCTCACCCTATCTCTTGGAAAGATACAATTTCCTTCACCAAACAACACTTCAGTATCTAATAGGTGCAGATGCAGTGATGGAACATAGATGATCTGTTGCGAGTATTACCAGGGTTAGTAATCACAGGGTTCAATTCTTCTTCCGCCATATCAACTTCCTCTTCTTCCTTGGCCCTTGCATCCTGCTCCCACCCGTAAATCAAAGACACAATGCAATAGGGTGTACCATCTAAATATGTTTGGAACAAATTCTCCATCACCTCTTTACCAGACATTCTACCATGTTTGCCTGGGGTAGGTTTCAGAGCTTTGGATTTTCCCTTATCCTTTGCATCCTTCTTAGTCGACTGGCCTTTCACCATTATCTTCAATTTCCGATCTTCTAGAAACTTTCTATGCCGACAAGAATTGCTTGAAAGACTTGCAATAGTAAAATCATGACAAGATTAAAGAAACCTGAGATATAAGCACAAGCACGGAGCAAAAGGGTCTGGTTGTCTTCACTGGCATACATTGGACTCAGCGTTGAAAGACTCAGAGGATTTTATTTAAAAGCAAATAATCCCTCCATAATAACTTATAGTAATACATATAACCTCAGAAATGGACAAATTAAGAAAAGTGACAAAACAGCCGACATGACTGACCAACTGACAACCCAAACCTTTGCTGCAAACCTTTATAGTGCCACCACCCACATTAAAATCGTTGGAGGTCATACGGTCTAATTCCCAACACTGGTAATTATAGTACAAATTAGAGTCATGCAGAGACAAGAAAATAACAAAGAACCCAAATTGGATAGAATAGAAACCCTCCAATGTAAGGGGTAGATAATCTATATCATAAAAATGCCATGCAAGTTCCTTACAATAGCATGCAAGGTCTTTACAGCACCATGAAAAACCAGAGTAGAGCCTACAAAGCCAATAACACCATAAAAAACCTATGCAAGACTCAAAACAAACATAAGCAGTAGATGAGGTCGTAACATGGAGAAGGCGGTTTTGAGTTGTTCCTTTCGCGTGAAGATAAATGACTGCCATTCATGCCAAGACTCCTTCACTAAAATACTAAACACATATCCCACTTAATTCTATCCATTCCAGGCTATCCACTGTGAGAATTTCTAACTCTTGGGAAGCCAAAGCTTTACAATTAAACATGCAGAGCTAGTTGAGAGAGACTAGTGTCTTCCTCTCCAAGGAATGAAAACCAAAACTAGAAGCATTTTGCATGGAAAAATTGAAAGGGGGATTTACTAAATATTACAGGTAATCCACAACGAGACATTGAAGCAGATACAGGTAATCCAGAAAAACTAGCATCCTCCTTTTCATAGAGAGAAACCTAGAAACACATTTCATGGAAGATATGAACAAAGAATTGGATACATACCCTTGGCGACGACACGATGAAGGTGGCAGAGTTCTCCCCTGATCGATGAACTTTACTACTAGTCTGCATGGAACTGAAGACTAATCACCAGGAAATGGCGAGGAGGATGTACATAACCCAATTCCACCTCCCTTGTCGATTCTTGGCCCAAGACATTCCTAATAGCCCACCTGCCGCATCTAGCTGTTCTCCATTTCTATTTAATTCCCTCATTAATATTCGTGGGTGGATATTCCCATCACTGCCTCCTCTCATCATCCTCGACTTTGGTGTGACCATTAGCACATGCTTCCTCCACGTACACTCACCTCATCTTCGTGTAAGGCCCCATGCATGGCTAGTTGGCACCTCGATCGGGGGTTTTGGTTTGTGTTTTTATCCCAATTGTGGATTTGGTTTTTGATGTTATCCCAATCGAGGTTTACAATGTACTTGAGCACCGCGAGACCTAGTTCCTGAATGGATTTCTCCCATGAGTTATCCATAACCCATCCTAGTTAATGCATCCCCAATTTACTAGGAAGTTAGCTGCCTCGTTTCCTTATATTCTTACATGGAGCCAGTTAATATAGCTTATCTTCTCCATATCTCCTTAATCTCCTGAATCAGTCTGGATGCTCGGCAGTTGTTTCTAATATGATCCCATCGCGCTCCTTTCTACTGCTACTGGAGGATACCAGTGACTATTGAGTCTTCTTCCACCTCAAGACAATTATACTGTTCTCTTCTTGCAATTATAACCCCTATTTTTCTGCATTCAATTTGGCTTCATTATTACTAGCATGTCCCAGATCCATGGTGTAAATCTGCAAAACATGACCCTCATAGTCACTGAAAATCCCCCCTCCCCTTGCTTGACCCGGGTTACCCTTCGAAGCGAGATCGTAACTTAGTTTTATAAAACCCTGTTGTGGAGGTTTGAACTTATCCCTAACCTTAAATACCATAGGTTTGGGTTTCCAAGAAGCTGGCGCCAACATCTCGGCTTTAAGATTTAGCTGATTGAGAATCCATACCTCTATGATGTGATGTCCAATCCTCTTGAGTTAATTTTTTAGCTACGATAGTGTCTCGTATATTTTGAACTATGGTTTTCTAGATTTGAGTGGGTTTTCGGTAATCATCCCAGTTCATTCTCTCGTTCTTTTCCTTTCACACTTCCTAGAGCAGGAACCCAACCGACAATGACCAGGCTCTGTATTCTAGTATCCTCCTCTTCTATAATTTTATATTGTATGTTGGATGCCTTCTTTATTTCTATCATATTGTTCAAATAGAGTAAATAGATTATGCCACATAAGGTTAGCAAATGAAAAACTATTGAGAAGATGTTTCAGAGTATCTATGTTCTCTCCACACATTAGACAAATTGATGGGCCAAGCATCCCTCATCTCTCTCCAAGTTCTCTCTCCAAGTAGTGTCTAATTTACCATATAGTTCTTTCTCCAAGTTTCCCCATTGTTGTGTGTCAGGGGCTTGTTCCCAATGATGCTTCCGCTTCTATCTCGTCCAGTAGTGATAATTGTATTCCTCCCAATAGTGATTTACTGCTTTGGCATTTGCATGATTTGTAAAAAGGAAAAATTCCGCTTGATCAAGCCTACTATATATTTTTTCTCATTGTTGCCAGGAATCTTCCCAAAATCGGGTTGTGTTGTCACCCCTTATCTCTGAGAAGTTTTGGTCTCCAATGAGATACTTGTTCGCAGAAGCAAAGTTCCATATTCGTGATCCTTTAGGAATGATTTGTGCTTGCATCCTATCCCTCGTAGTCTATGACATTTCATATTTATGCTCCCATATTGTTTTCTAGAGGTCTGTACCTCCCTGCATCCATCTCCACCATAGCTTAGCCCCCATTACCTGGTTTAGAATATATGGATCGTGAAAACCCATGCCACCTTTCCTTTTAGGTAGGGTCAGATTGTCCCATGATAGGAGAGCCCACTTACGATTTTGTTGAGAACTGTGCCATGGGAATTTTTTGAATATGTTAGCCATGTCAGTACAACTGGACTTAGGGGAATTCATCCTAGACAATTGATAAATAGGAATAGATCGTAAAACAGATTTAAGAAGCACTACACATGTAGGGGTATTAAGAGACCGAAAAGACCAGTTCTAGAGACGATTTTGGATCTGAGTAATCAGGTTTTTCCGTCGAGATACACGAAGGGAGTTAATATAAAGGGGCATCCCGAGGTACTTTGTAGGGATAGTCCTAATGCTAAGCCCAAGGGTGTGAGCTAAGAACCATTGAGATTGAGGAGAAATGTTAAAAAACAAGACATTGGAATTATCATTATTGATCAGGGTTCCAGAAGCATCCATAAACACTTTAAGAATATCTAAAATGACTTTATATTCATTAAGGCTAGCTTGGTAAAATAGAATGATATCATCAACAAATTGTTGATGTGATAGGGTGAGGCCAATCCGCCAAAGATTCAAGCCTTTGAGAGATGCAAAAACCACCTCATGCTTGCTATATTTACCTAACCCTTCCGCAACAATAATGAATATAAATGGGGACAAAGGGTCTCCCTGTCTGAGACTTGAGAAGGCATTGAAGGGGTTTGAGGGGCATGCATTGATTAATATAGATAAATTGGGGGTAGAAATAAAGGATATGATCCATTGAATCCATCTTTGATCAAAACCATAGGCCTGCAAAAAATTTGGAGGTAGGTCCAGTTGAGGTGATCATAAGCTTTAGCAAGATCCAATTTTATCATCATATTTCAAACGGTAAAAATGTTTATATAATATAAAATTGTAAAAAAATTATATATATTATATTTAATATTAGAGTTTTTACAATTTTATTCACTAAATTTCTAAATCCTCACATCTTATTCAATTTCCACACATTTAAGTATCATGATGCACTAGAAATACTCAAAATTCTTGCTTTATTTAGATTTTAAGATCTATATTTATTTAAAATTTCATAGAAATTTTTTAAAATTTCATTAACAAAATTTCTTTATAAAACAAAAGTGTATCAATATTTTTGAGCTACAACCCCATTAATGCATTAGGGTATGCCAATCTTTAGATTTTGTACTTGCCTAAATCCAATGAGCGAGCTAGTGCATTAATGAAACTATAGCACGAGAAACATTAATAACCTTGTGCAAACACCACTCTTGACCCAATGCATTAATGAGACTATAATCTTAGAAATAATTTTTTTATTTTTTTATTTTTAATCTAGGGTAATTGGTAACTGGTGAGAGTTACGTGAGCAAGGCCCGGGATCAAATCCAACTGGTTGCCACTATAAATATAGGCTAGGTGCAACAACCTGCAAGCCGCACACAATAACAATTAACGTATGCCTCAACAAGAGCCGAGACGTTCGCTATGGGGTCCCCTACTCTTCTAGCCAAGACACAACATGCATATGTCTCCATGGAGGTTTTGATCCTGGGTGGATCCGATGAAAGTCTAGTGCCTTTCACCATTTGACCTCCACTTCACGGACATAATTCTAGAAATATTAATAGCCTTGTGAAAAGGCCATGGCGACCATTAATATACTACCCTACCCCATCGATAAGGCTATAGTCTTAGGGTATGCCAATATTTAAATTTTGTATTTGCCTAAATCCAATGAACGAGCTAATGCATTAATGAAACTATAACACTAAAAATATTAATAACCTTATGCGAACTCCACTCTTAACTCAAATACATTAATGAAACTATAATTCTAGAAATATTAATAGCCTTATGAAAAAGCGACCATTAATAAACTGCGAGCCCAACCACATTAATAAGGCTATAGTGTCGAAAATATGTATGCCCTTGTGAAAATGCTCTCTTACCCAAATAATGAAGGTTACATATGATAGTGAATTTTCATAGTCAAATCGAAGACAAGGTTGATAATAATTAATCAATCTGAGAACCTTGTTGACATTTCCAGTCAAATCGAGAGACGGGTGATCTTCTTGACGTTTCTAGCCAAATCTAGAGAATACATTATCGTTCCTACGGTATGAAAAAAAAAAAATAACCACATTAACACTCGAAAAGTCTTCCAGACTTGTCTAATCAGGCCAGCAAAACGTAAGGGATGATCGAATTCTGAAGCGTTGGGATAGTAGCCTCTGCGAAGTCCAAGAATAAAATACGTGCAGAGCCGATTTCATGTGGGAACTCCAACTCCAACTAAAGGAGCCCTCTCCACTCGATGGCTCCTACATCTCACCTTCCTTTGCGTTTATATAAAGGTCTTCGTGCCATGTGCTTTGCCTCCATTCCTTGCTCTCCCATCTTTAAATATTCTATGTAAGCGTATGGCTGGTACTGACACACGCAATTGTTTGAAATTCGTTCATCCCCCTCCTTTTCTACTGTGCAAGCGAGCTGACCTTTAACGAATCTATGTAAGTGTATGGTTGGTACTGTTGAGACACGCTGTTGTTTGAAATTCGTTCACCCCCTCCTTTTCCACTGTGCAACCGAGCTGACCTTTAACGAATCTATGTAAGTGTCTGGTTGGTGCTGAGACACGCTGTTGCTTGAAATTCGCTCACCCCCCTCCTTTCCTACTCTTAAGATAGCAACCTACCTGACCTTAAATATTAGGTTTTCTCTTCATTTTTTTTCTTAGTTTTACTAGGTGCCGAAGCTTTCGATTCCCATATTGTACTTGGTCAGTTGCTCAGTATTCATAAGCTTTCAATCAACTATATAACCGAAGGCCACAGTCGCTGAATTTCACTTGGATATCAATAATCTTATCATAATATCAATGGACATGGATAAGATAACAGTGGTGTTGGGCGAGGCATCAAAAGTGCATGCGAAAATTGAGGACGCCATAGAGAGGGTGTTACGGTATGACACTAAAATCAATACATCACCTTCTGTGGTTGGTGATAAAATAGGATGAGGGTGTTATGGTATGACACTAAAATCAATACATCACCTTCTGTGGATGGTGATAAAATAGGATGTGTGAATGGAGGCAAGTTCTCCGAGTCTGAAGTGGGCATCAAAGGAGCCATGGAAGCGAGGAGCCTCTCTTCTATTCGTGATGCTCTGGAGGTTCTTGACGACCAGCTCGACTGCTTGCAGGTTTGGAAATAAAACTTTGAAATACTTATGAATGAGATGCACAATAGGCGTTATTATAGCAGATTACTCTTCATGTTGAATCTACTTTCATTAAGTAGAAGAACCATTTCCCATTTCGCTCTCCCTTCCCTTCCCGTTCCCAATCCCATTCCTAATGTCTTCTCGGTTAGGTTTATCAAATTTTCAAAATATTCCAAATTTTACAGTTAATCTTCTCCCTGGTACATTATACACTACATTAGCATATTAGTACATGATGTCTTGTAACAGCTTTTTTCAAACATGATCTTGATGTTTACTCACTTCCTAATCGCTTCCAACAAAATACTAACTATTATTTTATTGAATGCTCCTTACATTGGTATGGATTCGGTTTAATATACATTTATTAATTATTATAAAAATAAACTAAAATAAATTTCTTTTCAATATATATATAAATATATAAAACTAGAATTGGTGACAGGATAGATCCATCTAATAAATAAAGTTTTAAATTGGATCTTATAGAATTAAAACTATAACTGGTGACAGGAGAGTTCCACCTAATAAATAAAAATGGTCAAATAGGGACTGGTTAGATCTCAATGAAAGAGTTAATGAAAAATACATGAAATGACTAAATTTTTAAAGAAAAATTATTTTTAGAATTTAAAACCATGATTCCAAACCAACAGACACAAAATATGCAAAGTTTCCTCATATATATACAGTATGAAGGGGAATGTATCAAAGTAACACAGGTGCAATACATATCAAGAACAAAAATGACCTCCATAATCCAAAAACAAAGCCTACAATCTATGGGGCCACTAACCCACTACAAGTCTACATTTATGATATTAATTATCAATATTATCACTTGAAAGTTGAAACTTCTCATCATGATCAAACTCTTTGATTGATTCTCCACTCCCAAACTTTGCAACTGCCTGAGTCACAAACTTCTATGGTTCAGTGACTTGAATCTCAAACTTCCATACTACTTGATTTGGTGTTCCACATGGCTTTACATGGCCTCCTATGTCAGCCAAGTGTTGCTTTAACCTATTAATACCCCTTCTTTCAATAGAATTTTGGCAATATTTGTCGATCATTTTTGCATCAATTTTGGAGACACGGTGGCTACTAGGTAGCTCAAACTCTGTGTTCTTCCACTATTCTAGAAAAAAACTCAACACTCTCCAAGCTCACAATAAAACTCACAAAAGCTCTAAATGAAATGTGTGAGGCAAATGAGAGGAGATACCTCTTTTTATTGGCTTGGAAGGGTTGTTTTTGGAGAGAAACAACCCTTATTTTCCCTCCAAACCACCTCACAAGCCTCGAATAATGCCTCTGGCAGGTCAGTGGTTGGCCTAGCAATAAACCAACTAGTTTATGGGAAAACCTGACGATTTCGTCATAAACCGGCCGGCTTATGCCCAGAAAAACAAATAAAACTACAGACCAGATTTTTTTGACTAATTCAATTGGTTTGGCCAATAAACAAGTTTGACCGGTTTCTAATTCACACTTATCAGTTTTAAAAACTATATATATATATATTCATATTTATTTTTATAGTGCATTCATATTCTCTTTCCGGTGCCATAGATAGTTATTATAGAGTTCACAAAACAGTTATGGTTCTTCTATGACCATACCATGTTGCATAATAGGTTGGAAAAGATGCACCCAAGGTGATGAGTCTCGTTAAATTTATCTGGTCACCATATGCAGCTCCAAACGTAGAGTAGTCATTTTAATGATTATGTTGTGGATTTTTTTTACTATAGATGATCATTTTTATTTCAAATTTTAGAATTAGATAATAAATCTTGAAAATATTTTAGGATGAGATAGAAGAAAAATAGTTATTTTTATTTGGAATTTTAGAATCAAACGGGAGATATTTGAGAATATTTTAGAATCTTATAAATAAGAGCCAGGTCTAACCTAACTCCGGTTCTTAGAATTTGTTGGAATTTAATTCCAACTGCAACATAAACAGCTGGACAGAGAAATCAGATCCGTTGTAGATATTTCAGAAATATCGGATGCCTCAAAGTCGTGCTTGATTTATTGCACTCCACTATGCATTTAATTTGCAGAGTTAATGTCCCTGCAGACAGCCGACTTGTTTTGTTCCAAAGAGGCATCACCGCTTCCTGTACATTCAATGCGCAGATAAAAATCAGAAGATATTTTGTATTTTTTAATATTATAAGTCAAAATGTTTTTTACTTATAAATATGATGAAAAGCAGTTCATTTTGAGGTTTGAAGAAATAGAAGAATGTTAGAAGAGAGTTTGAAGGCAGAGAAATAGACAGAGCAGAAGAAACAACAAGAAAACAGAGTCGCTGTGTTTTGGGAGCAGCATGCATTCTACAGGCTGTTTCAGCAACTGCGTCTGTGTTTCAGCAACTGTCTGACTGTTGCTGAAACACGTGTTTCAGCAACTGTAATCTGTGTTAAAAAAAAAACAGAGTTTGTAAAAACAGAGTATGGAGTTTTTAGTTATTCCAGAACTGTAGTTCTGAAGAAGTTTGTAATTTTTATTGTCATTTTTTTTTCTCCATCTTCTTTGTCCATATTTCTCTCATTTCTTTGTGTTGAGTTGAGGAACTTTGCTTCCTCTGTTTTGTTCGAAATTATCAGAAATTTCCATCATGGTATCGGAGCTGGTCTAGGCACTCAGTGAGTCAAAAACAGAGTTTGTTTTTCACTGCAGGAGCTGTAAGAAGCTTAGTGAGCAGATTTCTCCAGCAGAGAAATTTTTTGCTTGTTTTTAATTATACAGTCAGTATCTTTTCTTGATTTTTACAGTCAAGATGGAAGATGCTGGAACTGGTTTGACAAATTCCCAACTGCCACAGTTTAATGGGAAAAATCACAGTTATTGGTCCATAACAATGAAAGCATTGTTTGCTTCTCGGGGAATATGGGAGCTGGTTGAAACTGGTTATGTTGAACCTGCAGATGCAGCAGCATTGGCTGCTTTGACAGTAGCACAAAGAGATCAGTTGAAGGATGACAGGAAGAAGGATGCCAAAGCCCTCTTTTTTCTCTTCCAATCAGTACATGAAAGTGTTTTCCCACGGATTGCAGCAGCAACAAAATCCAAGGAGGCATGGGATATTCTCAAAACTGCTTATCAGGGCATGGAGAAGGTGAAGACTGCAAAGTTGCAGATGTTGAGGAGAGACTTTGAAACACTCAGCATGAAGGAATCTGATACAGTAGATTCTTTCTTCACTCAGGTTATTGGGTTGATAACCCAGATTAGATCTCATGGTGAAATTCTTGAAGAAAGAAGGATTGTAGAGAAGATCTTGAGAAGTTTACCCTCAAGGTTTGAAGCTGTTGTGGTAGCAATAGAAGAAACAAAGGATCTCTCACAGTTCACAGTAGATGAACTGAGTGCTTCTCTTATGTCTCATGAACACAAACTGAGTAGAGGAACAGATTCCTCTTTTGAGCAAGCATTCAAGACTCAGATGTCTTTTGGCCAAGGAAAAGGTCGAGGCAGAGCAAATAACAGAGGTCGTGGAAGAAGCCAAAACAAAGGCAGAAATAATCCTGCAAGCACAAGCGGAAGGAGCTGCAATCAGAACCAAGATGAAGGTTCAAGCAAACAGCAAGCTCATGGACAAAGGTATGACAAATCCCAAGTCCAATGTCATTATTGTAAGAAATATGGGCACTATGCCAATGAATGTAGGACAAAGAAAAATGACATGAATAGTAGGAAGAATGCTAATTTTGCAAATGAAGAAGATAAGAATCCAAAGATTGTGCTGTTAACATGTAACATTACACAAGACAAACAAGAAGATTTTTGGTTCTTAGACTCAGGTTGTAGTAATCACATGACCGGAAATATTGCAATGTTTGCCAATCTGGATGAAAATGTGAAATTTGAGGTAACAACAGGAACTGATAGTAAGATATCTGTCAAGGGTAAGGGCAGAGTCAGTATCCGAGCAAGAAATGGAGAACAGATGATTGTGCCAGAGGTATACTATGTACCGGGTCTGAAATGTAATCTTTTGAGCATTGGACAACTCATTGACAAAGGTTACAATGTGTTCTTCAAATATGATATGTGTACAATCAGAGACATACCTCCAAGTAAGAAGATCATTGCACAGGTGCAGATGACCAGCAATAGAATGTTTCCTCTCAAACTCAGGGCAGATTTGAAGGAAGGAAGAACTATTGCAGCTGTAACTCAAGAAGTCTTTCAAGAACAAGTGAAAGATGAAAATTGGTTGTGGCATTTGAGATTTGGACATCTCAATTTCGGAGGCTTGAATCTGTTGCACAGAAAGGGAATGGTAAAGGGATTGCCATTGATTGAGAAACCGGACAGCCTTTGTGAAGGCTGCATCTTGGGCAAGCAACACAAAGAAAGCTTTCCAGCAGGAAAGAGTATAAGGGCAAAAGCACCCTTGGAAATTGTTCACTCTGATGTGTGTGGACCGATGCAAATACCATCATTTGCCGGAAATAAATATGTTTTAACTTTCATTGATGATTACACCAGAAAGACATGGGTGTATGTGCTGAAACAGAAGAGTGAAGTGTTTGAGAAATTCTGCCACTTCAAAACTCTTGTTGAAAAACAGTGTGGGCATTATATCAAAGTGCTCAGAACAGATAGAGGTGGAGAGTACATCTCCAAAGACTTTCTGCGTTTTTGCAGAGAGAATGGCATACAAAAGCAGTTCACCACGAGGTACACACCTCAGCAAAACGGTGTTGCAGAAAGGAAGAATATGACCATTCTGGACATGGTCAGAAGTATGCTGAAGGCAAAACACTTGCCGCATGAGTATTGGGCAGAAGCTGTCACTTGCGCAGTTTACATCTTGAATAGATGCCCAACTAAAGTTGTCATGAACAAAATACCAGAAGAAGCATGGAGTGGTCAAAAGCAAACTGTCACTCACATGAGAGTATTCGGCTGTGTAGCATATGCACATGTACCGGATCAGCTAAGGAAGAAGCTTGAATGTAAGGGGGAGAAGTGTGTCTTTATTGGCTACTGTGATGAGTCAAAATCATACAAACTCTATAATCCATTGACCAAGAAATTGATAGTAAGCAGAGATGTGTAGTTCATTGAAGATGAAGCTTGGGATGGAAGCTTAGAGAAGACAGTGAATGTGAAGACAATTGTGTCTCACGAAGAAGAAGAGGAAGGGACAACAGCAAATAATCCTTCCTTGGTGGGTCCTCCTCCACCACAGCAAGTACAACAAACCACACCACAAGCTGGAATTCGAACAGCCTTGAGAAGTCAAGGAAGTGCTTCTCCAAGCACACCGCAGGGATCAGAAATACCCTCAAGTTTGGATGGAACTCCAAGCACACCAAGAAGACCAAGATTCAGAAATCTGAATGAGATTTATGAACAAGGAGAGGTAAGTACTAATACCGGTCTGAATTCATTATTCACTTTATATTGGCATGTTGATGACCCAATTCATTTTGAAGATGTTGTAAATGAAGATAAATGGATTGAAGCAATGAATGAAGAAATTGGTGCAATTGAGAAGAGTAAAACATGGGAGTTAGTGGACCTCCCTAAAGGCAAAGATGCCATTGGAGTTAAGTGGGTCTATAAGACCAAAAGCAATGTTGAAGGCAATATTGACAGGCATAAAGCAAGACTTGTTGTGAAAGGCTACAAGCAGCAACAAGGCAAAGACTATGATGAAACCTTTGCACCAGTAGCAAGGATGGAAACAGTTAGAACAGTGTTGTCTATTGCGGCACAACACAAATGGAAGATTTATCAGATGGATGTTAAATCTGCATTCCTGAATGGAGTGTTAAAAGAAGAGGTTTATGTTGAACAACCTCCAGGCTATGAAATTGAAGGCCAAGAGCATAAAGTCTGCAAACTGAAGAAGGCTCTTTATGGGCTCAAGCAAGCTCCAAGAGCATGGTACAGCAGAATAGATGCTTATCTGATTGAGAATGGGTTTGAGAAGTGTGATGGTGAACCCACACTCTACATAAAGGAGAATGACGGTAAGATTCTTATTGTTGTTTTATATGTAGATGATTTAATTTTTACTAGCAATGATGCTTCTCTCATTGCTGATTTTAAAGCAATCATGAAAAGTGAATTTGAAATGACTGACTTGGGTTTCTTAAGATATTTTCTTGGAATTGAAGTAGACCAAAGTGAAAATGGTGTTTTCATTTCCCAAGGTAAATATGTAGAAGCAGTGTTGAAGAGATTTAACATGCAGAACAGTAAGGCAGCTGTGACTCCAACTGTAATGGGGTTGAAATTGACCACAGTGTTGAAGAGATTTAACATGCAGAACAACAAGGCAGCTGTGACTCCAACTCTAATGGGGTTGAAATTGACCAAAGAAGACAGCAGCAAGGATTTTGATCAAAAATTGTACAAGAGCATAGTTGGCAGCCTCATGTACTTGACTGCAACTAGGCCAGACATTATGCACGCTATGATTTTAATCTCCAGATTTATGGAAAGACCGAAAGAGACTCATTGGGAGGCAGCCAAGAGGATTCTAAGGTATGTGAATGGAACGAAGGGGTTTGGTATACTTTACTCCTCTTCTGAAAGTTTCATGTTGACAGGTTACACTGACAGTGATTGGACTAGAAGTGTTGATGATAGGAAAAGCACATCGGGATATGTGTTTCATATGGGATCGGGAGCCATCTCATGGGCTTCCAAGAAGCAACCAGTTGTGGCTTTGTCAACAGCAGAGGCAGAGTACATGGTAGCAACAGAAGCAGCATGCCAAGCAGTGTGGCTGAGAAGAGTTCTCAGAGATTTGTGTCATGAACAAGAAAAGGGCACAACAATTTACTGTGACAATAGCTCGGCAATATCATTGTCTAAAAACTTTGTTTTTCATAAGAGGACAAAGCACATAGACACCAAATTTCACTTCATACGTGAATTGTTTAACAATGGTGAGATTGTTTTGCAGCACTGCAGAACAGAGGATCAGCTAGCTGACATCTTGACAAAACCATTGGCAAAGAAAATTTTTGATCATTTCAGAGAATGCCTGGGTATGGTGAAAAACCCAGCAGTTGAAATTAAGGGGGAGTGTTGGAATTTAATTCCAACTGCAACATAAAACAGTTGGACAAAATCTGATTGCCGCAGATATTTTAGCAAGGCGGATGGGTGAAAGTCAAGCAATAAATTTGCAGAAGTTATTGAGCCTGCAGACAGCTGATTTTATTTACCAAAAGCCAGCACGTTAATTCCGAACGCTTCTTGTGCATTCAATACACAGATATGCATTAGAAGATATTTTGTATTTTTTATATTATAAGTCAAAAATGCTTTTTGCTTATAAATATGATGAACATCAGTTCATTTCAAGGTTAGAAGAAATAGAAGAATTTGTTTTGAAGAGTTTGAAGGCAGAGAAATAGACAGAGCAGAAGAAAATGAAGAAAGTTTAGCTACTGTTTTAGACAAGATGTATCTACAAATGCTTTTCAAGAACCGTTCTGTGTTTCGTTGAATCGAGCCATCGCTATTAAACAATGGAGCTTTATGTTCCAATCTATGTTAAAAAAAAACAGAGTTTGTAAAAAAACAGAAGTGAGTTTAGTTAGTTCAACTGAGTCAAGAAGTTTGTAATTTTTATTGTCATTTTTATGGTTAATAAAAACAGAGCTTTTCTCCATATCCTCTTTGTCCAAATTTCTCATTTCTTTTTGTTGAGTTGAGGAACTTTGCTTCTTCTGTTTTGTTCGAAATTATCAGAAATTTCCATCAGAATTATATTCCAAAATTCACAATCAAGTTAAGTTGCTGGAGTATGGACTCATTTACACCGAGTGTGGTGCTTTGTTGATATTAAATCTTACTTATGGGCAATGATTCCATTTATCGCAGCGGATTGGGAAGTTCCATGGACTCTTCAGGTCTTCTGTCTAATTTCTTAAATTCCGGGGACATAAGTTTCTCCAAGATTTTAACATATGAGACACGAGGGATTTGGAACGGTGATTTAATAGATTATGTTTTATAGGGATATGTTTCATGTTATTCTTTCCTTTCCCGTGATCTGGTTTCACTGGGGATGTTGTGATATCAATCGACTCTGTCAGCTTCTCCGTTATTAAGGAAGTCATGTGGTTCGGATGTAAAGTAGCCCAATGGCTTTGATAATAGCTTCTTGAATCCTCAGCGTGTTCAATCAATGCTTAAGAGATTGGCTTTGAGAATAGCTTCTTGAATCCTCAGCTTGTTCAAATTTTTCAACACATAAAACGTAAGCAAGTTATATCAATGTTTAAGAGATGGCTTCTCCTCTCTCTCCGTTGTAGTATTATTTTTTTTGTTTTCAGAAGAAAAAACTAATTGGAATTTTTTTAAGGGATAAAGAAACTAGTTACATTTGATCGACATTTTCCAAGAGTCACATCAGATATGAGTTTTCATCTTCAGTCATGGGTGAGAATGAAAAACTAAAAGGGATTTCATAACTCTAAACATTTTTTCTATCAAGGTATGCAAAAAATCAGATCAATGTTCAAAATGTACATTTTCAAAAAGAAAAATTTTGACAGAAACGATCAGAGATCAGCATGATGGAGGCCACTTCCAGCTATGGAATAGAAAATTTTCCTTCTCCCTCACATTGTCTTCTGAAAAAATGTAAAAGATGAAGCCATATTGATCGCACAGTCCTCTCTTAGAGATTGCATCCAAAAACCTATTTGCTTCTCTGTAGATGTGTGACATAGTGTAGTTCTTGAAATTCGAAGTAAAGCCCTCATTCGTTCCCTCCATCCCCGAAGTTGAAGTTCAAAAGGGTCGAAGCATGAAACCGTTGATGATAGTTTTATAGTCCCCATATCTATTTATATAATGAATCTCACTTTCCCTAGCAAACCACGATAAACTCCATAGGGATATCATATATTCGAGTGAAATTTGTGATAGTGTGTTCATCAATGTGCAACCATCCTCAACAATCATGTGGGCCCTACTGTGTAGCACCATCAAAGTATCACACCGGCAATGTGATGCAAGGATTTAAGAAATGTCTCAGATGCATTGTCTCCTTAGTGCCATGTTTTCCAACAATGAGCGAACTTTCGCACAAATGTTATATTCATCAATGGATTCCCCACAAAAGATAGTGGTTGGGTTATTTCCAAATCTCCCAATTGTTGGAATTTTTTATAATTACAGAACAATAAAATGGAGAATAAAACTCTCCTCTTCAACACAGAGAAAATATTAAAATTTCTTCACAGGAGACACAGTTTCAACTTTGAAAACAAACTTCTATTTCTTCAAAAAATTGTTACAAACTCTTCTTCTAACAGAGGGATAACAAAATAGTGACTACTGCTACAACACAGTGCACACCCAAGATTTCACTGTCTCTCATACAAACAACACTCTGTCTCTATAAAACAACACTGCTGTGTTTTCACTATTTCGCACTGCCGTGAAAAAAAAAACAAGAACATTTCAATACACAGGCTCTCCGGCCTTTTGGCTTTTATATGCCGCTCATAAAGAGAACATTACAAACTATATAAAAAGACCTTTTAATCTTAAAACTAAATTTGTAATAAAATAAAACCTTCGGGCCCACTATAATAACGCTTTGAACGCACAATTTAAATCTATTTAAAACATTCATCGGGTCCGCATTTTCAATAAAAAAAATGCACCAAACAAAAGTTCCGATTGCGATTCCAAGTTGGATGCGATGGACAAAAATTTAAATCCGGTTAATAAACCAATCAGGTATGGGCCTTAAACACTGTGCGATCGGGACTACGTACAAAAGAGTTTCGATTCTGATTGAGGATCGGACGCGATCGGCAAATAAACTCTCTCGCATAGTTCCATCGGGTCCGCCCTTTGGTTAATGCGATCGGGGCATACAACAGAATACTCCCGATTCATAACTTGCGATTGAATAAAACAATGCTTCGTGGTGTGTGGACCCATGGGCCTGGGCTGTGGTGGAGGGCGATTATAATATAAGGTTTGGTTTTATATTATATGAAAAAGTTCCACTTGCGGAACTCTACCATATCAACATGACACTCGGACTTTGAAATATATATATTTGTTGCGATTTGCGATTGGGATTGTGATCACATCGCATTGCGATTCTTCACATCAAAAAGACACTGCAAAATAAAATTGCGATTCCGATTTGCACTTAAGTGGTGGGGACCACTTGTCAGGCCTTTTCAAAAATTAAAGAACTTTCGCCGTTTAAACAATTTCTTCATTTCAGGTTGTTGAGGGCTTAAAAGCCCGAAAGGACTATTTTTAATAAAATATGTTCTTCCGTAGTTCAGAACCACGAAAGTCTTCATCCTTCTGCAAAAATGGCCACGCCCATAACAAAATTAATTCTCCTCTGCAATTGTGGCTACGGCCCATCAAGATTGATTTCAACCTTACAGTTCTTCCCATTCTTCTTTAATACATAGTGATGTGCACTCAATCTCTGTTGCTACTGCCTTTGTACTCGTTTTCTTCCTGCTCAAAGGCTAGCAGGTGACTTTAATATTTTCAACACTCCCCCTTAAAGTCAGCTGCTGGGTTATCAATCATACCCAAGCATTTTCTTAAAAATTCAAATGTCTTCTGCCCCAATGGTTTTGTCAAAATATATGCATATTACTCCTCTGTTCTACAATGTTGTAAAACAATTTCTCCCTTGTTCACCAATTCTTTCATATAGTGAAACTTTGTATCTATGTGTTTTGTTCTCTTATGAAACACTGAATTCTTCGACAATGCAATAACTAAGCTATTGTCACAATAAATCACGGTCCTTTTTACTCGTTCTTGGCATAAACTTCTCAACATCCTTCTCATCCAAACCGCTTGACACGCTACTGCTATAGTTGCCACATACTCTGCCTCTGTTGTAGATAATGCTACAATTGGTTGTTTCTTAGAAGCCCATGAAATGGCTCCTGAACCCATGTGAAAAACATAACCGGAAGTGTTCTTCCGATCATATACACTTCTAACCCAATCACTCTCAGTGTATCCAACTAACTCTGAATTTTCTGAAGCAGTATATAAAATACCAGATCTTTTAGTTCCTTTAACATACCTCAGAATTATCTTTGCTGCCTGCCAATGTGTTTCTTTTGGCTTCTCCATAAATCTGGAAATCAAACTAATAGCATGCATAATATCCAGACTAGTTGCAGTCAAATACATGAGGTTGCCAACTATGCTTTTCTACAAACTTGGATCAAAATCCTTGCTGTCGTCATCTTTACTCAACTTCAATCCCATTACTGTGGGAGTAATTGCAGCTTTGCACTCCTGCATATTAAATATTTCTAAAACTTCATTCACATACTTTTCCTATGAAATAAAAATCCCATTTTCATCTTGTTCTACTTCTATTCCTAAGAAGTATCTCAACAAACCCATGTCAGTCATTTCAAATTCTTCTTTCATGACTATTTTAAAATTTTCAATAAGGTAATCATCGTTACCTGTGAAAATAACATCATCAACTTATAAAACTACAATCAACATTTTACCATCCTTTTCTTCGATGTAGAGGGTGGGTTCTCCCTCACACTTTTCAAATCCATTTTCTAGTAGATAGGAGTCTATCCTACTGTACCATGCTCTTGATGCTTGTTTCATCCCATAAAGAGCTTTCTTCAATCTGCCGACTTTGTGCTCTTGGCCTTTCTTTTCATATCCTAGTGGTTGTTCAATGTAAACCTCTTCCATTAACACTCCATTTAGGAATGTTGACTTCACGTCCATTTGGTAAAATTTCCATTTTTTTTGTTCTGCTATGGAAAACACTGCTCTCACGGTTTCTATTCTTGCAACCGGTGTGAAAGTTTCATCATAATCTCTCCCATGCTTCTGCTTATATCCCTTGACAACAAGTCTGGTCTTGTGTCTTTCTATTTTTCCTTCAGCATTACTTTTGGTCTTATAGACCCATTTAACTCCAATGACTTCTTTACCTTCTAGGAGATCAACCAACTCCCATGTTTTTTTCTTTTCTATGGCATTAATTTCATCATCCAGAGATTCTATCCATTTTCTATCTTTACTAGCATATTCAAAATGAATAGGGTCATCGACTTGACAATACAAAGCAAATAAGGAATTCATACCTTCATTTGCCGCTTCCTGCGCATAAATTTCATTAATACTTCTGAACTTTGTTCCTCTTTCATCTGGCATAGTCGTGCTTGAAGAAGCACTTGAATCTGCTCCATGTGGGGTTGTTGGAGATGCACTCCCATTTATTCTCAAGGGTGTTCTCGCTGCTACTTGAGGTGTCCCTTGATGTCCTTGTGTTAGTGGAGGTTGTGCTACCGATGAGTTGTTAATTTCAATCAGTTCTTCCTCATCTTCATCATGAGATAAATAGCTTTTAACATTGACATTTTTCTCAATGCTTCCATCCCATGCTTTCTCTTCAATAAACTGCACATCTCTACTTATTACAAACTTATTTGTGAATGATTTATACAATCTGTATCCTTTGGAGTCTTCACAATATCCAAGGAAGATGCACTTCTCCCCCTTACTATCCAACTTCTTCCTCAACTTTTCAGGAATGTGTGCATATACCACACATCCAAAAACTCTCATGTGGGTGACTCCCTGTTTTCTACCACTCCACGCTTCTTCTGGAACTTTTTTCATCACAGCTTTTGTAGGGAATCTATTTAAAATACACACAGCACAATTTGTTGCTTTTGCCCAATACTCATTCGGCAAGTGTTTTTCCTTTAGAATGCTTCTCACCATTTCCATTATGGTTCGATTCTTCCTTTCAGCAACTCCATTCTGTTGCGGTGTATACCTTGTGGTAAACTGCTTGTGTATGTCGTTTTCTCTACAAAAACGCAAAAATTCCTTTGATATATATTCTCCTCCTCTATCAGTTCTGAGAAATTTAATATGCAGCCTGCTTTGTTTCTCTACAAGAGCTTTAAAATAGAAATTTTTCTGAAAGAATTCACTCTTATATTTCAGAAAATAAACCCACACTTTCATTGTGAAATCATCTATGAAGGTCAGCATGTGTTTGCTGCCTGAAATTGATGCTCTTTGCATCGACCCACATAAATCTGAGTGAATGATCTCTAAGGGTGCTTTCGCCCTTATGATTTTCCCTTATGGAAAAATTTTCTATGTGTTGCTTTCCCAAGATGCAACCTTCACATAGGCTATCATGCTTCTCAATCAATGGGAAACCTCTTACCATTTCTTTTATGTGCAACAAATTTAATCCTCCAAAATTTAGATGTCCAAATCTCAGGTGCCATAAACAATTTTCATATTTTGCTTCCTTCTAAAAGGCTTCTTGTGTTACAACTACTATGCTCTTTCCTTTTCCCTTCAAGTCAGTGTTGAGTTTGAGCAGAAACATTCTATTGCTGGTCATTTTTATTTCAGCAATGATTTTCTTGCTTGGAGGTATATCCTTTATTGTGCACACATCATCCTTGAAAATTATATTGTAACCTTTGTTTATGAGCTTCCTAACGCTCAAAAGATTACACTTCAAACTAGGAACGTAATACACATCTGGAACAATTTTTTGCTCACCATTTCTTGCTCGAATACTCACTCTGCCTTTTCCTTTTACAAATATCTTATTATCAGTCCCTGTGGTTACGTCTGATTTAACCTCTTCATCTAGATTGGCAAACATTGCTCTGTTTCTAGTCATGTGATTACTACATCCTGAATCTAAGAACCAGACATCATCTTCTCTATCCTGTGCTACATTACATGTTAACATCACATTACTTGGGTTCTTTTCTTCTTTTGCTACATTAGCATTCTGCCTACTTTTCATGTCATTTTGCTTCTTTCTACATTCATTGGCATAGTGCCCATATTTCTTGCAATAATGACATTGGACATTAGATTTTTCATACCTTTGTCCATGCGCATGTTGGTGTTGGTGTCCACCTTGTTGGCTGTTGCATTGACTGTGGCTCTGATTCTGACTGTTGCTCCTTCCATGTGAATGTGAAGGGTTGTTCCTTCCACGTCTGTTTTGACTTCTGCCTGTTCCTCTTCCTCTGCCTTGACCTTGTCCTCTTCCTAAATGCATCTAGGTCTTGAAGGCATGCTCAAGAGATGAGTTTTCATCTCCGCTCAATCTATGTTCATGAGTTATCAGTGAGGCATGAAGTTCATCTACCGTGAAATTTGAGAGATCTTTTGTCTCTTCTATGGTGGTAACTATAACATCAAACGGTGAGGGTAAGCTCCTCAAAAGTTTCTCCACAATCCTTTCTTCAAGAGTTTCTCCATGGGACCTTATCTGATTTACAATCCCAATAACATGTGTAAAAAATTTGTCTATATTATCTGACTCTTTCATGTAGAGAGTTTCAAAATCTCTCCTCAGCAACTTAAGTTTTGTTGTTTTCACTCTTTCCATACCTTGATAGGCTACTTTCAGAGTTTCCCATGCATCCTTGGATCTCTTAGCTGTTGCTATCCTTGGAAACACACTCTCATTTACTGCTTGATACAATAGGAAGAGAGCTTTAGAGTCTTTCTTTCTATTGCTCTTCAATATATCCTTCTCTGCTTGAGTTAAGGCATTAAAAGCCTGCTCGTTAGCTGGTTCAACAAAACCATCTTCTACAAATTCCCATAAGTCTTGTGAGACCAACAGGGCTCTCATGGTAATGGCCCAATAATCATAATTCTTTCCATTAAATTGTGGAAGCTGAGCATTTCCAATACTCATTCCTGTACTTGGTCCAGCCATTTCTTTTGAAATGAACTTTTAACTTAAACAAAATGTTTTTCCTTCTCTGAAGGAACAAACTCTTTTAAGCAAAATAACAACTATGTTTTCTTTTGAGAAATACGTTGACTTTGTCTTTTGTTGAGCTTTCACTCTTCTGGATCTTCTTCTTTCAGCTTCTTTGAAACCTTCAAAGAGCCTGAACTAGCTCTGATACCATGTTGGAATTTCTGATAATTCCAGAACAATAAAATGGAGAATAAAACTCCCCTCTTCAACACAGAGAAAATATTAAAATTTCTTGACAGGAGACAGAGTTTCAACTCTGAAAACAAAATTCTATTTCTTCAAAAAAATGTTACAAATTCTTCCTCTAACAGAGGGATAACAAAATAGTGACTGTTTCTACAACACAGTGCACACCCAAGACTTCACTGTCTCTCATACAAACAACAGTCTGTCTCTATAGAACAACACTGTTGTGTTTTCACTATTCTGAACTGCTATGAAACAAAACAAGAACATTTCAATACACAGGCTCTCTGGCCTTTTGGATTTTATATGCCGCTCATAAAGAGAACATTACAAACTATATAAAAAGACCTTTTAATCTTAAAACTAAATCTGTAATAAAATAAAACCTTCGGGCCCACTACAATAGCGCTTTGAACGCGTGATTTAAATCTATTTAAAACATTCATCGGGTCCGCATTTTCAATAAAACAAATGCACCAAACAAAATTTCCAATTGCGATTGCAAGTCATATGCGATGGACCAAAATTTAAATCTTGTTAATAAACCAATCGGGTCTAGGCTTTAAACACTGTGCGATCGGGACCACGTACGAAAGAGTTCTGATTCCGATTGAGGATCGGATGCGATTGACAAATAAACTCTGTCACATAATTCCATCGGGTTCGCCCTTTGGTTCATGCGACTGGGGGATACAATAGAATACTCCCGATTCATAACTTGCGATTGAATAAAACAATGCCACATGGTCTGTGGACCCACGGGCCTCAGCTGTGGTGGAGGGCGATTATAATATAAGGTTTGGTTGTATATTATATGAAAATGTTCCACTTGCGGAACTCTACCATATCAAAAAGACACTCAGACTTTGAAATATATATATTTGTTGCGATTTGCGATTGCGATTGTGATCGCATCGCATTGCGATTCTTCACATCAACAAGACACTACAAAATAAACTTTCGATTCCGATTTTCACTTAAGTGGTGGGGACCACTTGTCAGGCCTTTAAAAAAATTAAAGAACTTTCGCCGTTTAAACAATTTCTTCATTTCTGGTTATTGAGGGCTTAAAAGCCCCAAAGGACTATTTTTAATAAACTCTGTTCTTCCGTAGTTCAGAACCACGAAAGTCTTCGTCCTTCTGCAAAAATGGCTACGCCCATAACAAAATTAATTCTCCTCTGCAATTGTGTCTATGACCCATCAACATTGATTTCATCCTTACAATTCTTCCCATTCTTCTTTAATACATAGTGTTGTGCAATCAATCTCTGTTGATGTTGCCTATGTACTCTTTTTATTCCTGCTCAAAGGCTAGCAGATGACTTTAATATTTTCAACACTAATAATTAAACAACGGAATAAAGGTTTGAAACCCCACCCTAGAGGCGCCCCATCTCAAGCAATGTTCAATTGATAGGAAAATTCGAAAATGTAACTTGCAAGAGGATAGAATTATTGACCAAACATGTAATTCAATACAATGAATGAATAAATGAGTTACCGATTCATCACCCCACGGCATAGGATGCAAGAACCTGGTCAAATGAATCCACGTTTGCGCAAATTGTCCCATGTTGGTTCTGTCGTACCAACCAACAGAAAAGGATGACCTTTAAAGGTGCAATTGATCTCCAGATCTCCCTGAACCAGGATCGTGGAGAATATTCGAAGTCGTGATGTTTGATGTGTAGGTAACATTCTACCATAACCATCATATCATTCGCCTAGTCTAAAAAGGCCGCGTTTTCACTGAGAATTCGGTAATGTTTTTCATAAAATCCGGCCAAGATTTGCTCAGAATCTTATTTACAGTTATTAAAATTTAATATTTTGAGTGCCTTAAGGGTTTTTGATACTACCGAATCCATTTCCACCATCAAAAATGAATTTTAAACACTCCAAGCACATGATTTTTCGAATTTTAGTTGACCGGATTCTGGCAGTTTTTTTCCGTTCGAGCTATTTGACAGGCTCGGTAGAAAACTTCGATATAATTTTCTATTCTACCATCCCATGTAAGAGTGTCTCCACCCCGACATCGATATAATCACACACCCCTTAACTTGTTTTTAAATGAAATCCAAATCTGAGTGAATTTCGCCGTTAAGCCAAGTTGTGCATCCTCCCTCCAAATCAGGTGTACCCCATGTCAACTGCTTATTTTCTGTTCCAAAAAACAAATATCAAGTTGTGCATCCTCCCTCCAAATTAGATGTGCCCCATGCCAACTGCATATTTTTTGTTCCAAGAAACAAATACCACAATGGTGTAGTGCCTCTAGGAAAACTACCAAGAATCTATAATTCGCATCCAAACCCACAATACTGTCCCTTCCAATAATAATCTTGTTACCACTCCCAAATTTTCTTCTCATACGTTGTAGGAAGTGAAATTTAGTTTTATGAAATCTCCACAAAATGTAAGAGCCACTTCTAATGCCAATTTCTCCCTTGCGAATCCAATCAAATATTGGCCTTCCTTTTAGATATTTGCTAAGAAAGATCTTATTAAAAATGCCAACTCTGAAAAATGCTGTCCACATGGACTTAATAAGGAGAGACCTCCCAAAACTTTTTGTGTTGAGGATGCCCCATCCATCGAGATCTCTAGGTCTGGAAATAACGTTCCATTTTATCATATGGAATCTACTCTTACCTTTAGATCTACACCGAAAAAAATGAACGAGTACAGATTGTATCTCAAAGCAGATGCGAGCACGAAGAGCAAAAGGATGCATCTATTAAATGGCCATCTGCTAAAGTATTGATAGTATTAATGAGAATCTTTTTTTTCAGAAGAAAAAACTCTAGTTTATATCATGTATGAATTCAAATTGAAAAATTGATGACGCATTCCATGAGTCCCTTTGAAAGCTTTAAGAATCTTAAATTTTCATATAGTACCTTCAATCCCTATGTTCATAAGAAACTCTATCTTAATACCTATGATAACCCAAAAAAAAAAAAGTTGTAGAGACCTATCGAAAATGATAGGCAGGAGCATCGATTATAGCTGAAGGTGAATAGAAGTCTGCAGAGATAGTTCCCAACATCCCAGAAAGGTCGACAGAGTGTTTTCATTTTGGGGACCAAACAAAGGCTGGAGACCCATCATCCCTAGAGAGCTAGAGGATCTAATACGAGACGAAAGCTTCAGACACAAAAAAAAAACACAGAAAAAAACAACAGCTCCCAGTAAAACATTGCTCAAGAGAATTTCACCATACCTAGTGCTCCTTATCCTTCCGAATTCGTCAGCTCATAATGCATTACACCAAAAAATCCATCCATATATTTTTTTGATAACCACGATAGATGTGCTTAAAACAAATAGAAGTGAATGAATTCCTTAATACCATTATGCGCTCCAACCATGTCATAAGATATCTAGGGATAAGCTTGGTACCCTTGTTAAGGTGGTCTATAAGAACCTTCGAATAACCAAAGACCCAAATTCTTTCAATACATAGCTGAGAGGCAAACCATAATAAACCCCACAACGCTCTGCTCTCATATTCTTCCCGAGGGCTCCGTGCCAATAAATCTTATAATGACAGTTTGGCAAGATCATTAACCAAGCACCACACCTCCATATGGATTGTTGTGATGCTCCATCAAAGAATCCCGTCGGGTAATGTATTTCAACAGGCATGCGCTTGGAGAGGTCCACCGGAGGCTTCTAATAAATTTTCATCCATTCCCTACTTTGAATAATTTATAAAGCAGTTTTCTCTGGACTGTTGCTCACCTCCTTGAAGATCCATTTATTCCAAAAAACCTAGATAAACCGATGGGATAATGCCAACATGATTTTGATTGTTATGTTTTTCTTTTGCCACCATAGGATAAAAGCACTAGTATTTTCCAAGGTAGGAACCTTCAACTTAAAGAACTCACATAGCAATTGTAAAACTTTCCTCACAAAAATACACTTATAGAAAAGGTGAGAATTGCATTCGCCTGCCATCATGCAAAGTCTACAGAAGCATGGTCCAATCTTTCCTTTTATTTTTAAATTTTCCCAGGTGAGATTTTTATCCAAAAAAGCAAACCACAGAAAGATATTCATCTTTAATTGAGCATTATTATTCCATAAGTTTTTAAAGATTCGGTAGTATGAATGCTGAGAAGACTGCAGAGATAGTTTTTTATAAATATCATCCACCATCAGCATTTCATCCTTAGACGGACCATCCCACATCACCCTATCATCCCTTATGTCCTTGAGTAAACCCTAGCTCCGAAGGTCATCAATATAATCAACACATTATTCCTGCAAGTGAACCAGAATCTTCAGTTATCCAATAAAAACCCTAAAGGAATACCCTTGATAACCTCCTTTTGAATTTGACTCAGATAAAAAATGCCTTTATCATTTAGGTGCCTAATAAGCTGACAACTAATAGAGAAAGGAACCAATACCACGTAGAGACTAGGATGGCCTATTATAATTTTTTCCCCGTCCCTGAACTTCCACCTCAGGAATTTTGAGAACGTTGACCATGAATTTCTGAACCCGTTCGAAATAGTCAACCACCCTTTTTTGTTTCTGCACCTAAAAAAAAATAGTTTCTCCACTCCCGCATCCCCCAAATATTTATACTTGATAATATCGCTCCAAATCACATCCGAAATTATGCCCTTCCATAGAGATTTCATTATAAGAGCATGCCCAAAAGTGTGCAGTGCTTTAAGACCCCATCCTCCACTATCTTTAGGTTTCATAATCAAGTCGCAGCGCGCCAAATGAAAACAACCTTTTTCTTTGCAGCCATTCCATAAAAAATGTATCATGACGCTTCTGATGCTATCTAAAATATTTTTGGGAATGATAAAGATATGAGCCCAGTACACCATTAATTGTTGTAACATTGCCTGGAAATGAATGAGCCTACCACCTTTTGATAACCATTTAGTGGTCCAACCGTGAATTTTCTTCTCAACTTTATCAACCATCCATTTCCAATCATATTCAAAGGTGCAATTCTAAAATAAAACATGGATCCAATAGAAGTTTCCAGTTCCATCCCTTCCTCCTCATGGAAGATACAAGATTTCCCACTATTGGCCATCATGCCTGATGCCGTGCAGAACCAGGGAGAGCGTCTAGCGAGTCGAACATTTTATTTTTTTCTTGAATTTCTGCAATATCCAAGACCAATCCTGCACACGACGATTGTTTGGCTTCAACCTATATCCCATATAGGTGAAACCGTCCTATAGAGGTTTGAAAGCAACCTCGAACGTGGCCGCAATGTTTTGGATCTAAATGAGGTTTCCATATGAATAAATAAGTACAGACTTGTGCCCATTTTCAATTAATACAGATACGATACCAAAATGAAGTACAATGTGACATAATGTCTCCCATTGAGTTACAGAAAACATACCAAAAGTCAGTATATCATGAAAAAAAAATAGATGAGTGATACAAACCTCATGGTTCATGTGTACTCCCTTGAAAGTGCCATTTGTGTTTGCCAATTTAGTATTTCTACTAATCCCGTCCATGACAAGAATGAAGAGAAGGGGCACGAGCAAACAACCTTGTCTCAAGCAACAGCCCTCACAGAAGAAATCTGTGAAGAAATCAATGGGGAAACCATTTATGAGAACAACCAACCATGAATGTGTTATGTACACCATAATCCACTCTATATTTTGTATAGGCAGAACATTCTTCTTCAAAATAATGTAGAGAAATGTCCATTCAACACAGTCATATTCCCACTGTGAGTCAATCTTCATCACCAATGCCTCTAATTTTCCTGTAAATGGAATGTACACATTCTTGCACAATAGAAATAACATCATGGATGGATTAGTTGGGAAGGAAACCAAAATGCTCTGTAGAAATGTGTAGAGAAAGTGAAAAAATTGTTTGGTGAATTGGTTGGTCTACATGATGTGCTTATCTTGGACAGAGTTGTCTATAGACGCAACAAAATAGCCCGGAGGACATTTTTTTTGCCAAAATATGGTAAAAAAAATTTCAAAAAATCAGGTAGTTGGAGTGTTTGAATTGAATTTTTGATGGTGGAATTAGATTCAGCATGATCAAAAACCATTAAGAGCACCCAAAATACTGAAATTTAACTACTCTAACCCATATTTTCAAAAATCTTTACTGAAATTTTTCATAATCTTACCATAATTAATTTCTAGCTTATTATGCGGGTTTTTCTTCAAACTACCGCATGTTGGACTATTCTCCATGTGAGGCCCCTAGAGCAAACATGCCCCACATGGCATCAATACGCATGGCTTGGGGGACGACATGAAAGCTCTGTTCGTCCTATCATGATCCTTATTCAGTAAACAATGGTCGATGTTGCTCGATCCATTTATTATTTTCAATTCATTGTTCCATTATGGTATACTATTTCTGTGTATTCTTGTTGTTTTTCGGTAGGTTTAGCTGCACTGTGGGATCCATACTGGGAAAATTTGAAAGGCCATAAATTTTTTGCTGCTCCGTTCATATTCAGGGCATGGAGGAGAAGATTCACATTTGCAGCATTTATGCCCCATATGAGTAGTAGACAATTTTTCTGGGATAGAATGGAGGCTTCAAATTTACTTAAGATTGGTTATGTTATTATAGGGGGGATTGTAATCCCATTTTTAATAGTGTTAGTTGTAGTATTTGTTAAAAATGTGACAACAAACATTGTAAATTTAATTATTACCTATGTAGTTAGAATAACGAAATGTAGGTTGAATAACGAAATATAGTTGGAATAACGAAATAGAGTAAGTTAAAAGAGGTGGCCCGAGTGGCTTGTATGTACGAAGAATCATTTGATAAATAAAAGTTTCCAAGAGTTTTATCCTTCAGTTTCTAATTCGGTTTTTTCTCCTATTCCTTTCTTCTTTACTGTTTTTTCCCACAACAAGTGGTATCGGAGCTAATCAAAGCCTGGTGGGGTAAGAGAGGCTACCTAAGGATTGAGCCCACTGTCCGCTGTCCAAAGCAAGAAGAAGAAAAAAAAAGGTCGTGAGCACAACTGTGAGAGAGACACAGTCAAACAACACAACATTCCGCCGAGAGAACTGCTGTCGTGAGAGAGAGCCATCGTTTCACATCTGCCGGAGAAGAGGCCGTTGAGGAGAAAGGTCGTCTCTGCTGCAATCGATGTCAAGGATGTCTGGTTTTTTTTGAAATCCGTGAAAACTTGGCCGGAAAAGTCACTCTAGAAGAGAACTGAAGCCGTTGCTGAGAGCTGTCTGGGGTTTTTTTTTAACTGAAATCGTCGAGGGAGAACACCCGTTCCTGGAGAACTGTAGCCACTGAGAAATAAGGGAGGCTGACTGTCAATAAATACGAGAAATAAGGAAGGCTGAATATCAAGAAAGCGATAAAGAAGGGAGGCCGGTTATCAAGAAAGCCGTTGGTTAAAAAAGTAATTGCACATTGCATCAAATCCGTTGCCATACGGGTATTTTTTTTTTAAGAAGAAACTGTGGATGAAAGTTTTTTTTTTAATTTTTTGATTAAAGAAATTAATAGGGTTTCTTAGCAGATTAACTGAGAAGATTTTTTTTATTTTTAAAAAATAAACCGTGAATTTTTCCTCTTACTGTGAGAAGAAACTGTGAAGAAGTATGAAAGAAATCGTTTTTCAGAAAATCTGTTGATTTTAAAAATCTAAGTAGGGTTTTCTGAGCAGATTAAAGAAATTGGTAGGGTTTCAGAAAAGAAAAAAGGGAGAATAGGGTTTGAAGTTTTTTGTGATATTTCTCTGAAGTAATAGTTGGGGTTTGTTTTTAAAGAAAAGGTGAAAAAGAAATAGCAGTTGTATTTCTTTGAAAAACTAGTAGGAGAAGGAAAAAATGAAACATTTAGAAACCTTAGAAGAAGAGGAGAATTTTTTTTTTATTAATTTGTAGAAGAAGGGAAATCTAAAACCCTAGGAGGTAGAAATGGCGAAAATGACAAACGAAAAATTTGAAGTGGAGAAATTCACCAGGAAAAACAATTTTTCTTTGTGGAAACTGAAGGTTAGGGATTTGCTGGTGCAACAAGGGTTGCACAAGGCATTAGACGGGGTAACTAAAAAAACAACAAGCATGTCGAGTTCAGACTGGGAGGACTTGGATGCCTGAGCTCTCAGTACAGTTTGGTTATGTTTGGCAGATGAAGTGCTCTTCAATATTGTTGGAGAGAGTAAAACTGCAGGGTTGTGGAAGAAATTGGAAACACTCTATATGACAAAATCTTTGACAAACAGAATCTATTTAAAAATACAACTGTACAGCCTTCGGATGAAGGAGGGTACAAAAATTGTAGATCACTTAAATGTCTTAATACGCTTATTTGCTAGTTGTATGATATGGAAGTAAAAATGGACGAAGAAGACAAGGAAATATCCTTGTTGTGCTCCCTGTGTGAGTCGTGGGATCACTTCGTGACCTCAGACAGTTTGAGTACTTCCGATTCATTAAAACTCTAATCTGTCGTGGGTGCTCTCTTATCTGAAAAGGTACGAAGAAAATCTAGCATTGAGACTTCTGCACCTGAAGCCATGGTAGCTAGAGGTCAGTCGAAGGAAAGGGGGGAAAAGACAAGAGGTTCTTCCAGATCAAAGTCAAAGGGGGGCAAGAAGAGTAAAGCAAAATGTTGGTACTACAACAAACTGGGAGATCTCAAAAAGAATTTCTAGAAACGGACGGAGTCGGAAAACAACAACAAGGAAGCATATCAGGTCGATTTAGGTATGGACAATGAGGTTTTAATTACTGAAGCACTCCCTATTTGTAATATCTCACAAGATGCTGACTATTTCCTATTAGGCTCTAGTGCTTCTCATCATATGAGTCCGCACCGAAATTGGTTTTCATCATATGAAACTGTAAATGGTAATTCTGTATTCATGGGAAATAATGCATCTTGTCAGACTGTTGGGATTGGAAATGTGAAAATTAAAATGTATGATGGTACAATTAAAAAATTATCTGATGTTAGGCATGTACCTGATCTAAAGAAAAACTTGATTTCTTTGGGAGTTTTGGATTCGAATGGTTATAAGTTTACAGGTCAAAAAGGATTGTTGAAAGTCTCGAAAGGAGCCTTGGTTATTATGAAGGCTGAAAAGGTCGGAAACCTGTACAGACTCAAAGGAAGCACTCAAGTTAGTGAAGCAATGATTGTGTTAGATAAAAAAAAAGAAGGTTCTTGTCTATGGAACCAGCGGTTGGGTCACATGAGCGAGAAAGGTCTTCATGTACTGATGAACCGCAAGATACTTCCTGATTTGAAATCCTTGAAGTTGGATTTTTGTAAATATTTTGTGTTTGGAAAACAATGTAAAAAAAGATTCAAGTCTGGAAATCATAATAGTAAGCATATTTTGGACTACATTCATTCTGATCTGTGGGGACCATCTCCTACTATTTCCTATGGAGGTGCCTTATATTTTTTAATGTTTATTGATGATTTCTCCCGAAAATTTTGGGTCTATATGTTGAAAAAGAAAGTTGATGTGTTGAATGTGTTTAAACAATTTAAAACAATGGTGGAAAAGAAACAGGAAAACCAATTAAATGTTTAAGAACTAACAATGGCGGTGAATTTACCTCTTTAGAATTTGAACAATTTTGTAAGGATGAAGGGATAGTTAGACATAAAACTACTATTTATACTCCTTAGTAGAATGGTGTTGCTGAACAGATGAATCAGAGTCTTATGGAAAGAGCCAGAAGCATGATTAGTAATGCTAATCTGCAAAAGGAGTTGTGGGTAGAAGCAGTATCTACTGCTTGTTATTTAGTTAGCAGATCACCTTCGGTTGCAATAAACTATCAAATTCTTGAAGAAGTTTGGTCAGGTCAGTCTTATGATTATTCGTATTTGAAGATTTTTGGTTGTGATGCCTATGTTCTAATTCCTAGAAATCAGCGTTCAAATTTAAATCCAAAATCGAAATGTTTTTGTCTTTGTTGGATATGATTATGCAGTGAAGGGATATAGGTTGTGGGATCCTTCTTCACGGAAGATAGTCATTAGTATAGATGTAACATTTGATGAATCATCTCTTTTAAAATCAGATGTTGAGAAAGTTGAACAGAAGTAGGTATCGCCAAGTCAGTAGATTCAATTGGAGACTGTACCTTTTCCAGAAAGTCAAAAGGAAGGAGAGACTTCTGAAAAAGGTGGAGAAGAAGAGGAAACTGGAGAAATTCTAGAATCGAGTTAGCAACCAAACACTCTAATAAGGTCTACAAGGGAAATAAAAACACCAAAAAGGTATGAAGACTTTGCTTCATCGTTTGCATTGATAACTGAAGACAGGGAACCATATTGTTATCAGGAAGCAGTTGATGATGCAGATAGCAAGATATGGAAAAAGGATATGGAAGAAGAAATGGACTCTTTAGCCAAGAAAAATACCTGGGATCTTGTAGAACTTCCTGAAGGGAGAAGCATTGTTGGGTGCAAATGGGTCTTCAAGTTGAAGAGAAAAGTTGATGGAAGTATTGAAAGGTATAAGGTGAGACTGGTTTCAAAAGGGTATTCTCAGGTTGAAGGTATTGACTTTCATGAGATCTTTTCAGCAGTAGTTAAAACTGTTTCTATTCGTTTTGTGTTAGCACTAACTGCTTTACTTGACCTTGAGTTAGAACAGCTAGATGTTAAAACAACCTTTCTTCATGGTGATTTGGATGAAGAGATATATATGGATCAGCCAGAATTTTTTGTACAAGGTTGCAGAAGAAGATTAGTTTGCAAGCTCAGGAAATCATTGTATGGCCTGAGGCAGTCGCCCAGGCAATGGTATAAGAAGTTTGATTCCTTCATGGTGAGCCATAATTTTGTCAGAAGTGAGTATGATCATTGTGTATACTTCAAAAGTTTCAATGGCATATTCATTATCTTGGTGTTGTATGATGATGATATGCTTATTGTAAGAAAAATCATGGAAGAAATTAGCAGGTTAAAGGCTCAGCTCTCTAGGACATTTGAAATGAAGGATATTGGAGCAGTAAAACATATCTTGGGCATGGAGATACACAGAGACAGGAAGAATGGTAAGCTTTGGTTATCACAATAGAAGTATGTGGAGAAAGTACTTGAAAAGTTTGGTATGAACAATGTGAAACCTTTTAATGTTCCATTAGCTTCCCATTTTAAGCTTTATTTGGATTTAATTCCTAGAACTAATGAAGAAAAGAAGTATATGTCTCGTGTACCATATGCAAATGCGGTAGGCAACTTAATGTATGCGATGGTATCTACAAGACCTGACATTTCACATGCAGTTGGAGTTGTTAGCAAGTTCATGGCAAATCCAGGGGAAGAACATTGGCAAGCAGTGAAATGGGTGCTTTGGTATTTGAGAGGCACAAGTGACCATTGCATCAGATTTGATGGTCATGAAGGTACAATCTGTGGATATGTGGATGCTGATTATGCAGGTGATTTGGACAAAAGGAGGTCTACTATAGGTTATGTTTTTACTCTTGCAGGTGGAGCAATTAGTTGGATGTCAAAGCTTCAAGAGACAGTTGCTTTGTCCACTACTGAAGCAGAGTATATAGCTGCTTCAGATTCATGTAAAGAGGCAATCTGGTTAAAATGTCTACTTGATGAGATTGGAAGGACGCAGGAGAAAGTGAATGTGTTTTGTGACAGTCAGAGTGCTATTCATTTGGCTACAAATCCAGCCTATCACAGCAAGACCAAGCACATCGATGTAAGGTATCACTTTGTGAGACATCTAATCGAAGGTGGAAAAGTAGTCCTGAAGAAGGTCCACACACAGGAGAATCATGCAGATATATTCACGAAGCCAGTTTTAGTAGAGAAGTTGAGATGGTGTCTCGCTTCTCTCGGCTTACAGAAAAGACGATGAATGGGCATTAGGAAAATTTGTTTTCAAGGTCGAGTTTGTTAAAAATGTGACAACAAACATTGTAAATTTACTTATTACCTATGTAGTTAGAATAACTAAATGTAGGTTGAATAACGAAATATAGTTGGAATAATGAAATAGACTAAGTTAAAAGAGGTGGCCCGAGAGGCTTGTATGTATGGAGAATCATTTGATAAATAAAAGTTTCCAAGAGTTTTATCCTTCAGTTTCTAATTCGGTTTTTTCTCCTACTCCTTTCTTGTTTATTGTTTTTCCCCACAACAGTATTATACAATAACATATATCGATGAAATATGTGCTAAAACAAGTTAGGGAACCGCATCAACCTCTTATTGTGTGGTTTCTAAATCCTGTTTTATTTCACCTTAGCATAATTTCGTTGCAGATTCAGAAATATTCAGGAAATTTGAGAGATGTGAGTGAAGTTAGCTTTGTTCAAAGAGTTGAATTCTCTCATGTCAGCTTATGTCCACTAAATTTATGAATTTTTCCTTTAAAAATTTTGCAACATGCATCTTTTTCTGAAGCATCCAAACTATTTAAATTTCAGAAATTTTCCTACAAAAGGTTTCCATCGTGCATCTTTCCCTGGATAACATGCATCTTTGTTGGAAGCATCCAAACTATTTATAATAAGCAGTTGTTGCAAATTTGAAAATTCATGAATGGGTGAAAATGTGAGGCTGTAGATATAAATTGGGTTACAAATAAGATTCAAATTGAATATTCAGTTGTTTCAAATTCAATATTCAGTGTCTGTATATAAGCTGAAATCATTGAAAAGGATCAAATAAGTCAGATACGGGACTAATATTAAGGTGTGCTCACATATCAATTTATTAATTAATAGTTCATCTGGATCACTTTTTTATGCAAATAATATATAATTTTTCTTTGTATATTTTGTTGCAGCAACAGCAAGATGATAGGGAGGCAGCATTATCTGATATTGAGGAATGTAGGAGAATTTTCTTGGAGCGGTTGAGGCGGCATCAGGGAAGACAACGAGACAGTGTGCTGGAGGCACTTGCATTCGCAGGGGAGGCAGTTGTTGAAAATGATAACTCACATCAACCATCTCACCCCATGATCTTACCAAAATGCCTTACATTCCCTAGGTCAGATGAGGAGCACGCCAAAAAATATGAAGATCCCAACCTTTTGTTGAAGAATGATGCCATGAAGTTGTTGGGATGGAGAACATAGACTGAAGATGGAATGGATTCTGGTTTGGAAAACTCAAAAACATGCAAGGGATTAGTTCCTGATGTATACATAGAAAATGACCACACAGAGTGCAAGGGAATTTTTTTCAAAGTTTTATGCCATACCATACAAAGGCTTCAAAAGCCAATAGGTGAGGCTGTTTCTTTGGCAGAAAAAACTACTCTTGTAGTCACCAGTGTTGTCACCGTTGTGGTTTTGACTAATGGGGTAAAGAACAAGCTAAGCCAAAAATGTATTCATAAAGTGCATTCTGCTCCTTCAGCCAGGCTTCTTTCCTCCCCATCAACTGGTCAGAACCTCAACTTGTCAGAACAATGATAACCTGGTAATGTTACATGAAATTTTGCGGAGTTGGATGATAATAATAATTACAATAATAAAGATGTCATGTCGAGTAAATATAATTTATTTATTTCTTTACAAGATGAAAGGTTTACGATATTGTCATTTTGTCTTCCAGATATATGTAATGTTCTCCTGGTATTCGATGATTCGCTACTATAGGCTGTATATTTAATTGCAAATTATGTTTTTATGAAATCTATTTGTTAATAGTGCAAGAGTTTCATAAGGTTTAATGATAACCTCCCACCTATTTCAAATTTCATAGTGACATGGTGTTTCTTTAGTATCTGCTTTTATACTCATTATCATAACTTTCTTTGATTTTGTACTGATTATCTTCACTCTTCCTTCCTTCTTTGTGTAGAACGAAACACTTAAAGAAAAAAATCCTCTATTTAGAGATCGATTGTAATTCAATGCCTTCAAAAAGGAAGTAGTGTACTTGTGGTTTTACCTGAATTTCATCCTTCCTCACTTATCAAAGGATGTTCATTGATAGAGTAAGCTCAAGTGACAGATACCTCCAATGATTTATCTTTGCGATGAGCTATTAATGACCAGTGACAGATACCTCCAATCTTTACAAAGATGTCAGAATCTCAAGAAAAAATGACTGTATGGACTATATATGGGACATTACCAATGGACATGGGTTGTCTTGTGCAGTGGCGAAGGCGTAATTATGCTTTCCAAGAATTGAGAGAATAAGAGAGATTCCTCTATGTCTACAACTGAATATAACGGTTAATATGTCCATCTTGCAGGACTTGAATCTTCACAGATCAATCTGAAATACTTTGTCTGAATTTCTGATAATTCCAGAACAATATTCAAAGAGAATAATTCCCTCCTCTAAACACAGAGAAATTTAAAACAAAAATTTTCTTGCAGACAGAGATGGCATGAAAATGCTTTCTTCTATTTCATTGACAGAACTAAAAAATATTACAAAATTCTTCCTCTGTTGAGGGATAAAAAAATATGAACTGACTTCTACAGACGCAGTGCTCTCAAAATCTCTCTCTCAAAACGCACAAATAGTGCTCTGTTATGGTTCACTGATTTTGTCTCTGCTTGCGGGCTTACACAGTGATACAACACAACAAATACAATAATCTTATTCTACTTTTTAATACAATGCAATACACTTTTTATATGGCGTGGTGTACATAAAACAAAAAGCAAAAAATAAAATGAAATAGATTACAAAAACATAACTTTTAACCTAAAATTTCTTTAGCGCGATATGCGATTGGAGCCCACGTCGCAATCGGCAATCGGCGATCGGCAGAAGAAGCGGAACAGTTTGAATAGCACAATTGCAATGTTGCGATTGTGATTGGCGATGTGCGATTGAGTGACATCGGCAATCAGCAACCGGAAATGAAACAAATAAAATGGTTAAAAAATAGACATGCGATGTTCCGATTACGATTGGATCGCATCACACCATTGGCATCGACAGATAACATAAGTGGATAACACAAATGGCATGACCTTTGTGATTGCAATGTCCGATTAGCACCATCGACGATTACACATTGTGATGGACGAACATACATATGACATATGGCGAAGCGATGAATGCGATTGTGATTGTGATCGCATCGCGTCTTTCAATCGACGGATAACTTATGAGATGGGCGGAACACTTGTGACAAGCGATTGCGATTGCGACTATGGTGGGACCACATCGCATCACATCGTGACTTTCATATATATGCGAAACATGTGGTACTTCATTCCTTTGTGATTGCGATGATCGCATCACATCAGAACAATCCATATTAACAAGACACTTGCAAGTAAAACTTGCGATTGCGATCAAGCACTAATGGTGGGGAGCAACATCACGTGCCTTTTCAAAACTTAAAGAACTTTTCCGTTTAAACACATTTTCATAAATTTTGGTTGTTGAGGGCTTAAAAGCCCGAAATGACTGTTTTCACTAAAACTCTGCTGTTGCGTGGTCTTAACCATGAAAGTCTTCATTCCTTCTGCAAAAATGGCTACTCCCATCAAACATTAAGTCTCTTCTTCAAACTCGGTTGCTGCCCATCAACATTGATTTCATCCTTACGATTTTCCCATTCCTCTTGAATACACGATGCTTTGCACACTCAACCTTCTGCCACTACTACTGTTGTACTCTGTTTCTACCTTCTCGGGGCACGCAGCTGACTTTAATATTTTCAACAATCCCCCTTAAAGTTAGCTTCTGGGTTGTTAATCATACCCAAACATTTTCTTAAAAACTAAAACCTCTTTTTCCCCAATGGCTTTGTCAAAATATCTGCATATTGCTCCTCTGTTCTACAATTTTGTAAAACAATTTCTCCATTGTTCACCAATTCTCTGATATAGTGAAACTTTGTATCTACGTGTTTCGTTCTCTTTTGAAACAGAAAATTCTTTGATAATGCAATAATTGAGCTATTGTCACAATAAATCATTGTCCCTTTTACCTATTCTTGGCATTAAATTCTCAACATCCTTCTCATCCAAACTGCTTGACACGCTTCTGTTGTAGCTGCCACATACTCTGCCTCTGTTGTAGATAATGCTACAATAGGTTGTTTCTTAGAAGCCTATGAAATGGCTCCTGAACCCATATGAAATACATAACCGGATGTACTTTTCCAATCATCTACACTTCTAGCCCAATCGCTATCAATATAACTAATCAAATCTGAATTTTCTGAAGTACTATATAAAATTCCATACCTTTTAGTTCCTTTGACATACCTCAGAATTCTCTTCGCTGCCTGCCAATGTGCTTCTTTTGGTCTCTCCATAAACCTGGAAATCAAACTAGCAACATGCATTATATCTGGCCTAGTTGGAGTCAAATACATGAGGCTACCAACTATGATTTTATATAAACTTGGATTAAAATCTTTGTTGTTGTCATCTTTACTCAACTTCAATCCCATTACTGTGGGAGTAATTGCAGCTTTGCACTCCTGCATATTAAATATTTCTAGAACTTCATTAACATATTTTTCTTGTGAAATAAAAATACCATTTTCATTTTTCTCTACTTATATTCCTAAGAAATATCTCAATAATCCCATGTCAGTCATTTCAAATTCTTCTTTCATGACTGTTTTAAAATTTTCAACAAGGTAATCATCGTTACCTGTAAATATTAGATCATCAACATATAATACAACAATGAGCATTTTACCATCCTTTTCTTTGATGTAGAATGTGGGTTCACCATCACATTTCTCAAACCCATTTTCCAGTAGATAGGAGTCTATCCTACTATACCATGCTCTTGGTGCTTGCTTCAACCCATAAAGAGCTTTCTTCAATATGCACACTTTGTGTTCTTGGCCTTTCTTCTCATAGCCGAGAGGTTGTTCAACATATACCTCTTCCATTAAAAATCCATTTAAAAATGTGGATTTTACATCCATCTAATATACTTTCCATTTTTTTTGTGCTGCTATGGACAACACTACTCTTATTTTCTCCATTCTTGTAACTGGTGCAAAAGTTTCCTCATAGTCTCTTCCATGCTACTGCTTATATCCCTTGAAAACAAGTCTGGCCTTGTGTCTTTCTATTTTTTCTTCATCATTTCTCTTGGTCTTATAGACCCATTTAACTCCAATGACTTCTTTACCTTCTAGGAGATCAACCAACTCCCATGTTTTGTTCTTCTCTATGGCATTAATTTCATCATCCATATCTTCTATCCTATTTCTACCTTTAATAGAATTTTCAAAATGAATAGGATCATCAACATGACAATACAAAGCAAATAAGGAGTTCATACCTTCATTTTCCGCTTCATGCAAATAAATCTCATTAATATTTTTGAACTTTGTTCCTCTTTCATTTGGTGTTGTGTTTCTTGAAGAAGCACTCAAAACTGCTCCATGTGGTGTTCTTGGAGAAGCACTCTCATTTCTTCTCAAGGGTGTTCTCGCTGCTGCTTGAGGTTTCCCTTGCTATCCTTGTGTTGGTGGAGGTTGTGCTACCGATGAGTTCATAATTTCAATCACATCTTCCTCATATTCATGATCATCATGAGACAAACAGCTTTTAACATTGACTGTTTTCTCAATGCTTCCATCCCATGCTTCCTCTTCAATAAACTACACATCTTTGCTTATCACAAACTTCTTTATGGATGGGTTATACAATCTGTATCCTTTGGAATCTTCAAAATATCCAACGAAGATGCACTTCTCCCCCTTACTATCCAACTTCTTCCTCAACTGATCTGGAATGTGTGCATAAGCCACACATCCAAAAACACTCATGTGGGTGACTCCCTATTTTCTGCCACTCCACGCTTCTTCTGGAACTCTGTTCCTTACAACTATCCTAGGGAATCTATTTAAAATATACACAACACAATTTTCTGCATCTGCCTAGTACTCATTCGGCAAGTGTTTTTCCTTTAGCATACTTCTCACCATTTCCATTATGGTTCGATTCTTCCTTTCAGCAAATCCATTCTGTTGCAGTGTGTACCTTGTGGTAAACTGCTTATGTATGCCGTTCTCTTTGCAGAAACACAAAAATTATTTTGATATATATTCTCCTCCTCTATCAGTTCTGAGAACTTTGATATACAACCCACTCTGTTTCTCTGCAAGAGCTTTAAAGTGGAAAAATTTCTGAAAGACTTCACTCTTAAATTTCAAGAAATAAACCCACACTTCCCTTGTAAAATCATCAATGAAGCTCAGCATGTAACTGCTGCCTAAAACTGATGTTCTTTGCATCGGCCCACATAAATATGAGTGAATGATCTCCAAGGGTGCCTTTGCCCTTATGCTTTTCCCTGATGGAAATTTTTCTTTGTGTTGCTTTCCCAAGATGCAGCCTTTGCATAGGATGTCAGGCTTCTCAATCAATGGTAAACCTATTACCATACCTTTTCTGTGCAACAAATTTAATCCTCCGAAATTGAGATGTCGAAATCTCAGGTGCCATAACCAGTTTTCATCTTTCTCTTCCTTCTAAAAGACTTCTTGTGTTACAACTGCTACACTTTTCCCTTTTCCCTTCAATTCAATGTTGAGCTTGAGTGGAAACATTCTATTGTTGGTCATTTGTATTTTAGCAATTATTTTCTTTATTGGAGGTATAACCTTTACTGTGCACACATCATCCTTGAAAATTACATTATAACCTTTGTTTATGAGCTTCCCAACACTCAAAAGATTACACTTCAAACCAGGAACATAATACACATCTAGAACAACCTTTTTTTCACCATTTCTTGCTCGAATACTAAATCTGCCTTTTCCCTTGACAAAGATCTTAGTATCAGTCCCTGTGGTTACTTCTGATTTAACTTCTTCATCTAGATTGCCAAAAATTTCTCTGTTTCCAGTCATATGATTAATACATCCTGAATCTAATAACCAAACATCATCTTCTCTATCTTGTGCTACATTACATGTTAACAGCACATTACTTGGGTTCTTTTCTTCTTTTTCTACATTAGCATTCTGCCTATTTTTCATGTCATTTTGATTTTTCCTACATTCATTGGCATAGTGCCCATATTTCTTGCAATAATGACATTGGACATTGGATTTGTCATACATTTGTCCATGAGGATGTTGGTGTTGGTGTCCACCTTGTTGGCTATTGCATTGGTCGTGGTTGTGATTCTAACTATTGCTCCTTCCATGTGAATGTGAAGGGTTTCTCCTTCCACCTCTGTTTTGGCTTCTGCCTCTTCCTTTTCCTCTGCCTTGACCTCTTCCTCCTCCTAAAGGCATCTGGGTCTTGAAGGCATGCTCTATAGATGAGTTTTGATTTCTACCCAATCTCTGTTCATGTGTCATCAGTGATGCATGAAGCCCATCCATTGTGAACATTGAGAGATCCTTGGTCTCTTCTATGGTGCTAACTATAACATCAAACCTTGAGGGTAAGCTCCTCAAAATTTTCTCCACAATCCTTCTTTCTTCAAGAGTTTCTCCATGGGACCTTCTCTGATTTATGATCCCAATCACATGTGTAAAAAATGAGTCTATATTATCTGACTCTTTCATTCAGAGAGTTTCAAACTCTCTCCTCAGCAACTGTAGTTTTGTTGTCTTCACTTTCTCCATACCTTGGTATTCTACCTTGAGAGTATCCCATGCCTCCTTGGATCTCTTAGCTGCTACTATCCTTGGAAACACACTCTCATTTACTGCTTGATATAAATAGAAGAGGGCTTTAGAGTCCTTCTTTCTATTTCTCTTCAATATATCCTTCTCTGCTTGAGTTAAGGCATTAAAAGTCTGCTCATCAGCTGGTTCATCAAAACCATCTTCTACAAAATCCCATAAGTCTTGTGAAGCAAACAGGGCTATCATGGTAATGGACCAATAATCATAGTTCTTTCCATTAAATTGTGGAAGATGAGCATTTCCAATACTCATACCAGTGCTTGGTCCATCCATTGCTTTTAAACTAAACTCTGAACTTAAACAAACTTTCTTTCCTTCTCTAAAGAACAAACTCTATTAAACAAAAACAACAACTCTATTTTCTTTTGAGAAATACCTGAACTTTGTCTTCTACTAAGCTTTCACGCTACTAGAGAAATTATGCAACAAGTCTTCTTGTTCTTTCAGCTTCTTTGAAACCTTCAAAGAGCCTAGAACTACTCTGATACCATGTTGGAATTTCTGATAATTCCATAACAATATTCAGAGAGAATAATGCTCTCCTCTAAACAAAGAGAAATTTAAAACAAAAATTTTCTTACAAACAGAGATGGCATGAAAATTATTTCTTCTATTTCATTAACAAAACTAAAAACTATTACAAAAGTCTTCCTCCATTGAGGGATAACAAAATATGAACTGACTGCTACAGACGCAGTGCTCTCAAAATCTCTCTGTCTCTCAAAATGCACAAACAATGCTCTGTTATGGTTCACTGCACAGGGATACAACACAACAAATACAATAATCTCATTCTACTTTGCAATACAATGCAATACACTTCTTATATGGCACGGCGTACATAAAACATAAAACAAAAAATAAAATGAAATACATTGCTGAAACATAACTTTTAACCTAAAATTTATTTAGCGTGATATGTGAGTGGAGTCCACGTCGCAATGGGAAATCGGTGATCGGCGGAACAAGCAGAACGGTTTGAATAGCACAATTGCAATGTTGCAATTACGATTGGAGATGTGTGATTAAGTGGAATCGACAATCGGCAATCGGTGATGAAACAAATGAAATGGTTGAAAAATAGACATGTGATGTTACGATTGCGATTGGATCGCATCGCACCATCGACATTGGCAGATAACATAAGTGGATAACACAAATGGCATGACCTTTGCGATTGCGATGTGCGATTAGCACCATCAGCGATCGCATCAGCGATTACACATTGCGATGGCGGAACATACAAATGATGTATGGCGAAGCGATGAATGCGATTGTGATTGTGATCGCATCGCGTCTTTCAATCGACGGATAACATATGAGATGGGCGGAACACTTGTGACGAGCGATTACGATTGCGATTGTGGTGGGACCACATCGCATCGCATCGCGACTTTCATATATATGCATAACATGTCGTACTTCGTTCCTTTGTGATTGCGATGATCGCATCGCATTGGAACAATCCATATCAACAAGACACTTGCAAGTAAAACTTGCGATTGCGATCAAGCGCTGATGGTGGGGACCACCATCACGTGCCTTTTCAAAACTTAAAGAAATTTTGTCGTTTAAACACATTTTCATCAATTTTGGTTGTTGAGGGCTTAAAAGCACGAAATGAATGTTTTCACTAAACATCTGCTGTTGTGTGGTCTTAACCACGAAAGTCTTCATTCCTTCTGCAAAAACGGCTACGCCCATCAAACATTAATTCTCTTCTGCAAAGTCGGCTGCTGCCCATCAACATTGATTTCATCCTTACGATTTTCCCATTCCTCTTAAATACACAGTGCTTTTTACACTCAACCTTTTGCTGCTGCTATTGATGTACTCTATTTCTACCTGCTTGGGGCACGCAGGTGACTTTAATATTTTCAACACAATTATGAAATCCTTGTTTTCATTGACTGAGCTAATGAACAATCGTCAATCGTCGACAGTGATGTTTAACATTAAAGAATAAAAATTTCTTTAAACCATTTTGATAAAATCACTTTCCTTTTTTAAAATTACGTGATTGGAATTATCATAATCTCTTCTTTTTCCTTCATATATATATATTTTCCAAATAGGGAAAATTGGGAAAAAATTCTATTATAAAAGAATTACTTTTAAGGAAAACTATCAAAGTAGACTTCTGCCAATTTGAGGACAAAGTAAAAAATATATATATTTATAACTGAAATTAGGGAATTTATGAGTTATAAGAGTGTTGCATTGGGGTTATTGTAGAAGTATATTAATAGGGTGTCTTTTTTGCCCATTTCAAAACAATGTAGTTGGATTTTAAGAAGTGCCTTGATAGTACCGGTAAGGATTGGATACAATATATTTAAAATTTGAAAATTGTAGAGGTGATAACTCTGCCAAAAGGTTCTAAGAGTAAATATGTGAAAGTATATTCAAAATTCCAGAGGAGGAAGAGTTAGCACCTTCACACTCCCATAGCCAAAATTCACACTTCAACATCCTTCTATCTCATATTTTTTGTTTTTTGTTTTAGGAAACATTTTTGCATACTCGCAAAATAACAATTAGTTTTTTTTTGGTTTAGATAATTTGGGTTTTACATTTTCCTTAGCGGACAACGTTGTTTCTAGCATAGCATACTCACTCTCGTCAACGATGGAAGAGTGAATATTAATGTGAATAGTGGAATTTGGAAGAATGAATATTGAGGTGATATGTGGAATTTGTAACTATAGTGATGAGTAAATATTTAAGAGATATCAATAGGTTTTACGATGATGTCATTTAAGATATATTAATAGATTTTAAAATTATGATGTCATTCTATGAGTAAATGAAAGTTGATATGGAAGAGTAGTTGAAATAGCATTACTATAGTGAATAGTTAAAAATTTATTTATAACTTATTTAAAAGGTAAAATAAAAAAAAATATGAAAAATGAAAAAACATTATCAAATTTTCATTTCATGTACAGGTGGTCACCATTTCAATTTCGCACTTCATGATCACAAATCATGTGGACGTGAATGCGAAGGACATGCTTTTGTTTGAAATTCGCTCACCCCCCTCCTTTTCTACCATGAAACCGAGCTGACCTTTAAGGAATCTATGTAAGTGTATCATTTGTTGAAAATTCTAAATAAACAAATCACAAAGGAATGTGTTCCCCTTCCAACATAGAGAATGCACAAAAATGTCGAAATAACAATTCACAGATAGACAACCATTTACACAGGAGAGGAACTCTTTCAAATTTATTCAACTCTTCTCTAAAATTCGATTCATCCTCTCTCTAAACATATGAGAAAATACATAGGTTTATACAAAATGGCCGAAGCCTACATTTTAATGCAATTCAATGTGGGAATGGACAGGTAACATCAAAACATCATTCATCTCTATTTTTGTTGTTTAGATACGACACAATGTACAAGGAACACAAAATGGAAGACCTGTAATTTTATTGGCTCCAGCTTTGAAAACACATCGCGTTCGGTGCCTTCATCGCAAATCGCTCATCATCGATTTTAAAATTTAACCTGGGTGCTTATGATTAAACCTTAAGTCTTGCGATATGCAATGTGACGTGGCACATATCGCATCGCAATGTAAAAATCTTAACCTGCAGGCGCTTATCCGTTAACTCTTGAGATTTGCGATGTGTGCTTCGCGCTACCATCCTGAACTTTAAATGTGCCCCTTTTCGATTGCATCGCATCGCAGATAAATTATCTTGTAGGCGGATTTAAAAATTAAAGCTTAAAATTTGCGAAGTGCGGGCTATGGGTGGTAAGCCGTGGGAAATTTGAAATACAAAAAAGGTAAGGAAATAAGGGAAATAAAGGTTTATGCGGTATTGCAGAAAAGTATATGGTGGGTCCTGCCGAATCACATCAGTGGGGAAATAACATTTCGGTGAAGGGCTTAAAGTTAAATGCTAAGAGTTGCGAAGTGCTGGCGGCGACACAGAAAAGCATGGTAAGTGTGAAATGCATAAAGTTAAGGAAATGGGTGGAATAAAAAGGATTTCATAGGTTTGCAAATGCGGGAAGATTGGTGGTGGGTCCCGCCGATATCGCATTGGTAGGGAAATAACTTTCAATGAAACATTAAGTGCTAAAAAAAAAGTGTTGTGGGCTGTGATCTGTGGGCAAGAATGGTAAGTAATGTGGTGGGTAAAGAAATTAAATGCAGAGTGTGCGGCTCAGGTACTCTTTTTTGATTTTGTGTAAAACGCCTTCAGATTTGTAGTCTTCTCCTTGTCCTTCCCTGCAAAAAAATTCAATGAAGTTGTGGCCTATTGCCACTGTTTATTCATGGTGATAGTTGGGAGTAATTCCAACACTCCCCCTTAATAAAAACATCTGCCTTCAACCATTCCCAGACACTATCTAAGATAAACAAAACTCTATTATCCCAATGTCTTTATGAGGATATCAACAAATTGTTCCTCTAACCTGCAATGCTACAAAACAATTTCACCATTGTTAACTAATTCTCTTATGAAATGGAATTTGTCATCGATATGCTTTGTTCTATTGTGGAAAACATAATTCTTTGAAAATGCAATTGCTGGGCTATTATCACAGAAAATTGTGGTTTGTTTGTCTTTCTCATGACATAAATCTCTTAGCATCCTGCTCATCCAAACTTCTTTACATGCTGTTGTTGTTGCTGCTACATATTCAACTTCTGTTGCTGATAATGAAACTATTGGCTGCTTCTTGGAAGCCCATGAAATGGCTCTCGATCCCAAGTGAAAGACATACCCTGATGTGCTCTTTCTGTCATCTACACTTCCAACCCAATCACTGTTAGTGTAACCAATCAACTTAAAATTATCAGTTGAGGAGTATAGAACACCATACTCCTTTGTTCCATTTACATACCTCAATATTGTCTTGTCTGCTTGCCAATGTGTCTCCTTGTGTGTCTCCACAAATCTAGATATCAGACTTAGTGCAGACGTTATATCAGGCCTAGTTGCAGTCAAATACATTAGACTGCCAACCATGCTCTTGTACAATGTCGAATCAACATTCTTGCTGCAATATTCCTTCCTCAACTTCAACCCCATGACAATTGGAGTTGATGATGGCTTGTTGTTCTGAATATTGAACATTTTTAAAACTTCTTCAACATACTTTGCTTGGGAGATAAAAATCCATTTTTATATTTTTTTTACTTCTATGCCAAAAAAATATCTCAGCAAACCCAAGTCAGTCATTTCAAATTCACTTTTCATGACTGCTTTAAAATCAACAATGAGAGAAACATCATTTCCTATAAAAATTAAATCATCGACATACAAAACAACAATAAGAAATTTACAGTCTTTTTCTTTAATGTAGAGTGTGGGTTCACCATCACACTTGTCAAACCCATTTTCTATTAGGCAAGCATCAATCATGCTGTACCATGCTCATGGTGCTTGCTTCAACCCATAAAAAGCTTTCTTCAACTTACACACTTTGTGTTCTTGGCCTTCTATCTCATTGCTGTGAAACCAGCTCCGAAAAGAGAAGAAAAGAGATATCAACGCCTTAGAAATAAGCCACTTCGAGGGGGCAACCTCCAATACATTACATGAATGAACAATTCTTGGATGATTCAAATTACAAAACCTCCTTTCTATATATATGAGTCCATGGGGCCACAATGTAATCCTAACCGACCTAACAGTAATAATTTAAGGGCACAATAATAACAATATGGGGGTTACAAGGGTACAATAATAACAATAAGGGGGTTAACTAACAACAATAAGGGACTATATTAGTAATATAGTGACCTAACACTCATAGCTAGGAGGTTTTTCAACATACACCTCATCTTTCAACACTCCATTGAGGAATGCTAATTTCACATCCATTTGGTAAAATTTCCATTTTTGTTGAGCTGCAATTGACAATACTGTTTGCACTGTCTCCATTATTGCAACTGGTGCAAAGGTTTCCTCATAGTATCTTCCTTGCTGCTGCTTGTAGCCTTTGAAAAGTAGCCTTTCTTTGTGACTTTCTATCTTGCCTTCAATGTTTCTCTTGGTCATATAGACCAATTTCACTCCAATAACTTATTTTCCTTGTGGGAGGTCCACTAACTCCCATGTGTCATTATTTTCTATTTCTCCTATCTCTTCATTCATTGCTTCAATCCATTTTTCTTCTTTGACTACATCTTCATTGGATTGGGTCATCAACATGAAAAAATAAAGCAAATAAAGGATTCAGAGCATCATTATTATCAACTTCTTCTTTCTCATAAATTTCACTTAAATTTCTGAATCTTCATCTTCTTGAATTTGTTGAAGATGTGCTTGGAGTTGCACTTGAACTCGAGGGAGTTGTTAATCCATGTGGTGTTCTTGGAGAATAACTTACTTGGTTTTGAAATTTTATTCTATTGCTTGCTTGTGGTGTGCTCTGTTGAGCTTGTGCTGGTGGAGGATGAGCCACAATTGAGGAATTATTTTCTACAATCAATTCCTCATTATCTTCATATGAAGTACATGTCTTCACATTTAATGTCTTCTCTAAACTTCCATCCCAAGTTTATTCTTCAATGAACTGAACATTTCTGTTGATTATTACTTTCTTGGTCGATGGATTATAGAGCTTGTAGGCCTTGGATTCATCACTGTATCCAATAAATATACACTTCTCCCCCTTGTTTTCCAACTTCTTACTTAATTGATTTGGGAAATATGCATAGGCCACACATCCAAACACTCTCATGTGAGTGACAAACTACTTTGTAAGCTGCATAATTTACAGCTTCTGCTCAATACTAATTTGCAAAATTCTTTTCCTTCAACATACTTCTTACCATGTCCGTGATGGTTCTATTCTTTCTTTTGGCTACATAATTTTTCTAAGGTGTATACCTTGTGGTAGCCTTCTTTTGAATCCCACGATCTTTGTAGAAATGTAGGAAGTCTTTGGAGATATATTCTCCACCTCTGTCAGTTCTCAACACTTTTATGTAGTGTCCACTTTTCTTCTCAACAAGAGATTTGAATTGGTAGAACTATTAAAACACTTCACTCTTTTGTTTCAGGAAATATACCCATGTCTTCATTGTGTAATCATCTATAAATGTCAACAGATAGTGACTGCCAACTAATGATGGTGTTTGCATTGGTTCACATAAATATAAGTGGACAATCTCCAACGTGCCTTTGCCCCTACACTCTTTCCTACTGGAAATGATTCTCTATGTTGTTTGCCCAAGATGCAGCCTTCACATAGCCTATGGTTTCTCTATGAGTGGTAATCCCTTTACCATGCCTTTTCTATGCAACAAATTCAAACCTCCGAAATTGAGATGTCCAAATCTAAAATTCCATAACGAGTTCTCATATTTCACTTCTTCTTGAAAGAATTCTTGTGTGACCACTACTAAAATACCTCCTTCCTTCAAGTCTGATCTGATATTGAGAGGAAACATTCTATTGCTTGTCATATGCACTTTTACAATGACATGTCTACTTGGAGTTATATCCATGATTGTACACACATCATTTTATAACGACACATTGTAGCACTTATGCACGAGATTTCCAATGCCTAGAACGTTACATTTCATGCTAGGGACATAATAGACATCTAGCACAAACTTCGTCTCTGCCTTCTTTGTCAGTATGTTTAATTTTCCTTTCCCCATGACAAAGACTTTACTATGAGTCCCCGTTGTCACTTCATATTTTACACTCTCATCTAGATTGGAAAACATTGCTATGTTTCTATTAATATGGTTACTGCACCCTGAATCTAAGAACCATACATCTTCTTGTTTTTCTTGTGCTAGATTACAAGTTAAAGCACATTTCCTTGGTTCTAGTTTTCTTTTGTGAAATTTACACTAGTTTTATTACCCATGTCATTTTTCTTCTTTCTACATTAATTTGCATAATGGCCATACCTTTTGCAATAATGACATTAGATTTGAGATTTATCATACCTCTATCCTTGTGCTTGATTCTGACTTGAGCCTTGACTTGGATTCTGATTGCTGCCCCTCCCACTTTGTGTTTTTAGGGCTGATTCTTCCTCATATGTGTGGGCTTCTTCCTCTTTGTCGGTAGTTTGATCTTCCACGACCTATACCTTAACCAAAAGACATTTGTGTCTTGAATGCATGCTCCAATGAGTATTTTGTTGCTCTGTTCAGTTTGTGCTCATGAGACATCAGTGATGCATGAAGCTCATCCACTAAAAACTATGAGAGATCCTTTGTCTCTTCTATGGCCACTACTATGGCATCAAACGTTCATGGTATAACTCTTAAGAATTTCTCCACTATTATCATTTATTCAAGTGTCTCTCCATGAGACTTGATTTGGGTAACCAACCCAATCACATGTGTGAATAATGAGTCTATGTTATCAGACTCTTTCATACAAAGAATTTCAAAATCTCTTCTCAGCATTTGAAGTTTTTATGTCTTCACCTTTTCCATGCCTTGATAGGCTGTCTGGAGGGTATCCCATGCCTCCTTAGACCTTTTTTCTGTTGTAATCCTTTGAAAAATATTCTCATGTACTGCTTGGAAAATATAGAAGAGAGCTCTGGAGTCCTTCTTCTTATTTTCTCTCAACAAATCTCTTTGTGCTTGTGTCAAAGCATTATATGCTGTTGCATCTTCTGGTTCTTGGAAACCATTTTCCACCAAATCCCAAATATCTTGTGAGGAGAATAGGACCTTAATTATAATAGGCCAATAATAATAATTCTTCCCACTGAATTTTGGAAGTTGTGGATTTGTCAGGCTTGTGCCTGTTGCTGCCATATTGACTCTGTAAACAAGCCTTGTCACTGCTGCAGAATCAGCTTCTCAAAAACAATCTTTCAGCTTATTCAGTAAAGACTCGTTCTTTCACTAAGAGCCTAGGCCTGCTTTGATACCATGTTGAAAATTATAAATAAACAAATTACATAGGAATATATTCCCCTTCCAACATAGAGAATGAAAAAAAAAATGCAAATAACAAGTCACAGACAAACAATGATTTACACAGGAGAAGAACTCTTTCAAATTTATTCAACTTTTCTCTAAAATTCGATTCATCTCTCTCTCTAAAAATATGAGAAATTACACGTTTTTATACAAAATGGCTGAAGCGTGCATTTTAATGCAATTCAATGCGGGAATGGGCGGGTAAAATCAAAATGTCCTTCATCTCTGGTTTTGTTGTTTATACACGACACAGTGTACAAGGAACACAAAATGGTGGACCTCTAATTTTATTGGTTCCGGCTTTGAAAACACATCACTTCTAGTGCGTCCATCTATGATCTTAACTTTTAACCAGGGTGATTACGAGAAAACCTTAAGTCTCACGATATCCGATGTGACGTGGCACATATTGCATCGCAATGAAAACATCCTAACTTGTGGACACTTATCTGTTAACTCCTTAGCTTTGTGATGTGTGCTTTTCAATACCCTCCTGAGCTTGACACATGCCCCTTTGTGATCACATTGCATCATAGATAACTTATATTGTGGGCGGCTTTAAAAGGTAAAACTTAAACTTTGTAACGTGTGGGTTGTGGGAGGTAAGCTGTGGGAAATGAAAAATACAAAAAAGGCAAGGAAATAAGGCGAACAAATGTTTATACGGTAATGCAGAAAACTATATGGCAAGTCCTTCCAGATCAAATCGGCGAGGAAATAACATTTCAGTGAAGGGCTTAAAGTTAAATGCTCAGAGTTTCTAAGTGTGGGCGGCGACGCGAAAAATCACGGTAAGAGCGAAATGCATAAAGTTAAGGAAATTGATGGAATGCAAAGGATTTTATGGGTTTACAAATGTGGTAAGTTTGGTGGTGGGTCCGGCCGATATTTCATCGGCAGGGAAATAAATTCTAATGAAACGTTAAGTGGTAAGCCAAAAATGTCGCAGGCTACGATCTGTGGGAAAGAAAGGTAAGTAATGCAATGGTTGAAGAAATTAAACCCAGAGTTTGCGGCCCGAGTACTCTATTTCGATTTTGCATAAAACGCCTTTAGATTTGTAGTCTACCCCTTATCCTTCCCTACACAAAAAATTCAATGAAGTTGTGGGTTGTTGCCACTGTTTATTCATGGCGGTGGCTGGGAGTAATTTCAACATGGTTTGTACTGACACACGTTGTTTTCTGAAATTCGTTCACCCCCCTCCTTTGGTACTATTAATTTAGCAACTTATCTGACATTAAATATAAGGTTTTCTCTTCATTTTTTCCTTGGTTTTACTAGGACTTGCCGAAGCTTTTGATTCCCATATTGTACTTGGTCAGTTGCTCACTATTCATAGGATTTGAATCAATACTATAAACAAAGGCCACAACCACTAAATTTTTCTTGGATATCAATAATCTTATCATAATATCAATGGATATGGATGAGATAATGGTGGTTTTGGGCAAGGCATCAGAATTGCATGTGAAATTAGAGGACGCCATAGAGAGGGTGTTACAATATGACATTGAAATCAATACATCACCTTCTATGGATGGTGATAAAAGAGGATGTGTTAATGGAGGTAAATTTTCTAAGTCTGAAGTGGGCATCGATGGATCCATGGAAGCAAGGAGCCTCTCTTCTATTCGTGATGCTCTAGAGGTTCTTGAAGACCAAATTGATTGCTTGCAGGTTTGGATATAAAAACTTGATATATTTAGAAATGAGATGCACAATAGGAGCTATTATATCAATTTACTCTTCATGTTGAATCTTCTTTCAGTAAGTAGGAGAACCATTTCCCATTTCACCCTCCCTCCCACTCATTTCCAGTTCCCAATCCCATACCTAATGTCATCTAGGTTAGTTTTATGAAATTCCTAAAATATTGTAAAATTTACAGTTAATATTTCTATCTCTCATTACCAATGTCATTCCTAATGTCATCAACCCATTCCTAATGTCATCTATGCTAGTTTTATAAATTCCTAAAATACTTCAAAATTTACAGTTAATTCGCATATTACACACACACACACACACACACACACACATATATATATATATCACAAGAAAATCCAATTTCTAGTTTCTTGTAACATGTATCAGAACTATATAGCTTTTTTTTTCAAATATGATTAAAATTTTTACTCACTTGCTAATCGCTTACCACCACTACAAAATGTTTATTATTATTTTCTTGAATGCCAGTATGCATTCAGTTTAATTTACATTTATTAACTATTATACAAATTTAAAAAAAGAATTATATATTTAACTTTTTTTAATATATATATATATATATATATATTATAAATTGGTGAGAGGATAAGTCTATCTAATAAATAGGGTTTCGAACCAAAACTCGTCAAACATGGACTTAAAACTATCAATCCAAACCATTAGACACAAAATATGTAAATTTTCCTCATCTATATACCATGTAAAAGTGAATATATCAAAATGACACCAAGTGCAATACATATTAGAAACAAAAATGACAGCAGAGTTCAAAAACAAAGCCTACAACTTCTTGATTCACAAACTTCTCTGTCTATTACTTCATTTGGTGCTCCACATGGCTTTACATGGCCTCTTATCCCAGCCAAGTGTTGTTTGAACCTATTAATACCCTTCCTTCAATAATGTTTTGGAAATTTTTGCAAATAATTTTTTCATTAATCATATCACAATGAGGCCATGCAATATCTTTGGATTTTGGAGGCATGGTGGCTGCTACTTTGCTTAAGCTCTCTGTTGTTCCAGTACTCTAGCAATAAATCAACACTCTCCAAGCTCACAAAAACTCTAAATGATACATGTGTGAATCAAAGGAGGGGAGAAACCTCCTTTTATTGGTTTGAAGGGGTTTTTTTTGGAGGGAAAAAACCCTTATTTTCCCTCCAAACCAGCTCACGAGCCTCCAATAATGCCTCTAGTGGGTCCTTGGTCAGCCTGAAAATAAACAAGTACGTTTAATAAACCGACCAGTTCCATCATTACCTAGCCGGTTCCATCATAAGCCGACGGATTTATGCCCAGTTTGTCTCAAAAAAAGGCTAATGAAGCTATTGACTTGGTTTTTTAGAAGCTCAGTTGGTTTAGTTAATAAACCAACCAATTTGACTAATTTTCGGTTCAAATTAGCCAGTTCTTAAAACTATGATATATATATATATATATATATATATAGAACTTATAAATATCGTTTCATCTAAATTCATTCATATTTATCTGTAGAGTACACTTAGATAATATTTCTTGTGCCATAAACAGTTATTATAGAGTTCACAGAAAAGTTATGGTTCTTCTATGACCATACCATATTGCATAATTAGGCTAGAAAAGTTGCACCCAAGGTGATCAGTTTGGTTTAAATTTATCTGGCCACCATATGCAACCATATGCAGCTCCAAATGCAGAGTAATAATTTTAATGATTATGTTGTGGAATTTTTTAATATAAATGGTCATTTTTATTTAAAATTTCAGAATTAGATAGTAGATTTTGAAAATATTTTAGAATCAAATAAAGAGTAAAGATAGTTATGATAGTTATTTTAAAGTAGAATTTTAGATTCAGAGAGCTGGCGTTTATTTGAGAATATTTTTGAATATTAAGAGCTAGGTCTAACTTAACTCCTGTCCTTAGAATTATATTCCAAAATTCACAATCAAGTTAATTTGGGGGAGTATTGAATCATTGATACCCATCGTGGTGCTTTATTTTTTTTTAAATCTTACTTATGGGAAATGGTTCCATGTATCGCAACAGATTGGGAAGTTCTATGGATTCTGGAGGTTTTATTTCTAATTTGTTAAATTCTGGGGACATAAATTTCTCCAAGATTTTAACATATGAGACACGAGAAGTTTGGAACATGGATTTAATAGATTGTGTTTTATAGGGATCTGTTTCTTGTTATTTTTTCCTTTCTCATGATTTGGTTTCACTAGGGATGTTGTGATATCATCCCACTCTGTCAACTTCTCCATTACTGAGGAATGCATGTGGTTTGATGTAAAGCAACCCATTGGCTTAGAGAATATTCTGGCTGAATCCTCTGTCTATTCAATTTTTTCAACACAAAATATTAAGCAAGTAATTGGAATAACAAAACCGATGAAATTCGTACTCAGCTTGTTCAATCTTTTCAACACATAAGACATTAAGCAAGTAATCTAAATAAAAACAATGATGACATTTTATTTTCGTGTTGGACCCATGTCAATGTTTAAGAGATGGTTTCCAAGTTCTATTTTTTGTAATGAACTATAATTTTATCAAGGGAAGAAAAAACCAGTTACATTTGACCTACATTTGCCAACCATTACATTAGATATGATTTTTCATCTTGAGTCATAGGTGAGAAAGACAAAATAAAAATATTCTAGAACTCAGAACATTTTTTCTACCAAATTATGCAAAAAAATAGATCAATGTTCAAAATACACGTTTCAAAAAGAAAAATTATGAGATAAACAATCAGCAGGATTGAGGCCACTTCCACCTATGGAACAACAATTCTTCCTTCCTCCCTCACATTGTCTTCCGAAAAAAATTGGTAGAAGATGAAGTCATCTAGATTTCCCAGTCCTTGATTAGAGTGTGCATACCTAATCCTATTTGATTCTCTATAGATGTGTGACAAAGTATAGCCCTTGAAATGTCGAAGAAAGGCCCTGATTCGTTCCTTCCATCCCTGAAGTTTAGGAGGGGCTAAGCATGAAACACTGGATAAACCATCGATGATAGTTTTAGAGTCCCCATATATAGTTATATAATGAATCTCACTGTCCCTGGAAAACCACAATGATCCCCATAGGGCTATCATTTCTGCCCTAGAGTTTGTAACGCTCACCCCGTAATTTGAAAATAGTGTCATCATCAATGCAAAACCTTCCCCCGCAACCACATTGGCCCTATTTTTCAACGCCATCAAAGTATCCCACCAATAGTAAGGATTTAAGAAATTCCTAGATAAGTATCGGATGCGTTGTCTCCTTGGCGCCATGTGCTCCAGCCATGAGAGAAATTTTTTACAAATGATGTATTCATTAATCGACACCCCATGGATGATACAATGGTTGTGTGGTTTCCAAATCTCCCCAAAAGTAAACAATAGAATGAATGTTTGTAACCCAACCTCGAAGGCACCCCATCTCTAACAATGTTCAACTGATAGGAAAATTCTGAAATATAACTTGGAAGACGATAGAATCATTGAATAAACATGTAATGCAATGCTACAGTGAATCAACAAATGTTTTATCGATTCATCACCCCCACAACATAAGACACAATAGCCTGTTTCATTGAATTCACCTTTGCACAAATTTTCCCAAGTCAGTATGTGATTTTGTCGTACCAACCAGTAGAAAAGGAAGACCTTTAAAGGTGCATTTGATCTCCAGATTGGTTCAAACCAGTATCATGGAGCATATTCAAAGTCCTGATGTGTGATGTGTAGGTAATAATATTCCACAACCACCATATCATTTTTTAGTCTACCATCCCATGTAAGAGTGTCTCCACCCAGATGTCGACATAATCTCATGCCCCTTAAATTTTTTTTAAATGAAATCAAAATCCGAGTTCATTTCCTCGTCAAGCCAAGCTATGTAGCCTCGCTCCAAATTGGGTGTACCCCATGTTAATCGCTTATCACCTATTCCAAGAAAAAATACCATGAAGGTGTAGTGCCTCTAGGAAAACCACCGGGATTATATAATTCACATACAAACCCACAATATTTTCCCTTCCAATAATAATATTGTGACCACTAGAAAATTCCCATTTGATATTTGGTAGGATGTGAAATTTACTTTTATGAAAACCCCGCCAAATGTAAGAGCCACTTCTAATGGAAATTTCTCCCCCACAGATCCAATCAGAGATTGGCCTTCCTTTTGTATATTTTCCAAGGAAGTTATTATTCAAAATGATAACTTAGAAAAGTGCTCTCCACATGGACTTAATAAGGAGATACCTCCCAATTTTTTTTTGTGTTGAGGATGTCCCATCCATCCAGATCTCTAGGTTTGGAAATAGCATCCCATTTTATCACATGGAATTTTTCCTTACCTTCCTGTCGATACCACAATAAATGAGCGAGGACATATTGTATCTCAGAGCAGATGCAAACACAGAGAGTGAAAATATGCATCGATTAAATGGCCATCTGTTGAAGTACTAATAGTATTAATGTGAATCTACCACCTGAGGAGAGCGTCTGGTGAGTCAAAAATTTTAGTTTTCTCATAAATTTCTGCAATAGCCAAGAACAATCCTGCACATGACAATTTTTTGGCTTCAACCTATATCCCAAATAGGTGAAACCATCCTATAGAGGTTTGAAAGAAACCCCAAACATGGCCGCAATTTTTTGTATCTCAATGAGGTTTCCATATGAATAGATAATAATAGAGTTGTGCCCATTTGCAATCAATCCAGATGCCATACAAAAATAGATGAAAATGTGATATAACATATCCCATTGAGCTATAAACAACATACCAAAAGTTAGTATATCATCAATAAAAAATAGTTTAATGATACAAACCTCACGGTTCATCTATAGTCCCCCAACAGTGCCATTTATGTTTTCCAATTTAATCTTTCTACTACTCCTGTCCATGACAAGAATGAAGAGAAGGGGCAAGAGCAAGCAACCTTATCTCAAACCGCGACCTGCATGGAAGAAATCAGTGGGGAAACCATTTATGAGAACAACCAATGATGCATGTGTCACACACACCATAATCCATTGTATATTTTGTATAGACATACGATTGTTCTACAAAATAATCTTGAGAAATGTCCAGCAAACATAGGCATATGTCCATTTTAAGTCAACCTTCATCACCAATGCCTCTAATTTTATCATCTGAATGTAATGTACACGTTATTATGCAATGGAAATAGGGTCATGGATGCATATTTTGGGAATAAAACCAAAATTCTCTGCATAAATGTGTACATAAAGTGAAAAATTTGTTTGGTGAATTGGCTAGTCTACATGATGTTCCTATCTTAGACTCTTCTCCATCTGGGACCTTAGAGAAAATTTTCCCCCTTGGACTAGATCATGATGAATATCATTTCTCTCAATATGCATGGCTTGGGATATGCCACGAAAAAACTTTCCTTGCAACTCTTGGTAAACTCAGTTCGTTGATCATGATCCTTATTCAGGAAACAATGGTTGATGTTTCTCGATCCATTTCCTATTTTCAATCCATTGTCCCATCCTGGTATATTTCTATCGTGGATTCTAGTGGTTTGTCGCGGGGTTTAGCTACACTTTGTGATCCATACTCGGCAAGTTTCAAAGCCCATAATTTTTTTTTGGGACATTACTATTCGCTCATATTCAGGGCATGGAGGAGTGGATTCACATTTTCAAAAATTATGCTGCATATGAGGGCAGACAATTTTTCAGGGCATGGAGGAGCGGATTCACATTTGCAACATTTATGCACCATATGAGGGTAGACAATTTTTCTCGGATAGGATGGAGGCTTCAGATTTACTGAAGAATAGTTTTGTTACTATAGGGGGGTATTTTAATGGAATTTTGAATACGGTCAATTGTAGTATTATACCATAACATAGATCTATGAAATATGTGCTAAACACTACAAGGAAAAGACCCTCTAGCGGAGGTTATAAAGGAGATTTTTAGTGTTATAAAATTGGCAAAAACTATCAAAAAAACATTTTTTACAACATCTGTTTATAGTTACAGAGGTTTTGGAAGAGCTTTTAACGAAAATTCAACACAACTAAAAAAAATGGGTGGTGAGTGGTTATTACGGATGTTTTTTCATCGGTGCTCTACTGTTCCTTTAACGCACTGGTGCATACATGCTGATGGTGCCCTGGCGCTGTGCCAGTCCAACGCACTGGGATTTTTAGTTGTAAAACTGCACGAGGCGTAGTGTTGGTCATACAACACACATGGCCATTCTAATTGGTGTTGGGATTTGTGTGGTGCCCATAGGTCGTATCAACGCATCGGTGTGCCATATCATAGAAAGGCACCAAGATTTATAATTGGTATCGGTATTCGTATGGTGCCCATAGATCATAAAAATGCACCGGTGCTTATAGATACGTAAATGCCCCGGTGTGCAGTATCACACAAACGCACCAATATTGATAATTGGTATCAGTATTTGTGTGGTGCCCATAGATTGTATAACGGCACTGGTGTGTATAGACACATAAACACACCGGTGTACAATTACTGACACACACCGGTTTTCATGTTGTATTTTTTAGAAACATCAACCTGTGACAATCCAATTATTGTGATTGTTTTAAATTCATTATTCATCAAAATTCGGCACATCTTATAACAATATCCATATTAATTACATTTTTATTAATGCATTTGAATGTGATGTTTGGATTATTTTGTTATATCATATCACAATTCTTGTGTTTTTTTAAAATTCATTATTCTTCAAAAGTCGACACATATATATCTTATAACAATATTCATATGAATTAAATTTTTATTAGTGCATTTGAGAACGACAATGGATAAAGAGAATGCCATTTTAATATGGAGAAATTTTTGGAAGAAGATATTGCTATTTGTGTTATGGTTTGTTTTCTTAACTCCCAACTTGGTTTAGTATTTCTCTATATACATAAGAAAAAAAATTCAAAGTATTCACAAATTTAAGTTATAGTTTTATATTTTATAATTACAAATCTAGTTTCTTATTAAAATATTTTACACACATTTATTTATTCAAATAAATTGTATTGTGAATATGTTTTCTCCTATTACTTTATTACAAAATTATTGTAGTACCTACTAAGTAAAACAACTTTATTAATAAAAAATTGAATGCGAAATTGAAAGATTATTCAAGCTAGAACTACTATAATCTATAGAACTGATTTTTTTTTATGTATAAATTATTTGTTTTATATGCCATTCAATTTCCATTACCTATTATCTTCAAACCCCATGGGGAGGTATTGAACATTGGAGCCAAATTTAGGTAAATAAACATTTACATTGTCAAGTTGGAGAAAAAAAAATGTATATAATCCTAAAATTCTCTTACCTAATCATCATTTTAAATATATAGTTGAGTTCCATTTATTAAAAACAAAGGCAATTTTAAGAACCTCCTAGAGTTATAAAAGGTAATTGACATGAAAATTAAAAAAGCTCCTCATGAAAACATACAAATGTTAATCTTAATTGAATCATTAAAAAAATAAAAAGGTATAATAGATCTACGAGTTATATCATTAAAAAAGACCATCTTCACAATGCAATTTTTACATTAATTTTTTAAAATATCATTTTATAATTGTATATTTTAAAGATATATATTTGATGATAATAATAATTTTTTTTTGGGAAAAGAACACTAAGTTGGAGCCAGATGGATTCTGTGAATTCCATATAAATTTAACCCCGTTTTTATCAGGAATGAACATTTAAAGATAAAGTAAATTAGGTGATAAAAATTCTTTTTCAAGGTATAGCTATCATAGCACAAGCTTAATTCTTAAATATATTTTTAAAGCACAAATATCTAATAAATATAGTTCAATTATTGGGCATTAGAAATTCCAAAGAGGTGAAGGTAAATGAGTTGGTATCAAGAAATATGAGTTGGTATCATTTCCCCTTTCAGTGACTATTATTATTAAAGAACATCTCTTACTACATAATATGTTTTACTTCTATATAGACTTATCAAAAAAAAATTAACCGTGTTGGAATCTTATGAAAGTGAGGACAATATAATCAGGCCATTCATACAACTACAACATACTATCAATAGGCAAAAGGGTTTTCCTGTGAAGCGATCTATGTATCTTCGTCATCCAGATCAAATCCCAGCACTGAGGAATCATCTTAAGATAAAAGGTCATCATAGTAACTTTGTTGTTCAAAAACCATCAATCACTTAATTATATTTCTCTAAATATCAACAACTGGACAACAATCACCATATGGTAACGCTTGAGGGGAATGTGCATCCATATCATAGTATAACTGTATGTACAATAAATTATCCAAACGATATAAAATTATTTCATAAGCAATGCAATTGATGCATGAATTACTCACAATTCTTAATGATATACTCAAATTTCTTCCACAATACTAATCAAGTGTCTAAAGAAGCCATAATCACTCAATCACCATATAAGTTATAACACCTAGGGGAAATGTGTTAGAATTGTATATACGATAGTTTATACAAAGGATATAAAAATCTATTATAAATAATGTAATTGCTACATGAACTACTCACCATATAGGTAACGTATGGGGGAAATGTGTTAGAACTATATATGCAATAGCTTATGTTATTAGTCAGTAATTTCTCCAGGTTCAAGAGAAAACTCACCGAGGTAACCACAAACCAACTTCAACCTCTAGGATCTAGCCTTCCTAGGGTTCAGAGAGGGCTCTCTCTTTAAATTTTAGGTTTGTTTTGATTTGTAAATATTAGTCTAGTTATGAATGTGCAGCTTTGGTTTGGTTTTGGTAGATTTGGTAGGAAAAATCACTTGAAGGGATAGACAGTGGGAGATCTATTTGTCCATTGGGCTAAGGATTCAAAATCAAGCAAACATAACTGGGATCAAGGCGAAAAGGTCAAATGTTTTCAGGGCAAGATAGATAACCCTTGAAGATCTTAGAAAGTTTTTTTTATGAGGTGATATGATCAGGATAAAAGGCACTGAAGAATCCTTTGATCAGGAAAAGGAGGTAGTAGGAAGAGGTCAAACGAGAGAGGGAGCAATTAAGGGTTCCCTACACTGGAAATCAAAGGAAAACATGTAAATGATAACTAGTTAAAAACGGGGTGCTCTTAACAAATCCTGTAGTAATATTCCTATTTATACATTTAGATTTAGAATAAACATAGATGGATGCACGTAACAAAGAAAGATAAAAATGAAAAGTAAGTAAATACTTCACTCCAAATAGCTCATCACAGGAATCCTTAAGTATGATACCAATTGGTTTGATCCAGCGTGCTACTCGAATTTTGACACACAAAAAAGCTTTGAAGTCCAACAAGAAATGACTATAAAAATCTCTAACAATTTTATATCAAAATAATACTTCAAAGGATGAAGTATTTATACAAATTCTTAAACTAAAATATCTTGAAAAAATATCAAGATTGGTTTACAAATATCTCAAACTGCTTTACATAAATTGAACTTAATAAAAGGACACTCACAACTAATGAATCTATTTGGCACTATACTTATGGATTTATGGTGACAAATAAGAGAATTCGAATTTGATATCAACTCTAAGTTGATGATGAGGCATCCAAATCACTAACTGTCTCCTTCCTTTGTACATTCTACTCTAGACATTATGTAAACTTGGGGTACAATTATACCTTTTTATATCTCAATCCGAAATAGATATGCAAAAAGTGAGAGAGTTTATTGTAGATAAATATGTGCTAGAGATAAACCTCTCTTAGGTCCATAAAATTATGCTCCATTTGTTCACAATAGGCTCTACAAAAAGATGTGTAAAACAGATCTTTGCACAGTCTAAAAAAGAGGTTGTAAATATGTGCATGTATCTTTCATTCGGTAATACCTGTGCAAACAATGAGATGTGTTTTTGTCGATGGGTCTCTTAGGAACAAGAACCTCCTTCAATTTTATAAGATGTATTTCTGATTGGCCACAATTGTCAATTTAAAATGATGCTGTAACAAGAATTTTCTGTAAAAAGTGCTTTCAAATATTATTTAATATTCGCAAACCCATAATGGCCGTTAAAAATGTGAGAGAGGTTTTTGTATTTGGACATCTTAGGAATGTAAACCTCCTTCATTTTTTCAAAATTCGTCTTGGATTGGTCACAATATTTCTTGCAAAATAATTACTTAAACAGGAAATTTCTGCAAAAATGTCCCTTCATGCTTTATTTTCATCTTTTAACCTTATTATTATTTTAAGTGTTTTTACTTTCACTTTGGATAAACTTAATTGTTGTTGGTGAAGGTGTTTTAATCTCTATTTACCATTTACTGTCTCCATATTTACTTTTACTGTTTTATCTTGACTGGTCTGTCACTTTTTCTGATTTGAATTTCACTCTGATGCTCTTTGACTGTTGTGTTTTCACTATTACTGTGAATTTTCACTTTAATTTTACCATTCAATATGAAAATTTATCTCTCTCTGCATAAATTAGTTCTTTCTATTATGCTGCCTGGAATATTTTGTTAAGGAATATCATTTAAAATTCATTTCTTCATGAAAATTTGGAGTAATACTGATCTTTAACTAGTATTTAGATTATTTTTTCCAAATTCTCCTATTTCTAATGACCTAAAAAAAAAAAAAATTCTTAATAAAACAAAGGTCTGCATGCAGGGATAATGGCTTTGATGATGGGAAAAGACTGTGAAAAATGGTTTGAACAGCAACAGCTTTTCATTTTTGTTGTTAGTTGCTCTCAATTTTGCAAAAAGAATTGTTAAAATTCAAGGTTTTTGGAACATTGTGTAACCTTTCGCATAGGTTTTACTGCATAATTCTTTGATAAAGCATCCCTAAAGCCTTCTAATATTTTCATAAAAAGGAGTTTTGAGCACTTATAAAAGGGTTTTCTTCATTCAAAGGGTTTCTAAAGGTCTACAATACTTAAATTTCTTCAATTTTGCTTAAAACAAGTTACAGTCTTCAGAAAAATTTGAATCTATCAGGGTTTCACATCAATTTTTTTCTTTTGGGGGTAAATACAGACCTTTCTATGGAAAAAATAGGCTTCACAAGGTTTGAATTGGAAAAATTTTGGTTCTTTCAAATGAAGGGAAGGTTATTTTCTTCGAAGAATACCTTTTTTTGCAGGTATTTGGTCTTGAAAAGGTTTCTGAGGCATCAAAGATGCTTTTTTATGGTTTTTGAAGTCTCTTGAAGTAAACTGGGAGCTTGAAGTAGTCTCAGCAACAGTTGAAATGGATTTCTGGTTCTTTGGGTGAAAAAATGGAGTACAACGCTTGATTTTCAGTTAGAGATGGTTTAAAAGTGGACAGATAATGCAGAAAGGGCTTAACTGTGCGCGTTATGAAGTTTTATAGTGTTTTTGGTTTAAAGCAGATTAAGCATTGAATGGTGGTCAAATCATAGGATGGGTGGTTTTTGGGGTTCGAAGAATAGAAACCGTGAGTGGTTATCATGCGCATTTGAGGTGGTAAGCAGTTTGGAATGGATCAAATGCACTCCAGTAGGAATGAGCCACATGGAGGAGGGAGAGGATTCGAACACCACCTATTTCGCATGGAAATGAAAGTGTTATCATCGCGTGACTTTATTTGCAATATGGGATTTCAATCGTTGGATCAGGAAGGGTCTATGTGAATGGTTGAGATTTGTTTGAGGAGTAGCACGACATTCAGAGGTGGGGTCTAGGGTTTATAAATGCGGTGGGATGGGTTTCAAACCTGATAAATATAAATTTATAAAGTTAAACCTTGGGTTATATGATGTGAGGGGTTGCAATGTTATATAAGCTTTAATTAAAACATTTAAAACAATGTTCTAACCAATAACGTTGGCGTGAGTCTTATTATATAGATACGTTTAAAACCAATGGGAATAAGGGTGGGGTTTTAATTCCTCACAAGGGTTATTATAACATTGTCTTAAACATTAAATAGAGGGTTTTATGGGTTATTTAAAAAAAGGATTTAATACTATACAGGAGGGTATAGTTTTTAAGGAATTAATATCTAGGTTAGAAATTAATATGGAAAAAAGGTGTAATGTAGGTAAATGAATAAAATACATGTTTTAACACTAAGTAAAGTGTAAATAAAGCATAATTGTCCCTTTTTTATTTTTCACACTTAGACTTAGGATAAAATGCATTTTATGGGTTTTTGAGTGATTTTGAATGGAAATGAAATTAGTTATTTAGGGTTTTACTTTTACTAAGTAAAAATGGGTTTTGACTTAGGGAAAGGGATTATGATTAATGGATGAAGGGTAAATGTTTATGAATATGGGTTTTGTCTAGGAATTCAGTATTTTTGAATCAATCAGTTATCGTGCCTTGGTTCTGGTCCCAACAAAAGTCAGAGAAATGCTCTGAGCCTCCTTAACTAAAGGTTTTGAATAGTGGATCATTGTGGGGGTGGGGAAATTAGTAATTTTTCCCGATGATGTTTTATTACATGCTTGCACAATAGATTTCTACCTACCCATCATTATTTCTAACATTTTTACTTCATTTTCATGGGTGCATTTAGGCTTGCAACCCTAAATCAATTTTTCTTTTAAAACAGAAAACAATCTAATTCTAACCTTATTTCATCCAAGGGCTCAGATTAAAATGTTGAGCTCCTTATTATTCTCTATTTTAACTATTGATTTGCCAAGTTTAGAGTTTTTGGCTAGATCTTTATTCTCTATCTAACAACATGAAATTTGAAGCATGAGAGGTCAAGTTTAAGCTGTTTGACCCTCATGGATTGTGGCATTTAGGACAAGATGCACACAATATTTTTTGCAAAAAGTAAACTAAACTAGTGGCATTTAAACTTGCAACACTTTCATGATGTATTTTTGATGGGGTTCATATTTAATATTCGTTTGATCTTTGTTTCTTTTTTTCCTTTGATTGTTATTCTAGGACATACCCTCTTTTCATTTTTTAATTTGGGAATACATTTTCAGAAAGAAAAGGTATGTATAATATTTCAATATTTTAACAGAGTCAAATCAAAATTATGAATACTATATTTATAGGACCCTAACAGCTTATACAAATCATATGAATTTTTTTTATAAGAAATGCAACTGCTATAGGAACTACTCACAGTCCTTAATTATATACTCAAATTTCTTCCGCAATACTAATCAAGTGTCTAAAGAAGCCATCATCACTTCCAAAATCACATATTTAAACATACAAGTTGTAAAAAAAGTATTTGTTTCATAAATTTTAATATAATCATGTTCTCAGATCTAATATATAGTTCTTAAACTCTGAATCCTCTTCTTGACTGAAAACATACTAAACTGATAAGATATAGTCGAAGAGAAATCATTTAAAAACTTATTGGCACAATTGTTACATAATAATTTGATGCACAACTTGTATAGCAGTAAATGTCAGCTTGCAACACGTCCAAATAAAGAAATTGAAGTAAATACTATCAGTTGGTTTTCAATGCATTTATGTAATTAAAATAGAGCTAAGAACTTTTGAAGACTACTTCATTGAAATTTTGAAGCATTTTCATGCCTATCTTTCCATGTTGGCCCTAATACCTCTCTGGATCACTTGGATCAACACTGTATTTATTTCACCATTATCTAGCAATATCGAAACAAAATGAGTATGAAATTTATGAATGGAAACACCTACATACATATCACAAACATCAACTGGTTTTCAATATCAACATATTAGATTAATATCAATGCTTATAAATTATTATAAACATAAAAAATGAAAGGATTACTTAAAGAATTATAGAATAACTTGTCATCAACATAAAACTGAAATGATTAGCATATAGCATTGCACACATAGTTACAATTTTTCATGAATAACTAGTTTTTCATGGATTAGGTATATGTATCAGCAAGAAAGGATATTATAATTTGTTATAATTAATGCAATTGTTACACGAACTATTTATAGTCCTTAATGATATACTAAAATTTCTTCCATAATACTAATAAAGTGTCCAAAGAAGCCATCATCACTTCCAAAATGAAATATTTAAACATATAAGCTATAAAAATTTAATTTATTTCATAAATTTTAATAGAATCATGTGCTTATATCTAAGATGTAGTTCTTAAACTCTAAAGCATCTTCTTGATTGAAAACACACTAAACCGATAAGATATAGCTATGAGAAAGAATTTAAAAATTTCTTGGCACAACTTGTATAACATTAAATGTTATATATATAAATTGAAAGAAAAAAATTAATTTATTTGAATAAATTAAATAAATAATTATTAATTTAACAAATAATTATATCAAGAAAAGGCATGGACCATGTTACACTGAAATCTTATTGCAATATTTCTTCCTTGAGAATTAAAAATAATGAGGCCTATGTTGAAGTTAAATTAAATACCTTGTCTGATCATGCCAGCATGAATGCCTCATGAATAAAGAAATAGATTGTGGTTTTCTACCTTCAAAATCAAAGGTTTTTTTTGGTGCAGTTCCTCCATATTTACTCTTGATCACTTCCTATTGAGTCACCTATGTATTATTTTATTCATGATCTTTGAAACTATTCAAAATATCACATTCTTCTTTACCTATGATCTCCCTAGTGTCTACCATGTTCTTTTTTTTCTTTAGTATCACTAATACGAAGTTGGTTTCCTTTTTTTCTTTGGGCATATAGTAAAAAATGTATGGAGAGGTGGATTTCATCACTTCAAGAGTAGTAAAAATAATTCTATTGAGAAAATAACTCCAACATCGAGAGAGAATAAGATCCATTTCAATTGAGAATGTCAATACATCACAATGTGAATGATAACTTGTGACATCCCTACCCATTTTCTTTTATTGTGGATCAGGTTAGAATCTAATAACTTGTGAAATCCCTAACCATTTTCTTTGATTGTGGATCAGGCTATAAAATAGAATAAACTCTCTCTTTAGAAGACTCTACATTATATATTGGATAGAAGGAAAGGTTATGATAAAACTTGTACAAAAAACCCCTTAGGGTTGTCTCAATTTACTCTTTATAATCACATAGTGTCAATTTTGTAAAACTATAATCTACAATAAGGAGTGAGTGGGCTTTTTATTTTGTAAGTTTTTTTTGGAATTGAAAAATAAAAAAATTATGTAGTGAAAAACTTTGTTTAAAATTTCATAATAAAAAGTTGAGTATGTTTGAAATCATATAACATTAAAATGTTTGTGTTTATAAAGTAAAAAACATGTAAGACTTTTTTAGCTACAATTAGGTAATTAAAGATAGGTATATATATATATTTTTAATGGAATAAATTTGATATTCATTAACAAAAAAAAATCCGAAAGAGTATGTATTACAAACTGTTATGGAGTCACAAACTATTTCAATTAAGTAATTAAAGGTAAATTTTAGTGTTATTTAAGAAATAAGAATTATGAACATTCATCATTATTACTCAACATAAGTTATGTCATGTGAAATAATTTTAAAATTTAAAAAAAATCACATATTTAAAATTTTTTCATTAAAATTTTTTATATATTATGAAATACTACTCACTAATAATAAAACATTTGTAACATAACTAATATATTACAAAAAAACCATGTATTTTTGCAATAATAAAATAGTTGTAACATAAATAATATAGAGCAATAAAAACTATGTATATTTGAATGTATGAACATTTAAATACATTTTATTAAGTAAATTTTTAAAAGAATAATGGTTATAAACAATTAACTAGAAATTGCACCTAATGTTGCAAAGGAAATGTCGTAAGGAAGATGCTAGAAAGAGATGAACTTTAATTAATTATATATATATATATATATATATAATGTTTTTAATTGACATTGCATTTTCATAACTGAAAAGAAAGTTATGGTAGAATTTGTTGAAGATATTGTAGATCTGTAAAACAATATTTTTTGTGAAATATGGAAATGTAAAAATATTGAAATGAATTATTGAAGTTTTTTTATTTAGTAGGAGTTATAATATTATATTAATATGATACTGAAAAGAATACATAACTATATTGTCGAAATAAGTACAAGTTATAATGGAAAGGTTAGTTGGTGGCAATTGATTTCTACTATGTGACATTTTAAGAATGTACAATGTTTGAAATGTAATTTTGAAGAGTGTGCAATTGTTAAAATGTACATTGCATTTTAGTATTTTGCAATAAAATTGTTATTTTATGTAAAAGATTACAAGTGTATAATGAAAAAAATGATTGATGCTGAGCTTGGCGAAGAGTTGGGAGATATGCCGAAGTAATAAGCAACCTGCAAAGAGAAATAATTTTTTTTGAAAAATTAGAAGATTTTTTTTCTGAACAATGGAAATTAACTTGTTCAAATTGACTATAATGAGTTTTCGTGTGAATTTTATCATAAAGAAAATTTATTGAATGAATTGAATTTACCTGTAATATGGGAAATTGAAAACGTTCAATCATAGATGTAGGTTGTTCGATGGCAGAATGAACAACATTGGAGATTTATTCTAAATTGCAGGTGCCTATTTCTAGATTGCCATTCTGCTCTTGCTTTTCACAATTTATCTCATTCGTGTATGTGGATAATACATTTTATAGTAGATTTTATTTTAAGTAAAAATTCTATAGTTGGTCGTAGTCTGTATAGCGGTACGTTTGGATTTGGCACCGGCAAGAATTTTTTTGTATCTCCTACAATGAATGAATTGTTGTATCTACTTCTGCGTAGTAGTTTTTCAGGTGTGATATCAGAGAGTCCATGTTTCCTATTTCAAAAGAAATAAAATGTTAGATGCAAATAGTTAAGCATTACAACAAGAATGTAATATTTTTAACCATTTATTAATAATGAGTAAATTAGGTTATTGTTAGTAGCTAGAAATGATGTGTGATAAAAATATTTTGGAGTTGATAATATTTGCAAACCTTTAGGAGATGTTATATATGGAATGCATTAGCGATGTAGCTGTGATATCCTTGATTCCATGTGTTCTGTTTCAAAATATAGATAATTTTAGAAGGAAATAGTTAAGAATTATATAAGGAATGTAATATTTTAAACCATGTATTAATAATGAGTAAATTAAGTTATTGTTAATAGGTATAATGATATGTGATGAAAATATTATGGAGTTGATGATATGTAGAAACCTTTAGGAGATGTTTACATATGGAATGGAGTTGGTCATTTGTAAGAGACATTGAATGGAGAATTTCTTCTGCATTTTTTCTTCGAGCAATATTTTTGTTGTCTTTCATTTTCGTGAAACGATCGAAACTGAATGCAGGGAAAATTCAGAGATTTGGTAGTGAAGGGACTCTTGAATTTTTTATGAATGCGAGGCCTTGTCGTTCAGTTTTTCCAATGTATATCGTTTCTTTTGGCGGAGTCATACCTTGAGATTTATGTATAGTTAACACCCAAGCCATTTTTAGTGGAATTTGTGTACAACCATTTCTTTTTATTGCTTGAATAGGAAAGTGAGTGGGGTTTGTTTCATCCCAAGCATGCTTGATGTATTTTGGAAATTCAACGATGACAAATGTTGGAAGTTGTGGAGGTGAAGTTGATTCTTTGTAGAATATGGATATGGTTTCCCCGAGGGAACCATTAACAAGCCCTGCTAAAACCCAAAGGTTGGAAATCAACATTAATTTTTGCCCTTTGTAGAGGTAGAAAATTCGCTCCAGTTGCTCATTGTCTGAAGAGAAGGTAGAATATGTGTTGTTGTCTTCTGTGATGGATCTTGAAACTAGAGTGTTTAAAAATTTTATCATTTGCTTGTTATGATCCAATGTTTGAGCATTTGTTGGAAATAGATACATAGAATCATGGAAAGAATTTATTTCATCTTCAGACAAGAAATATTTTGTTCGCATCATAAGGATGTTGTATTCGTCAATTGTTGGATTTTCACTTCTAATGTTTTGGAAGATGTTTTTGAAAATAACTTGAGAATTGTTCTCACCTTTTTGATGAAATATTTTGTCTAAAGTGATGACTATGGTGAATGTGTTCCACAATGCAGTTCCGTAATTTGTGGCTGCATATAGTGGTATGTCTTTGACGGGCGGTAACTGGCTGAGATCACCAACTAATATAATGGAACAACCGCCGAATGGAAAGTTTCTCTTTAATGGAAATGCCTCTCAAAGACGTTCATCAACGTGGCTGAGAATCTTAGCTCTAGTGAAGCTCATTTCATCAATTAGTATGTACCTGATATGCTTAAGGTCTTCTTGGAATTTAGCAAGAGGATTGCCTTCTAATGGTGTAAGATATTTTATTGGAAGGTGGAGAGTAGCATGGATTATCGATCCTTTTATTTTGAATGCTGCAACACCTGTAGGGGCTAGGAGCATGATCGGTGGAGGTTCTAAGCCGGCAAGTGTTATGAGCATTTCCCTAATGCAATTTACAAGAAGGGATTTCCCAGTTCCAGCAGTGCCTTGTATTATCATTCGTCGAGCAGGTAATATATTTTTCTTATTAGAGTGAGTACAAATAATATTCAGAGCTTTTTTTTTTTGCATTGGAGATAATGAGTTAAGGTACGTTAGAGTATCTGTATTTTTTTGAATAATGAGATGGACAAAGTGAATATTCTCAATGAATTTTGGGCTATTTCTTGGAGATGCAATGGGATAGTGGCATGATTCCAGATATGGTTGTCATCAAAACCACGAAGCCATAGAATTTGAATTTCATTTATGAGTAGTTCGTCTGTAGGGTACAACTGAGAGGGTAATTCCCATTCATTTAGATCCATGTTTTTTGGAGGATGTAATTCATGAATAGTTGTGTTATCATTTGCAGGAGGATTGATATCAGATAGTGTGCGGTGTTGATACCAAGGTTCGTAGAATGGATAAAATGCTTTCCAATTTCTGATAAATTCTTCAGCAGAATTTCCTATGTCACTCGCGATATGAAGAAATGGTTTGTAAAGCATAATTTCAACTCTACATAAGTCATCATAAGAAGATTTGGTTGTGGATTGTATTGAGGAATATCGTGGTATGATACAAATAATTACTTGTTCTAGTCTTTATTTCCATTTGTTTGTCTAACGACAAGGATCATATGACCATGATCTTTCTATTTCTATAAGTGATGTGGATTCTAAGGTAGATGGTCGATTGATGTAGGTATATATGAAGTTTGGTGATGGAGTGGTGGTGTTCTTTTCTGGAAGGCACATATAGATTTGTCGGCTTACATTTAAAGGGAAGAATGAGCGACTACACAATGTTAATGTAATTTTTGTATCATATAACAGGTTTCTTGTGCTCTTATTTCACGATCGACAAGAGTTTCTGCAAGGAATTTTTGAAATGCAGACGTTGTCGGGTCAACATTAGGTGAAGCGAGTACAATTCTATGTAGCATGTCATGGAATGTTTCAGATTTTTTTCTGGTTTGGATGCATATTTCGCAATATATTTCTGAACGTCATGGATTGAGAGAACTGGTTGGAAATAAAAATTTGTACGCCAGATAGATAGGATGGTAGGGTTATGGGTATTTAGTCGAACATCATTGTGAGTGGGGGTGTATGTATTTTGGCCATTGGAGTTAATGAGCAAGGAGGAACGTGCATGTAATTCCCAAGGTGCTTTATATCGACATTTGAATGAGGAGCCTTTTTTCTGAGGCATGTGTTTTCAGTACATTTTGTGTGTCTCTTGATGCAATTCATAAGTTGGACATAATCATTAAAAGGATTTTTTCTAAGAATATGATACATGCACAATAAGCAAGGGTCTTCTAAATTTGTTTGAGAAATTGATTGGTTAGAAACTGTAGAAAGTAGAGGGTTCCAAGCTGATATGTATTTTCCGAATAATTTCTTAGTCCTACCAACTACTTATATGATATCCCGATTAAGAGTTTCCATATCAGGTGCAATTTGTATCCAGAGGAAGCCATGGATGTGTGTTGATCCTCTATGTTTCTATTCTACCTACGAAGGATGTATTTTGATTAGAAAATTTTGAGTTAAATGGAGTTTGATGTATAGAGAATTATGAATGTAATGTGGTAGAGTGCATACCTATACCAGTAGTCTTTTGTTTGAAAGTGTTTCTCCAAGATAAATTCACGAAATATTGTGAATCTGTGGTGCACATATAGTGATGTTAAGTGGGGATTAGAGATAATGTTATCATTCATCCATTTGTGTTGTTTTGTAACATTAGGAGGTGGAATTCCTGGTGCCATGATTACATGAATATCAGGGAATTTTGAATCAGCTGCACTTAATGTGAACAAGAACGTTGGGCAGGTGAGTTGAGATATCATGTCTATCAATTCATTTTTAGCTTTGTGCAAAAAAGATCTTGTGCCACGTAGAGAGCTACTAAAGCACAACACTTGTTCTACCAATTTGTCGTCTAGAAATTGTTCTAATCGGATGTTCAATTCATGGATTGATGTTGGGAAGCCATCTCTGATCTTTTATTTTACAAAGAAGGATTTTGTTTCTTGATTGTGATGATGCATCATGATATTGAATATGTAGTATCCAAAGCGAAGGTGCTTTCTGAATCTGTTATCGTGGTAATGCAAAAGATGAGGTGTGTATTCATCTAACTGCACTCTCTTTATTCTTGGTTGATTTGGTAGTGAAGTTCCTGTGGGAAATAGGGTTGGGAAATCCATAGAGAGGATACCTTCTGTGTTGTATTCATTGATTGGGGATAGGCTTATTGGTGGCCATTGAATTGTATTAGCAGAATGGTAGTTGTATGCATGTAAATAATGTCGTATTTCTTGGATTTCTGTATTTATATTAGGAATAGTGGGAATGAATGATGATGTATGGTGTGGGTATTGGTTTACGGAATATTCAGTGGGGCAAACTAGTGTTTCAATTGACAGTTGAGTAGTTGGATCTGTGGTATTATAATTGTGAAGGGATGAGGAGATATCAGTGGGGATTTCTGGTAAGGATGCTAGTGCATTGTTATCAATGAGAGCATTCCTATAGTAAGGATCATTTTTAAATTTGTATTCTAATTCAGCGAGAACACGATGTCTACTTACAATGCAATCATAAGCTTGATGGTCATTACTTTGACGGGCAACAATTAAAATATCCAAGTTTGCAACACATCGTGGCAACATGCATGTTATTTCTGTAATGTCTTGCGGAAAGAAAATTGTGCAGCCAGTGTATTTATATTGGCCACCATGTGCGTTTGTTACTTGGAATATAGGGTTAAACCTAGCAATAAGCATTTCTTATATTTGTGAAAGAGCAGTCACGACAGGTGGTTGAGGACGAGGGTCCATGTTGTTTGATAATGAGAAACGATGAATTTTGTTTTCAGACATGCATTTATAGAAACAATAGATTTGGTTTGACATGTGGATATGTATTCCAAAATAGGATTCAAGACAAATTGAGCATGGTGATTTAGGTGCAAGCTTGTCTATTCTTGCACGAAATTCACGTTGAGCATCATTAGTATGAACGTTGTTTAAAGCATGTGAAATGGAGGGACAGGTTGAATGAGATATGGATGAATTTGTTTGAGCATCATTATTGTGAACGTTGTTGAAAGAATGTGGAATGGAGGGTGGTGGAAAATGAGTTGTAGATGAATTTGTTAGATTGGTTTGATGAAAAGATTGACGACTTGAAAATTGGGAAAGAGAATTGCTTTCAGAGTAGGAATTGTTTGATAGAAATTGTGAATATTCATCGTATGTTCTTGACGATGAATTTTGAGTTTTCTTTTGCCTTTTGCTTGTTTGGGAATCTTTGAGGGCTTTTTTAGCATGATAAGCATCATGTCGACATGCATTTATTTGTTCTTTATTTGCTGCATAGTATCTTCACGCGTGTTCATCATTAGAAGTAGTAGACATTTCGATAATTTAATGCACTTACACGAAAGAGAGGTGGAATGAAAATGTTAGTTGGAGAGACAACAACCATGTTATTGTATGAAAGGGGAAAAAATAAATTGAAGTTTAAAATTTATTTTTGTTAATATATTATTATAAAAATGTGTTTGAAAGTAAATTTTCATAATTTGTAGCTACAGAGGAAGATAATAAGATGTGTAACGTGTTGATAACAATATGTTTGATGGAATATTTAATTATTTTAGAGATGTACATGAAGATAACTGGATATGTAATGTGTAAAGTTGCTTGATTTGTTAATAGGGAAAATTTTAAAGTAATGTGAATTACCTTAAATGAAATTACATACAATTAGATGTTGTGTTGGAAAAAATCTGAGTAAAGAATAAGAGATATATTTGGAGAGGCATAAAAAGGAATATGGTCTATAAACGTATTTTTAAATTAAAGTAATAGAAATTAGGAATAATGCAAAAGTACTTGTAACAATATTTCTCTATGATATTGAGATTTCATTGATTTCTTGAAGGATGTTGTTGCATTCTGTTGAGAATTGCAAGATCTCTTCTTTGATGATAACACATTTCAAGGGTGGTATGTCTCTAAATGTTTTTTTCTTCACTGATACTGTGAAGATGTGATATGTCTAGATTACTTTGGAGACAATTTCCTTTATCACATCAGGATCCTCAGAATACAAATAGAAGTCCTTTGCAGTAACTCCAAGGATTGTAGATGCTGCGTCTTCGAAAGAAACTGTTGAAACCAACTAACCAGTGTGATCTTGTACATATATCTTTAGTAAGTATATGTAATCACAGTCAGTTACTTTAGTGTTGCATTTAGGGCAATACCGTGTGCTTGCATTCTTTGGAATAAGTTTCTTCATGCATTTTTTCTTATCAACAATAGATGGGCATGATAGGTAGTAAAAATTGTCCATCCATATTTTTTTTTATTGTTCCCTTGACTTGGTAGAATGCAGGTATCTTTGAGGACTCAATATTGTAAATATCCACAATCGTTATTTTTTTCGGTTGATGGCCAAAATAAGGTGAATATATTTTTTTTTAGTGGTGTAGAAGTTGTAGTGGAACCTTATTTTCAAAACCATGACATTAGGATATGAGCCTCTTCGATGTCAGGATCTACAAGAATAATCCATCTTGTTGTAGTACCGAAATTTTTTCCATTAAATTCAGCAACACGAGTGGACTTGATTTCTCTGATGGGATTATTTCCTGTAACACATAAGCTGGAAATTCCTTTTGATACTCCATCAAATTTACCTCCCCAAAAGGTTGCATCCATGTTATATCCAGACATTTCTTGAAGATTTACTGTTTGTTTCGTAACTTCAGAGCCATATTTTCTATGTATGGTGCATGGATTGCAAATGCTAGTAACAATACCAAGAACATCAAGAATGGAGTTGATGTTTCTTGTTCTAATATCATTGATTGATTTTATATTGAAATGCACTGTTGGGTTGGATCTTCTTTCATTGGAAACATGATATATGGTAGATGTAGCATTTAACAAGATTTCCAACTCATATTTTAAGTGGTTGTATTGTTTATTAGCCATTTTCACATTTCCTTTTGACACAATGTACATATTTCGAACTTGGATTTTATCAAAGAAATTATCGGCAACATTTTTGAAACATGTAATGTGTATTTCTGCACCTTCTGTATTGTAGAGATCAAAGCCAAACACTTTACTAGGACCATATTGATTTTGAAATTGTCGAAGAGGTGTCTTTCTTTAAAAATATCCTTTTATGCACCAGTTTGAATTGTAAGAGTTTACTGCTTTGATTGGAATTTGGACTAGTGTAATGGATGTAGTAGGAATGTCAGAAATGGTGCAGTGCCTTTTCGACAAAGGTTGTTGTTTTGATGAGGATGAAGCTACTTCTTGAGAAGTGGTCTGGATACTCAGATTTTTTGGAATACCAAATAAAGGTGCAGATGTAGTACAAATTTCGAAGTCTAGTAGCGTTATACACCTACACGGTAAATGATAGTAATAAGAGCAATTTTTAGAGTTCAAAGTCATATGAAAGAAATTTGTAAAGTTTAAATAAGAATTTTGTAACAAATTCACATTGATGGACCAATAGCTGAAGTAGTCAAAATTTTAACATGTATTATTGAACCTTTTTGAAGCAAGCTTGGTTAAATGAGGTCATTAAAAGTTATTGGAAGCATAAAGTGCTTCATATGTGTGACATCAGAGATGGCGGTGCGATATCATACTGTTGAACTTTGCATTGATGTAATACGATCAAGTTCAACGATTTGTCGAAATGGTTGAATATGACCTTTCCCCAAGAGAATTGAGGAAATAACATTCTTAGTAAGTGTTGTTGTCATTTTCTGAAAACAGAGATAAAAGAATAATTAAAATTGTTTATATGTGATTTTGAGTTAGATATATAGCTACAATTCCTATATAACTACATGAGAAGTTAAAGGAAGTCGAAATGGATCATTAATAGGTAAATGTAAGTTAAAAAATAATGATTGTGTGAGTGAAAAAAATATGGAAATATGTAAAAGTAAAGGTTTTTTCAAAAATCATAGATGAAGCTGTAGTTATTGTTTGAAAAGTTAGTTTTTGTAAATGAATCTAAAGTTTAATATATAAAAATTATGGATCATTTGTAAGTAAATATTAGTTAAGTTAAAACTAATTATTATGTTGAATATAAAAAAATATATGATAAAAATGTTGATGGTCTTCGAAAAAAAAAATGCGTGATAGTTGATATTTATAAAAATTTATATAATCTAATAAAATAATGAATAACAAAAGTTAATATTGACCAAAAATTATAGAATTTAATAAAAAGAGAATTGAATAGAAAAATTCAATTTATCTATTAATATACCTATATTTTGTTTTTCAATTTCAATATACACTTATATGCCTAAATACAAGACAAAATTTAAATACATGAATCCATTGATATAGAATTCCAATAAATTTATACAAAAAGAGTTATGACTTTTATAAAAATTTATATAATCTAATAAAAAAAATGAATAATAAAAGTTAATATTGACCAAAAATTATAGAATTTAATAAAAATAGAATTGAATAGAAAAATTCAATTTATGTATTAATATACCTATATTTTGTTTTTCAATTCCAATATACACTTATAATACCTAAATACAAGATAAAATTTAGATACATGAATCCATTGATATAGAATTTAAATAAATTTATACAAAAAGAGTTATGACTTGGAGTTATAAAGACGCATCAGATAATTCATGACATTATAATATCTCCACATGAAAAATAATCCATGCATAAGAGTGCATGAAAAACAAGTGAATTTTAATATTTTTGTAATTAAAAATATCTTTCCAATAAAATTGGCTAAAAATATCATATTTCATGTTTGAACAAAACAAATAACCCCAAAGTATTAGTAATAAGAAAGAATCTTCTACAAAACACTGAAACACTAAAAAAAATGAAATTGACCAATATAAGATTAGTTAGGCAAGATTTCAAGATTTTCTATTATTTAGTGGCAATCCTTGATAACTACTGAAAGTTATTGGGGTGTCTAGAAGGCAGTCAAATTTTTGAAGGAACACAAATAGATTGAGCTAGGCAAGATGAGAAAGTAGAGCAAGCCCCATGATAAAATAGTAAAATTAATTTCCCACACCTAGCCCATAAAATTGTTGCCCTCCCTTTCCTAGAGAGATAAGGACTTTGTCAAGTATGAACTTCACTAGAACATTCAAACTTTGTTTTCTAAAGAGTTGTTGGAACACGAATAGACTGGGCACATAAACTTATATACTCTAAAACTTAATGTACACACAACACAACTATAACTAAAATGAAATATTCGTAGCTAAACCTATAAGTAAAATGAAATATTCACAGCTATATGGAAAAAGAATAAAAAAAAAATGAATCATTTAATAAAGCATAAAAGTAAACCTTAAAACATTTAAAAATTCAGTTTATGAATGAAAAGCTATAAAAGCATTGTCGATTTGTTATGCTGGTGCTTAATTCTATTATGAATGAAGAGCTATAAAGCCTATGGAAAGTAGAGAAAATTTTAAGACTTAATATTCAAACGTGAACTAATATCTATTGTGGTAATTTTTGACCTTAAAATTTTCCCTACTCGATAGTGCAAAAATGGCAGATGGATTCACTCATCGGAAGGATGGTCTAAAATACAATTACACCAACATGAAAGGGAAATGCGGTATGAGTAGTAACCCATACGGTACTGAACCATGTCCACTCGCATAGTGAGAAAGTGGATCAAGGTTCAAAATGTTATAGGAAGCAAAAGCACCTGGCCTTAACCCTGTTTGAGCCTATGGTTGGATAGTTCAAGCCAGAGTGAAGGTCGATCTGAGTGACCCATGTCAAGCTCCGTTTTTGGTGATGTGTTTACCCTAGGAAATGAGGTTCTCAAATGGAGATGATTCGAAGATAAAGTGTGTTTGGTATATAAACCTATCCAACACATGAATGCTTAACATGGATAAATTTGTGTGCAATTGGCATATCATTCCAGCTACACGGATCGTTGAATATAACTGCCCTGGTAGCGTAGCTGTGGTCAATTTCCATAATATTATATTGTGGATGAGTTTGGAAGTGAATCAATGAAGCGTATTCACATTGGTGATTTTAGTCAGACAACAAGAGAGTATGGGACAGAAGCATGCTTTCGGCATGAGTCTTGAAAGAGTAATCATGCTTGTAGCACATCAGAGGAAAATGCAAATCACATAGGGATTGTTACTCGGCCTGTCCAATTAGGATTTTGGACCTATAACATCCAAAAAAATATTATAATTGTGGCCTTTATCATTTAACAGAGTAGATATTAAATTGACACCTTGTGTTCTGGTTGTGGGTTGTAAGTATTTTGGCTATCCCAATTTGATGTTTCAATGGAGAGCTGAAATTCATATACAGAAAATAATGGTTCATTAAGAAATGAACGAAATATTATTAATGGAAATTTTGGTACTCTTATGGCAATTTAAACCTTCTGGGAAAACGTGTTTGATCTCACATGGTCAGATTATGCCTTAATTAGGTGGATTCGAGTACAAGACTCTTTCAATAAAATTGGCTAAAAATATCATATTTCATGTTTGAACAAAAAACATCAGCACAAAGTATCAATAATAATAAATAATCTTCTACAAAACACTGAAACAGTAAAAAAAATGAAATTGACCAATCTAAGATTAGTTATGCAAGATTGCAATATTTTCTATTATTTAGTGGCAATCCTTGATAAATACTGAAATTTATTGGGGTGTCTAGAAGGAAGTCAAATTTGTGAAGGAACACAAATAGACTCAGCTGGGCAAGATGAGAAAGCTAAGCAAGCCCCATGAGAAAATAGTAAAATTAATTGCCCACACCTAGCCCATAAAATTGTTGCCCTGCCTTTCCTCAAGAGATAAGGACTTTTTCAAGTATGACCTTCACTGGAACATTCAAACTCTATTTTATAAAGGGTTTCTGGAACACGAATATACTGAGCACACAAACTTCTGTACTCTAAAACTTAGTGTACAAACAACACAACTATAAATAAAATGAAATATTCATAGCTAAACGTATAAGTAAAATGAAATATTCACACCTACATGAAAAAATCATAAACAAAGAATGAATCATTTAATAAAGCATAAAAGTTAACCTTTTAACATTTAAAAATTTAGTTTATGAATGCAGAGCTATAAAAGCCTTGTGGTGACCAACCACCCAAGCACTGAGTTTTAAAACAAGAGCAAGACCTGCAGATACCATGACACCTCCTAACTTATATCTACAGTGGTAATTTCTGACCTTAAAATTTTCCCTACTGGGTAGTGCAAAAATAGCAGATGGATTCACTCATCGGGAAGGATGGTCTAAAAGAAAATTACACCAACATGAAACATAAATGAGGTATGAGTAGTAACCCATATGGTACTGAACCATGTCCACTCGCATAGTGACAAAGTGGATCAAGGTTCAAAGTGTTACCAGTAGAAAACGCCCCTGACGTTAACCCTATTTGAGCATATGGTTGGAGTTAACCCTATTTGAGCCTATGGTTGGATAGTTCAGTCCGGAGTAAAGGTCGATCCGAGTGACCCATTTCAAGCTCCTTTTTTGGTGACATGTTTACCCTGGGCAATGATGTTCTCAAATGGATATGATTCAAAGATGAAGTGTGTTTGGTATTCAAACCTATCCAACACATGAATGCTTAACATGGATAAATTTGTGTGCAATTGGCATATCATTCCAGCTACATGGATCGTTGAATATAGTTTCCCTGGTAGCGTAGCTATGGTCAATTTCCATAATGTTATATTTTGGATGAGTTTGGTAGTGAATCAATGAAGTGTATTCACGATGGTGATTTTAGTTAGATAGCAATAAAGTATGGGACATAAGCATGCTTTTGGCATGAGTCTTCAAAGAGTAATGATGGTTTGGAGCACATCAGAGGAAAATACAAATCACATGGGGATTGTTACTTGGCCTGTCCAGTTAGGATTATGGAACTATAACATCGAAAAAAATATTATAATTGTGGCATGTATCTTTTAGCAGAGTAGAGATTAAATTCACACCTTGTGTTCTGGTTGTAGGCTGTAAGTATTGTGTTTATCCCAATTTGATGTTTCAATGGACAACTGAAATTCATATACAGAAAAGAATGATTCATTAAGAAATTAATGAAATATTATTAATGGAAAGTTTTGTAATTTTATGGTGATGTAAACCTTTTTGGCAAACGTGTTCGATCTCACATGGTGAGATTGGGCCTTAAGTAGGTGGATTTGAGTACAAGACTCTTTCAATAAAATTGGCTAAAAATATCATATTTCATGTTTGAACAAAACACATCAACACAAAGTATCAGCAATAAGAAAGAATCATATACAAAACACTAAAACACAAAAAAAAAAATGAAATTGACCAATCTAATATTACTTAGGCAAGATTGCAATATTTTCTATTATTTAGTGGCAATCCTTGATAACTAATGAAAGTTATTGGGGTGTCTAGAAGGTAGTCAAATTTGTGAAGGAACATGAATAGACTGAGTTTGGCAAGATGAGAAAGCGGAGCAAGCCCCATGAGAAAATAGTAAAATTAATTGCCCACACCTAGCCCATAAAATTGTTTCCCTGCCTTTCCTCGAAAGATAAGGACTTTGTCAAGTATGAAATTCACTGGAACATTCAAACTCTATTTTCTAAAGAGTTCCCGCAATAGGAATATACTGAGCACAAAAAATTCTATACTCTAAAACTTAATGTACACACAACACAACTATAACTAAAATGAAATATTCACAGCTAAAGCTATAAGTAAAATGAAATATTCACAGCTATATGGAAAAAGCATAAATAAACAATGAATCATTTAATAAAGCATAAAATTAAACCTTAAGACATTTAAAATTTCATTTTATGAATGAAAAGCTATAAAATCCATGTGGTCACCAACCACCCAAGTACTGAGTTTTAAAATAAGATCAAGACCTATAGATACCATGAAACCTCCTAACTAATATCTACCATGGTAATTCCTGACCTTAAATTTTTCCTACTGGGTAGTGAAAAAATTGCAGATGGATTCACTAATCAGGAAGGATGGTCTAAAAGACAATTAAACCAACATGAAATGGAAATGAGGTATGAGTAGTAACCCATACGGTACTGAACCATGTCCACTTGTGTAGTGACAAAGTGGATCAAGGTTCAAAGTGTTACTGGTAGAAAAAGCACCTAGCCTTAACCCTGTTTAAGCCTATGGTTGGATAGTTCAGGCCAGAGTGAAGGTCGATCCGAGTGACCAATGTCAGACTCCTTTTTTTTTTATGTGTTTACCCTAGGAAATGAGGTTCTCAAATGGAGATGATTTGAAGATGAAGTTTGTTTTGTATTCAAACCTATCCAACACATGAATGCTTAACATGGATAAATTTGTGTGCAATTGGAATATCATTCCAGCTGCATGGATCATTGAATATAGTTTCCCCCATAGCGTATTTGTGCTCAATTTCCATAATATTAGATTGTGGATGAGTTTGGTAGTGAATCAATGAAGTGTATTCACGTTGGTGATTTTAGTCAGACAACAGGAAAATATGGGACAAAACCATGCTTTTGGCATAAGTCTTCAAAGAGTAATCATGGATTGTAGCACATCAGAGGAAAATAAAAATCACACAGGGATTGTTATTTAGCTTGTCGAGTTAGGATTGTGGACCTATAACATCCAAAAAAATATTATAATTGTGGCCTGTATCATTTAGCAGAGTCTAGATTAAATTCACACCTTATGTTATGGTTGTGGGATGTAAGTATTGTGGTTATCCCAATTTGATGTTTCAATGGAGAACTGAAATTCATATACATGTCTAAAAGACGATTACACCAACATGAAACAGAAATGAGGTATGAGTAGTAACCCATACGGTACTGAACCACGTCCACTCGCACAGTGACAAAGTGGATAAAGATTCAAAGTGTTACTGGTAGAAAAAGAACATGCCCTTAACCTTGTTTGAGCCTATGGCTGGATAATTCAGGCGAGAGTGAAGGTCCATCCGAGTGACCCATGTCAGGCTCCTTTTTTGGTGATGCATTTACCCTAGGCAATGAGGTTCTCAAATGGAGATGATTCGAAGATGAAGTGTGTTTGGTATTCAAACCTATCCAACACATGAATGCTTAACATGGATAAATTTGTGTGCAATTGGAATATCATTCCAGCTACATGGATGAGTTTGGCAGTGAACCAATGAAGTATATTCACGTTGGGGATTTTAGTCAAATAGAAAGAAAGTATGGGACAGAAGAAAGATTTTGGCATGAGTCTTTAAAGAGTAGCCATGGCTTGTAGCACATCAGAGGAAAATAAAAATCACACAGGGATTGTGACTTGGCCTTTCCAGTTAGGATTGTCGACCTATAACATCCAAAAAAATATTATAATTGTGGCCTATATAATTTAGAAAAGTAGATATTAAATTCACACTTTATTTTTCGTTGTGGGCTGTAGGTATTGTGGTTATCCCAATTTGATGTTTCAATGGAGAACTAAAATTCATATATCGAAAAGAATGATTCATTAAGAAAAAAACAAAATAACATGAATAGACTGAGTTAGGTAAGATGAGAAAGCAGAGCAAGCCCCATGATAAAATAGTAAAATAAATTTCCCACACCTAGCCCATAAAATTGTTGCCCTGCCTTTCCTTGAGAGATAAGGACTTTGTCAAACATGAACTTCACTGGAACATTCAAATTCTATTTTCTAAAGAGTTTCTGGAACAAGAACAGATTGAGCACACAAACTTCTATACTCTAAAAATTAATGTACACACAACACAACTATAAGTAAAATGAAATATTCATAGCTAAACCTATAAGTAAAATGAAATATTCACAGCTATATGGAAAAAGCATAAATAAACAATGAATCATTTAATAAAGCATAAAACTAAACCTTAAAACATTTAAAAATCCAGTTTATGAATGCAAAGCTATAAAATCCTTGTCGATTTGTTATGTTGGTGCTTAATTCTATTATGAATCCAGAGTTATAAAAGCCTATGGAAAGAAGATAAAATTTTAAGGCCTAATATTCAAAGCTAAACTAATATTTACAGTGGTAATTTGTAACCTTAAAATTTTCCCTACTGGGCAGTGAAGAAATGGCAGATGGATTCACTTATCAGGAAGGATGGTCTAAAAGAAAATTACACCAACATGAAATGGAAATGAGGTATGAGTAGTAACCCATACGGTACTGAACCATGTCCACTCGCACACTGAAAAAGTAGATCAAGGTTCAAACTGTTACCGATAGAAAGAGCACCTGGCCTTAACCCTGTTTGAGCCTATGGTTGGATAGTTTAGGCTAGAGTGAAGGTCAATCCGAGTGACCCATGTCAAGATCCTTTTTTGGTGATGTGTTTACCCTGGACAATGAGGTTCTCAAATGGAGATCATTTGAAGATGAAGTGTGTTTGGTATTCAAACCTATCCAACACATGAATTCTTAACATGGATAAATTCAAACTCTGTTTTCTAAAGAGTTGCTGGAACACGAATAGACTGAACGCAGAAACTTTTGTACTCTAAAAATTAATGTACACACAACACAACTATAACTAAAATGAAATATTCACAGCTAAACCTAAAAGTAAAATGAAATATTCACAGCTATATGGAAAAAACATAAATAAACAATGAATCATTTAATAAAGCATAAAAGTAAACCTTAAAAAAATTAAAAGTTCAGTTTATGAATGCAGAGCCATAAAAGCCTTGTCGATTTGTTATGTTGGTGCTTAATTCTATTATGAATGCAGATAAGATGCCCATGTCTAACTCTTTTTTTGGTGATGTGTTTACCCTAGGCAATGAGGTTCTCAAAAGGTGTTGATTCAAAGATCGAGTGTGTTTGGTATTTAAACCTATCCAACACGTGAATTCCTAACATGGATAAATTTATGTGCAATTGGCATATCATTCCAGCTGCATGGATCGTTGAATATAGTTTCCTTGGTAGCGTAGCTGTGGTCAATTATGAGTTTGCAGTGAATCAATGAAGTGTATTCACGTCGGTGATTTTAGTTAGACAGCAAGAAAGTATGGGACATAAGCATGCTTTTGGCATGACTCTTCAAATAGTAATCATGGCTTCTAGCACATCAGAGGAAAATACAAATTAGACAGGGATTGTTATTTTGCCTTAACCCTGTAACATCCAAAAAAATATTATAATTGTGGCCTATATCATTTAGCAGAGTACAGTTGCATGAACATTGTGGGAAAAGATGGAGGCAGAGTAACAATTTAGTTTAACATATCATCATTATATTTCTAAATTGAAAGAGACATTAGTAAAGTCATGTTTGAACTCCCCTAGAGACAGAGCAAGCATCAACAATAATAGCAGAAGAGAAACAACAACTTCTCCATTGTCCATGCTACTATTATAATCTCAATCCCTTTGCTAAAAACACCCACTCGAGGCCCTACAACCAAAATCCTTACAGGATGAGGAACTAAAATAAAAAACGTGTGACTAAAATGACAATTAAGTGTAAAATCTAGTGAAAAAATACAGTGAAATGCACATTTAACTATAAAGAGTTGCATTTTTCACACAGTAAAAACATGAAGTGAACCTAGAAGATGAAAATCCATACGCTAAACACAAATGAAGTAAAACCCCTTCTTAACCTTTGCGATAGATCAAAACCAGGATTCATATACATATTATATTTTCATAGTTAAGGAGCATTAACGTCTGATATGAAATGTGAGAACTTCTTATTTATAATACATAGATTGACTGTAGGGGCATTTACTGGATATGACACCTTTAAAGAAAGGATGAAATCCAGAAGCTATCTGGCCCTTTACAGACTTTACCTAAAGAAATAATAGAAGCAATCACTAATGATCTGGAAATGAAACTATTTGTTTGTTGGTGCAAGGTAATCATTATCCATAAACTTATGTGTGCAAACTGTTTAATATGTTTTGCAATTGGAACAAAAATGCTTTTGGTGAATTTATGAGTCTTTTTGTGTCTAGGAGGCTTATTTATTTTTACTATTTAACATCTTTAACTCTGTAAAAACATAGCAAATAAATCACATAATATAACACATCATATGATAAGGCAGTTCACCCCTCTTAGGCTACATCTGCCGGGTCTAAGGCTCCAAAATGGGCATGTCCTTGCTCTTATTATGCTCAGAAAATGGCTGTAAAGTGTGAAGAAAGACTAACATGAAAAAATAGCTATATAAATGAGTTCAGAATATAGAAAACAGTAAGGAATGACTATAGTTTCACTTCCAACGGTTAACCACAGCTCAACACAGCTCCAATCGCTAAATGGCCCTAGTTGCCCTGAAAAATCTCGTTAATGTTTTTGGCCTTTGAAAGTCTTCAAAAAGAAATAAAACCTATCCCAATGGCTCTAGAATACTATAAGTAGTCAAAAATGACTTTTGGTTCACCTAAAATGGTTAACCAAAGTTCAACACAACTCCAAACCCAAAATGGCCCTAGTGGCTCAAAAATCTTCTCCGAAGCTAAACAGGCTAAAGATCAGATCCAATGGCTTTGAAACCTATACCATTGGCTTCAGAATGCTGAGAGGATACGAAATAAAAAAAAATCGCTCCAAAAGGTTGAGCCTATCAAAAGCTATGGCCAAAACAACGTTAATTAAAAATCCCACTAAATGTGGGCTAATAGGAGTTAACACTCCAAAAATGGTGGAATTCCCCTGATTTGGTGCCGCGCTGCCATAGTTAGTGGAACCACTAATGGTCACATTAAATGGGATGGAATGGGCGGTCACATGCATTAAGAAACCCATCGGAAAAACCGCATGCTAAACTGTTTGATAAACATGGCATTTAATATTATGTAATGTGGCCACATGACCCGGATTCCACGTGGATTATTTGGGTGGTTAGGTCCTTTAGGCCATGTTTAATGGTGTAAGGGTCACATGAATAGGGGGGTGGCCCCCTTTTGCCGCCGCCCAAAACAATTTAGCACCATAAAGTAAACTTGACCTCTCCATATGATCAGAATCAACATGGAACCCAATGGTAAGTCATGGGCGCTCTAACCCGTAGGTCGCAGGTTCAAAACTCAGTGCTACCATAAAAATTTTCATAGCCATATTTCACCATGGCTTGGGGCAGCATGGCAGCCTTCGGGATTGCCACATGGCACCCTTTTATTGGCCATAATTTACCAAGGTCAAATCAACAACCCGCCACAATATGCCACTTGTCATCATTGGATTGGTTTGAATGGAATATTCTAAGGAATATTCCCGAAATATTTTTTTTTAATAATTGCCAAAGTCAATTCAACCTTGGTCAAACTCAATTTTTTGCAGTTTACTAAAAACTTCAAACCTGCATAACTTCCACATACAGTGTCGGATTTGAGTGTCGTTTGTGGCATGAGGATCGTATTGCCGAGGCTTATCTGATCATTCAGGTTCCAACCAATTTTTATCTTTTTCCATAGGTTTGACTTGAGCTCCTAATCACACCTCCCAAATGAAATGCTTTTGGAACCCAAAAGCTCACTGAAATGATGAACTGAACTGTAGTATAGAAAATGAGAGAATAAACATCCACTTCTCTTCATCCCTTCCAAAAATTTCTTTGCATATAAAATGAAATTGAACCCAAACTTGAAATAAATTCACTCTTCCCTTAACTGATGCTAATCCTCCTATCAAGAGATTCTTTTCTTGCACTCACTCAGCAAATTACTGGCGAGAAAATTGCAGAAGTAATCTTAACATCATGTCCTAAATGGACTACAAGCTTCTTGGAAAAAATTTCCTCACTTGTCAACTGAAATACATGCATACAACATCTGAAATTTTCATGTACAAAATGAAGATGAATTACTGCATTATGAAGTTAATCCACTTCCTACCAAGCTAACTCCATGGCATCTTTTGCTGCAAGCGCAATTCTTCATTTGAATCTTCCATTTCCATATCGATAATGGACTCCATAGATCCACTTGCGCCAAACTGTTTGTCCCTTAGTTGCATATGCTTTGGACGATAAGTTGGATGAAAGGTCCAACAATGAGAGGCACCATGTCCCTTCCTTTGAAAAAATGTGCAACTTTCAATAACTTTCTGAGAAATATTTCTTTCCCTTTTCTGCTTCCTGTGTGCTTTCTTTTTCAACTAGCATCTTGAAGCAACATGGTTAAATCCACCACAAAATGTGCAACAAAATTTTCTTTCATCTAAACAAGAAAAATGATCGTTCTTTGCTGAAAAATAATCAAATTGATCATGTGAATGATTATACCTTTTTTACTGCATGGAATTTCCATCATTTTTGTCTTCGAAAGAAGATGAACTAGTAGAGGAAACAACTTTCCTTTTCAGACTTTCATCAATGTTCTTGTCTTGAAAACTGCTTACATTTGCATGCTTGCCATAAGCGACATATTTACCTACTAGTTGCTGTAATGATGGCTTCAAAAAATGGCAATCATCCTTAATTTTTTTTGGATATATATGTATTTGAGAACTTGGGATAAAGGTTCTCTTAAAATTTACATTACATGCATTCAAGGATTTGAATTCTTTGCCATAAAACTACTCATATCCAAGAACAATATTCTTGGGACACTCCACCACCGAAATAGGGTCAACCATGCCTTGTGCATGCTTTCCCAAACCTTTTCCTTCATGATATCCCATCTTAAACATTAATTTGGACACTATACCCCTTGTATGTTTTTCAAAAGAACCAACACACTTTTCAATAGCGGAAATTGAAGACAAGTTTGAATGGTTTACCTCTTTCTCAGACATTTTCTTGGATAAATATTCTTGAGCTTGAAGGATTTGTTTCTCCATGTCATGCAACCTTTGGAGAATTTATTCCTTCTCGTCCCTCTTAGCCAACAATTGTGCATGAAGCTTAACACTTTCTCTTTGATCCTTAATGAGAATCTGCACCATGTCCTTCACCTTAATGAATTCATTCTTCATGTCATCATTGAAGAATCTCGTGAAGGAGGAAACTTCAGTTGTAGAAGAAGTTGACATTATGTAAATGGTCAAAAGAAAAAGGAACTTCTGAAGAAAAGTTCTCAAAGCTTTCCAAAAAATGACAAGCTTTTAACCAAATGTCAGTAAAGACCCCTTCTTGTTCAAGCAGCCATAAAACACAAACTATTGGAGTTTGTTTTCCAAAGATAATCTTGAGGTACTTTGGGGTAAGGAAATAGCCAACAACTCTTTTTTCCTTTCCAAGACTTAGCTATCAAAAAATATCTTTTCAACTCAAGAAAACTCATACAAGCAACCATTTTGCAACCAATAAAATAGTAAGATTGACTTTTTTAACAACTTTTGCACAACAACAAATGCTCATTCAATGCTCAACCTGAGCACAACCAAGATTAACCAAAGATCTGATACTAATCTGATCTCAAATGTGAGAACTTCTTATTTCTAATATAGAGATTGACTGTAGGGGCATTTACTAGATATGTAAGCTTTAAAGAAAGAATGAGATCCAGAAGCTATCTGGCCCTTTACAGACTCTGCCTAAAGAAATAATAGAAGAAATCACTAATGATCTAGAAATTAAACTACTTGTTTGTTGGTGCAATGTATTCATTATCCATAAACTTATGTGTGCAAACTTTTTAATATGTTTTGCAATTGGAACAAAATTATTTTGGTGAATTTATGAGTCTTTTTGTGTGTAGGAGGCTTATTTATTTTTATTTTTTAACATATTTAACTCTGTAAAAACACATAAAATAAATCCTAGAGTATAACACAGCATATGATAAGTCATTTCACCCCTCCTGGGCTACATCTGCCAGGTCCAAGGCCCCCAAATGGGCATGTCCTTGTTCTTATTATGCTCAGAAAATGGTTATACAGTGTGAAGAAAGCCTAAATAGGCAAAAATAGTTGTAGAAATATGTTCAAAACACAAAAAACAATAAGGAATTACTATAGTTTCACCTCCAATGGTTAACCATAGCTCAACACAACTCTAACCCCAAAATGGCCCTAGTGGCCCTGAAAACTCTCCTGAAGGTTCTTAGCCTCTTAAAGTCTTCAAAAGGAACTAAACGTTGTCCCAATGGCTCTAGAATGCGGTAAATAGTCAAAAATGACCTTTTCTTCACCTAAAATGGTTAACCACAGCTCAACACAGCTCCAAACCCAAAATGGCCCTAGGGGCTCAAAAATATTCTTCGAAGCTAAATAGGCTAGAGATCAGCTCCAAGAGCACTGAAACCTATACCATTTTCTTTATAATTCTGAGACGATACGAAATCAAAAAAAAAATCGCTCTAGAAGGTTGAGCCTATCAAAAGTTATGGCCAAAACAGTCTTTTGCCCAATGTTAATTAAAAATCCCACTAAGTGTGGGCTAATTAGAGTTAACACTCCAAAAATGGAAAAATTTCTCTGATTTGGTGGCACACTACCATAGTCAGCAGAACCACCAACTGTCACATTAAATGGGATGGAATGGGCGGTCACATCCATTAACAAACCCGCCGGAAAAACTGCATGCTAAATCGTTTGATAAACATGGCATTTAACATTATGTAACGTGGCCACATGACCCAGATTCCACGCGGATTAGTTGGGCGGTTAGGGCCTTTAGGGCATGGTTAATGGCAGAAGGGTCACACGAATAGGGGGCTAGCCCCCTTTTGCTGCTGCCCAAAACAATTTTGCACCATAAAATAAACTCTTATGGTCCATATGATAAGAATCAACATGCGACTCAATGATAAGTCATGGGTGCTCTTACCCGCGGGTCGCGGGTTCAAAACTCAGTGCTACCATAAAAAATTTCATAGCCATATTTCACCATGGCCTGGGGCCACGTGGTAGCCTCTGGGATTGCCATGTGGCACCCTTTGATTGGCCAGAATTTACCAATGTCAAGTCAACAACCAACCACAGTATGCCACTTGTCACCATTGGATTAGTCCAAATGGAATATTTCGAGGAATATTCCCAGAATATTTCAAGGAATATTCCCAGAATATTTCGAGGAATATTCTCGAAATATTCTTTTTTTAATAATGCCAAAGTCAAGTCAACCTTGGTCAAACTCAGTTTTTGCAGTTTACTAAAACTTCAAACCTGAATAACTTCCACATATAGTGTCAGATTTGAGTGTCGTTCATGGAGTCAGGATCATATCGCCGAGGCCTATCCAATCATTCAGGTTCCAACCAATTTTGAGCAATTCCAATTTTGAGCTTTTTCCATAGCTCTGACTTGAGCACCTGATCAACATCATAGGAGAAAATTATGAGACTTACGACCCATGCAATTAAGGAATGGTAATTAGACGGTAAAAATAGGAAAATAAAAGAATATACAAATCCTACGCAAATCCTATAGCGTATTCATAATTTAAGCCAACAAATAATACGGTGGTGTCAAATTTGCTGATCTGTCTTAAACACATCCAGTAACCCCAAAACCTGCTGGAAAAGAGAGTACTCATTTTGGATTGGAAAGGTAAATGTGTTTTTATATCTTAAACACATCCAGTAACCCCAAAACCTGTTGGAAAATCTCCAATTTCAGCAAAGGGGCATGCAACTAACCTGTAGATAATAGTCTTGAACCAACTTCTTGAGAAGCAACCTCTGACTTCAGTGGAATTCATGCATATGTCAGATGTAGCAGCCTTGACACTCAGCAATTGCGAAATTGAACAACAGTTCACTTCACTTATCTGACTTCAATCGAAGTCACACAACACTCCGCAACAACCTTCCACAGTAGCTTTGACACGCAGTAGCAATAGTTCACTTCACTTCTCTAACTTCAGTGGAGGTCATGCAGCACTTAGACGCAACACCCCTCTTCACTTCTTTAGTGGAAAAAGTCACTGGAAAAAACAAAGAACATAAGAGATAGATGAAGGATGATTGAAAGAAACACATTTAAAAGAAAATCTCAAAACTAACTGCAACTAAGTAATAACTACAAAGCTATAACTTAATGTACACACAACACAACTATAACTAAAATGAAATATTCATAGCTAAACCTATAAGTAAAATAAAATATTCACAGCTATATGGAAAAATCATAAATAAACAATGAATCATTTAATAAAGCATAAAAGTAAACCTTAAAAAATTTAAAAGTTTAGTTTATGAATGCAGAGGCATAAAAGCCTTGTCAATTTGTTATGTTGGTGCTTAATTCTATTATGAATGCAGATAAGATGCCCATGTCAGGCTCCTTTTTTGGTGATGTGTTTACCCTAGGAAATGAGGTTCTCAAAAGGATTTGATTAGAATATCAAGTGTGCTTGGTATTCAAACCTATCGAACACATGAATTCTTAACATGGATAAATTTATGTGCAATTGGCATATCATTCCAGCTACATGGATCATTGAATATAGTTTCCCTGGTAGCAAAGCTGTGGTGAATTTCCATATTATTATATTATGGATAAGTTTGGAAGTGAATCAATGAAGTGTATTCACGTCGGTGATTTTAGTCAGACAGCAAGAAAGTATGGGACAGAAGCATGATTTTTGCATTACTCTTCAAATAGTAATCATGGCTTCTAGCAAATTAGAGGAAAATACAAATCAGACAGGGATTGTTACTTGGCCTTAACCCTATAACATCCAAAAAAATATTATAATTGTGGCCTATATCATTTAGCAGAGTAGAGTTCCGTGAACATTGTGGAAAAATATGGAGGCAGAGTTGCAATTTAGTTTAACATATCATCATTATATTTCTAAATAGACAGAGACATTAGTAAAGTCAAATTTGAACTCCCCCGGAGACTGAGCAAGCATTAATAATAACAAGAGAAGAGCAACAACATCTTCTCCATTGTTCATGTTACTATTCTAATCTCAATCCCTCTGCTAAAAACACCCACTCGAGGCCCTAAAACCAAAATCCTTACAACATGAGGAACTAAAAACAAAAACAGGTGACTAAAATGACAATTAACTGCAAAAGCTAGTGAAAAAATACAATGAAATGCACATTTAATTGTAAGGAGTTACATTTTTCACACAGTAAAAACATGAAGTGAACCTAGAAGATGAAAATCCATAGGCTAAACACAAATGGAGTAAAACCCCTTCTTAACCTTTGCTGTAGATCAAAACTAGGATTCATATACATAGTATATTTGCATAGTTAACGAGCATTAACGTCTGATCTGAAATGTGAGAACTTCTTATTTCTAATATAGAGATTGACTGTAGGGGAATTTACTAGATATGTCACCTTTAAAGAAAGGATGAGATCCAGAAGCTATCTGGCCCTCTACAGACTTTGCGTAACGAAATAATAGAAGAAATCACTAATGATCTGGAAATGAAAATACTTGTTTGTTGGTGCAAGGTATTCATTATCCATAAAATTATGTGTGCAAACTGTTTAATATGTTTTGCAATTGGAACAAAATGCTTTTGGTGAAGTTATGAGTATTTTTGTGTGTCGGAGGCTTATTTATTTTTACTGTTTAACATCTTTAAATCTGTAAAAACACAACACATAAATCACAGAATATAACACATCATATGATAAGGCAGTTCACCCCTCGGCTACATCTGTCGGGTCCAAGGACCCCAAATGGGCATGTCCTTATTCTTATTACGCTCAGAAAATGGTTGCAAAGTGTGAAGAAAGCCTGAATAGGAAAAAATAGCTATATAAATGAGTTCAAAACATAGAAAATAGTAAGGAATGACTATAGTTTCACCTCCAATGGTTAACCACAACTCAACACAGCTCCAACCTCAAAATGGCCCTAGTTGCCCTGAAAACTCTCCTGAAGGTTTTTGGCATCAGAAACTCTTCAAACAGAACTGAAACCTATCCCAATGGCTTTAGAATTTTGTAAATAGTCAAAAATTACTTTTGGTTCACCTAAAATGGTTAACCACAGCTCAACACAACTCCAAACCCAAAATGGCCCTAGTGGCTCAAAAATATTCTCTGAAGCTAAACAGACTAAAGATCAAGTCCAATGGCTCTAAAATCTATACCATTTGCTTCAAAATGTTGAGAAGATATGAAATCAAAAAAAAATTCACTCCAAAAGGGTGAGCCTATCAAAAGTTATGGCCAAAATAGTCTTTTGCCCAATGTTAATTAAAAATCCCACTAAATGTGGGATAACTAGAGTTAACGCTCCAAAAATGGAAAAATTCCCCTGATTTGGTGGTGCGCTGCCATAGTTAACAAAACCAATAACTGTCACATTAAATGGCATGGAATGGGCGGTCACATGCATTAACAAACTCGCCAGAAAAAATGGATGCTAAACCGTTCGATAAACATGGCATTTAATATTATGTAACGTGGCCACATGACCTAGATTCCACGCGGATTAGTTTGGAGGTTATGGCCTTTTGGGCATGGTTAATGGCAGAAGGGTCACATCAATAGGGGGCTGGGCCCCTTTTGCCACAGCCCAAAACAATTTCGCACCATAAAATAAACTCTTCTGCTCCATATCATAAGAATCAACATGTGACCCAACGGTAAGCCGTGGGCGCTCTAACCAGCAGGTCGCAGGTTCAAAACTTGGTGCTACCATAAAAATTTTCATAGCCATATTTCACCATGGCCTGGGGCCACGTGGTGGCCTCCAAGATTGCCATGTGGCACCCTTTTGATTAGCCAGAATTTACCAAGGTCAAATCAACAACCAACCATAGTGTGCCACTTATTACCATTGGATTGGTCCGAATGGAATATTTTGAGGAATATTCCTAGAATATTTCGAGGAATATTCTCGAAATATTCATTTTTAATAATTTCCAAATTCAAGTCAACCTTAGTCAAACTTAGTTTTTTTGCAGTTTACTGAAAACCTCAAACCTGCATAACTTCCACATATAGTTTTGGATTTGAGTGTCGTTCATGGTGTCAGGATCATATCGCTGAGGCCTATCCGATCATTCAGGTTCCAAAAAATTTTGAGCAATTCCAATTTTGAGCTTTTTCCATAGCTCTGACTTGAGCTCCTGATCAACGTCAAAGGATAAAATTATGAGACTTACGACCATGCAATTAAGGAATGGTGATTAGATGGTAAAAATAGGAAAATAAAAGAATATACAAATCCTATGAAAATCCTATAGCGTATTCATAATTTAAGCCAACAAATAATAAGGTGGTGTCAAATGTGCTGATTTGTCTTAAACACATCCAGTAACCCCAAAACCTGCTGGAAAAGAGAGTACTCATTTGGGATTGGAAAGGTAAATATGTTGTTCTATCTTAAACACATCCAGTAACCCCAAAACCTGTTGGAAAATATCCAAGTTCAGCAAAGGGGCATGCAACTAACCTGCAGATAATAGTCTTGAACTGAATTCTTGAGAATCAACCTCTGACTTCAGTGGAATTCATGAAGATGTCAGACGAATCAGCCTTGACACTCAGCAATTGTGAAACCGAACAACAGTTCACATTACTTCTCTGACTTCAGTGGAAGTCACACATCACTCCCTGGCAACCTTCCACAGTAGCCTTGACACGCAGCAACAACAGTTCACTTCACTTCTCTGACTTCAGTGGAAGTCATGCAACACTCAGATGCAACACCGTTCTTCACTTCTTCAGTGGAACAAATCATTCGAACAAACAAAGAACATAAGAGATAGATGAAGGATGATTGAAAGACACACATTTAAAAGAAAATCTCAAAAGTAATTGCAACTAAGTAATAACTACCAAGTTGATGCTCCTCCTGCAAAAAAGGATCTGCCACTCATCTTGTAACAAAGGATTTGTTCCATTTGCCCCTTCTCTACAGCAAATGCGGCTATTAGCTCGGGAAGGAGGATGAATATTAAGGTTTTAGTTATAAATATTAAGGTTTTAGTTATGTTTCATTTTTTTAACTGTATTTTAATCTATGGCTATACACTATTCAATCGTCTATCAATACATCTGACGATCAGCAATAGTACACATGGGAAGGTATGAGAGTTGTTTTCAAATAATGACACCTTACGACGTAAAAATTATTTTATTAAATAATTAGTTTAAATCTATATTATTTATGAGAGGTATGTAGTTACAAACTGTTATATAGTCACAAACCATTACAATTAAGTAATTAAAGGTAAATTTAGTGTTATTTAAGAAATGAGAATTATGAGCATTCATCATTATTTCTCAAGACAAATTATGTCCTTTGAAATAATTTTGAAATTTGAATAAAGATCACATATTTTAAAAAATTTCGTTATATTTTTTTATATATTACGAAATACTACTCATGCATAATAAAAAAATTGTAACATAAATAATATATAACAAAACAACCATGTATTTTTGGAATAGTAAAATAGTTGTAACAAAAATAATATCAAACAAGAAAAACTATGTATATTTGGATGTATGAAAATTTAAATACACTTTATTAAGTAAATTTTAAAAGAATAATGGTTATAAACAATTAAAAATAATTTTATTAAATAATTAGTTTAGATCTATATTATTTATGGATCAATTCCCTTTTCACTCTAAAAGAGGGTTGGATATCAATACATTTGATCCCTTTTGGCTCTTGGTAGATCCACAGTTAAGATTGATCTATGCCATCTTAGTTTCCCCCTTTAAATAGACTACATTCCACATGAATACCATGGGTCAATATCATGGGTTGTTTATAGTTATTATTATTTTATTTTTACCTAGTTAAAATGCTCATTACATTATGTCAATCTTTTTATTTAATTTACTTTTCTTTTCTTTTTCTTTTTTTCTTTTTGTAATTTGACATACATATATAAGACTATTTTCCTACAGTTTGTTTATAGATACTATATTTCTTCCTTCATGGATACTCTCACATGTACCATTTTCATTTGCATACAACTTCTTCAAATTGGCTGGCCATCCATCACCACCATAAACAACTCAGTAAGATAATGTAATGCATTAAAATAAAGATGGAAAATCGATTGAGAAAGGAAGATTTGACAATGTCTCCAAAACTTAAATTCAATCTAAATTATTAAAAAGAAAAAAACTAATATTATAAAAAACATATATAAAACTACTTACATTTAGGAAATGTCATCATAATAGCAAAAGTAATGAACATTGTCATTTGCACAAATCCAAAAATTTAATGTTTATGTATTTTACATCTTTTTTATTATTCATTAAACTAATTTATGTAAAATTTAGTTTTATTAAGGTATTAATTTAAATTTTATTAAAAAAATTGAAATTAAAATCTAAGAAATTACCATAATAACATAATTAATAGACAAGATAATCCAAAAATTTAATGTTTGTGTATTTTAGATATTTTTTTATTCATTAAACTAATTTATGTAGAATCTAGTTTTATTAAGTTATTAATTTATATTTTATAAAAAAATTGAGATTAAAATATAGCAAATTTTTATTAACAACATTTTAACTTCTACCCAAACTTAAATTCAATGTAAGTTATCAAAATGAAAAAACTAACATTATTAAAAAACATATATTAAACTATTTACTTGTGAATCTAATGACCTAAAACAATTCAATCGTCTAACATTTGATCCAACTATAACACCAAAAATATTAATAACGTAAAAACCACTCTTGACCCAATACCTTATACCTTAATGAAACTATAATTCTAGAAATTAATGCATTGGCATTAATGGAATTATAATTCTACAAATATTAATAGTCTTGCGAGAACGCCACTCTTAACCTTATAATGGATATATGATAGTCAATTTTCGTAGTCAAATCGACGAAAGACAACGTTGATAATAATTAATCAATATGAGAACCTTGTTGACATTTCCAGTCAAATCGAGAGAAGAGCGATCTTCTTTCTAGCCAAATCTAGAGAATACATTATTGTTTCTTAAAAAAATAAATAAAAAATAATACATTATCGTTTCTAAGGGATGATCGAATTCTGAAGCTTTGGGATAGTAGACTCTGCAAAGTTGAAGAGGACAAAATACGTGTAGAGCCGATTTCATCTGGGAACTCCAACTCAAGGAACCCTTTCCACTTGATGGCTCCGACACCTCACCTTCCTTTGCGTTTATAACGTCTTCGTGGCCTCTCCCATCTTTAAATATTATATGTAAGTGGATGATTGGTTCTGAGACACGCTGTTGTTTGAAATTCGTTCAACACCCGCCTTTTCTACTGTGCAACCGAGCTGACCTTTAACGAAACTATGTAAGTGTATGGTTGGTACTGAGACACGCTGTTGTTTGAAATTCGTGCACCCCACTCTTCTACTGTGCAACCGAGCTAACCTTTAACGAATCTATGTAAGTGTATGGACGGTACTGTTGAGACCCGCTTTTGTTTGAAATTCGTTCACCCCCGTCCTTTCCTACTCTCAAGATAGCAACCTACGTGACCTTAAATATTAGGTTTTCTCTTCATTTTTTTGCTTAGTTTTACCAGGTGACAAAGCTTTCGATTCCCTTATTGTACTTGGTCAGTTGCTCAGTATTCCTAAACTTTGAATCAACTATATAACCGAAGGCCACAGTCGCTGAATTTCACTTGGATATCAATAATCTTATCATAATATCAATGGAAATGGATGAGATAACAGTGGTGTTGGGCCAGGCATCAAAACTGCATGCGAAAATTGAGGACGCCATAGAGAGGGTGTTACGGTATGACACTAAAATCAATACATCACCTTCTGTGGATGGTGATAAAAGAGGATGTGTGAATGGAGGTAAGTTCTCCGAGTCTGAAGTCGGCATCGATGGAGCCATGGAAGCGAGGAGCCTCTCTTCTATTCGTGATGCTCTGGAGGTTCTTGAGGACCAGCTCGGTTGCTTGCAGGTTTGGATAAAAAACTTTGAAATATTTATGAATGAGATGCACAATAGTAGTTATTATATCAGATTACTCTTCATCCTGAATCTGCTTTCAGTAAGTAGGAGAACCATTTCCCATTCGCCCTCCCCCTCCATTGCCGTTCCTAATGTCATCAGGTTATGTTTATCAAATTTCTAAAATATAGATTTATCAAATTTCTAAAATATTACAAAATTAATTGTTAATCTTTCTATCTCCATGGTACATTATACACTACATTTGCATATTAGTACATGGTATATATGATATATCCCGGAAATCCAATTTCCAGTTTCTTTTAACATGGATCAGAAATATAGCTTCTTTTTTCAATCTTGATGTTTACTCACTTCCTTATCGCTTCCCAGGACTACAAAATGTTTATTATTATTTTCTTGAATGCTCCTTACATTGGTATGGATTCAGTTTAATCTATATTTACTAACAATTATAAAAATAAAATAAAAACTTTCTGGATATTTAAAAAATCTTTGACAATCTATATATATATTATAGTTTTAAAAACTGGAAGGTGAGAATAGGTTCATAAACAGGGTTTCAAACATGAAGTTGTTCACTGGTTACATTTCAATGAACTAATTTAAAAAAAACACATGAAATAATATTTTTTATTGAAAAATTTATTTTTAAAATTTAAAATTATGATTCTAAATCAATAAACACAAAATATGCAAAGTTTCTTTAAATATATCATGTAAAGGTGAATATATCAAAATGACACCAAGTGCAATACATATTAGTAACAAAAATAGCCTCTAGAATCCAAAAACAAAACCTATAAGCTATAGGACCACTTGCCTACTACAAGTCTCCAAATATAATATTAGTGATCAATATTATCACTTAAAAATTGAAACTTCTCATCATAATCAAACTCAAACTCAACTCAAACTCAGTTGGTTGAGTCTCGATTCCCAAACTTTACAAGTGCTTGATCGCCTATATAAACAGAAAACTTTAGCAATGCTTGATCACCTATATAAACAGAAAACTTTAGCAACATTCTATTAGACGACGTAAAAACGTAATCTGCAATTGGATTTACGGTTTGCAGCAACTAATTAGGAAATATCCGAGACATCATGACAGAACAGCTTTGTCTAGGGGAAAGGAGATATTACAATTTGGTATTCAACTAGACTAGGACCTTAAATTAAAAATATTATTAATATAAGCTTAGCCGTTTCATACTATCATGCAACTTTACCGAATCGACAATCATAAGAAAATTAAGCTTTTGCACCACCCTATTTGGAAGAAAAAACCTTGGCTGAAGAAGCAGAATAGGGTTTACTAAAACTTTCTTTGTTTAGCGTGGTTACTATAACAGCTGTTTTTCCTCCCAAAGAAACGTCATGACCTACTGGATTTTGAACAGTGGATTCAATAAATGAATGTGTGAGCTCTGCTTAATCCTAGTCGTCGATCTGAGTTATTTGTTAACTTCCTTTCTGTCCTTTCTTCTTCCCTAAAAACACTGAAAATTTAAACCCATTTTACACATCTATTCCCTCACGATTTGACCAATGCTTGAATTTGCAGCAACTGATGCTTCAGACACAGATGCATACTGTAAACTCTATGTCTGAAACATAAGATGAAGATATTAAAATCAAATTGTAAGCTTGGCTTAGATTTAGACGAGTCTGTTGTTAGAAAATTCATTTGGAAATAATAGAAAAATCTAGTTAATTTTAGATTAATTCATTATTTCTAAGTGGTTTAATGGAGAAATGGATTTTCTAAAAACATATGTTATTTTATGCTATTCATAGGTTCAAAACCAGCTGGATAGAGTATCTATACTTTAGTGAACTTACCAGGTACTTAGCAGGTTAAATCGCTGCTCTGAAATGGATCCCTTATCCCACAAATTACAAAAAGATTTCATACATCAATTTAGTGTCTGGCTTGAATATAACCTTAAAATTAGATTATTCTTATTTAAATATAACCTTAAAATTAGATTATTCTTATTTAAATAAAATCCTTTGAACAAATTAATTGCACACTCCCACGAGCACCGCAATAACTCTTTTTCACAGACAGCAACTTCACCGAAAACGCTGACCACTTTTCAGTAGACATTAATGCTTAATAAAGACAACAAATAACTGGTCTGTATATGCTGAACTTGGATACCTGGCC